>JANRMT010062831.1:25820848-25844141 GCA_026402145.1 Polypterus bichir lapradei
TAGATAGATAGATAGATAGATAGATAGATAGATAGATAGATAGATAGTGACAGCAATCTGTTGCTGAAGCTACTTCTCTGTCTGGTGATGATACCATTCAGTGGATGCATATGATCCTTCATGATTGACAGGAGCCTGGTAAGCGCCCGTCACTCTGCCACAGATGTCAAACTGTCCAGCTCCGTGCCTACAATAGAACCTGCCTTCCTCACCAGTTTGTCCAGGCGTGAGGCATCCCTCTTCTTTATGCTGCCTCCCCAGCACACCACCACGTAGAAGAGAGCGCTCACCACAACTGTCTGATAGAACATCTGCAGCATCTTATTGCAGATGTTGAAGGACGCCAGCCTTCTAAGGAAGTATAGTCGGCTCTGTCCTCTCTTGCACAGAGCATTAGTAATGGCAGTCTAGTCCTATTTATCGTCCAGCTGCATTCCCAGGTATTTATAGGTCTGTACCCTCTGCACACAGTCACCTTTGATAATCACAGGGTCTGGGAGGGGCCTTGGCCTCCTAAAATCCACAACCAGCTCCTTAGTTTTGCTGGTGTTCAGGTGTATGTGGTTTGAGTTGCACCATTTAACAAAGTCCTTGATTAGGTTCCTATACTCCTCCTTCTGCCCACTCCTGATGCAGCCCATGATAGCAGTGTCATCAGCGAACTTTTGCACATGGCAGGACTCCAAGTTGTATTGGAAGTCCGATGTATATAGGCTAAACAGGACTGGAGAAAGCACAGTCCCCTGCAGAGCTCCTGTGCTGCTGACCACAATGTCAGACCTGCAATTCCCGAGACGCACATACTGAGGTCTGTCTGTAAGATAATCCACGATCCATGGCACCAGGTATGAATCTACTCCCATCTCTGTCAGCTTGTCCCTAAGGAGCAGAGGTTGGATGGTGTTGAAGGCGCTAGAGAAGTCCATAAACATAATTCTTACAGCACCACTGCCTCAGTCCAAGTGGGAGAGGGATCGGTGTAGCATATAGATGATGGCATCCTTCGCTCCCACCTTCTCCTGGTATGCGAACTGCAGAGGGGCGAGGGCGTGGCGAACCTGTGGCCTCAAGCGGTGAAACAGCAGCTGCTCCATGGTCTTCATCACATGTGACATCAGAGTAACAGGCCGGAAGTCATTCAGCTCACTAGGACGTGATACCTTTGGGACTGGGGTGATGCAAGATGTTTTCCAAATCCTCAGGACTCTCAGGTTGAAGATGCGCTGTAGAGGACTCTACAGCTCCAACGCACAGGTCTTCAGCAGTCATGGTGATACTCCTTCTGGACTCACTGCTTTGCTGGCACAAAGTCTCCTCAGCTCTCTACTTACCTGGGCTGCTGTAATTGTGGGTGGGGGGAAACTCTTTCCTATGCTGGTATCAGCAGAAGTGTGGGTGGTGGATGCAGTACTCTAAGGTGTACCATTTCTCAGACTGCCTTCTTTCATTTCTGAAACATTTCTAGACTTCGCCCTGTTCTTACCCAGCACAGTACTGAAGTATTGGTTAATGCCCTAGTCACCTCACGTATAGATTACTGTAACGCTATTCTACCTGGCATTCCACAAAAACTTATTCATTGCTTACAACTTATTCAAAATTCTGCTGCCAGGATAATAACCTGTTCTAAATCCACTGAACATATTACACCTATTCTTTCTCAACTTCACTGGCTCCCTGTTAATTACAGAATACAATACAAAATACTGCTCTTAACATTTAAAGCTCTCTACAACCTTGCTCCTCCCTACCTCACTGATCTCCTCCAGATTTACACTCCCTCTCGCTTACTCAGATCTTCATCTGCAGCTCTACTTTCTGTACCACACATCAAACTCTGTTCTATGGGAGCTCGAGCATTCTCTCATATTGCTCCTCAACTCTGGAATTCTCTTCCCTCTCATATTCATCAGCTTGATTCAATAGTACAGTTTAAAACTACCCTCAAAACTTATCTTTTCAAGCTGGCGTATCAATTGTGAATTCTACACTGTTGCTGCCTTTCATATTTGTCTGTTTGCTAATTATTGCTTTGTGATTTATCATTTTCTTATTTTTATTTTATTAATTGTTGTTTAACTTTATTGTAAGGTGACCTTGAGTAGTTTTGAGATACACAATTTATATAAATATACATGTGAGCACATATGGAGGGACAGAAATGCATGCATGCACACTCTAAAAGAAATTATAAGTGAAAAGTGTTTTCAGTTTCTTTGTCCTACCAGAGCACATGCTGGATGGTGAAGAGAAACAAAGACACACACTCACCTAGATCTGTAAAGGACAATGTGCACAGATGCATTAAGCTACCCCATACCAATCTGACTGCTGTGCAGCTTGTTTACTTGATTTGACCCAAAGTGTTTAGTTTCAAATTAAATATTATTGAAGTTGTTTATTTGATTAAATTTCCACTTCATTTTTACGCTACATTTATTTATATACATAATAAATACATATACAGTTGTGCTCATACGTTTACATGTCCTGGCAGAGTTTGTAAGATATGTACCATACTTTAAAGAAAAGATGACTGATTAGGCAAAAGACATTTCATTTACTTTTAATGGAATCCACATTAAACTATAAGGCATCATAGAACAGCACAACCATTAAGCAAAACATAGTAATTAGTAAAACAACGAGATGGTCCCTGTTCAAAAGTTTGAATAACCTTAGTTCTCACTACTGTTTATTGCCTCCTTTAGCATCAATAATGGCATGCTGTCTTTTGTGATAGTTGAGGACGAGACCCTTAATTTTCTCAGGTGGCAGAGCAGTCCATCCTTCTTGGTGAAAAACCTCCAGGTCTCATAAATTCTTGGGTTGCCTTGCATGAACTGCACGTTTCAGGTCTCCCCAAAATGGCTCAAAGAAATTGAGCCCAGGAGACTGTGATGGCCACTAGAGCACATTTACTCTTTCCTGCTGTAGCCACCAAATGGTCAACTTGGCTTTGTGTTTCCGCACTTTTATATTTTCATTGGAAACGGTGAAGGCGGGAGTAGTAATTGGGCAATAAAAAGTTGGTACGGCGTTGGGAAATTTGCATCGCAAATGAAGGTGAGTATGTAGAAAAGTGCTGTAATTTGTTTTTGAAATTCTTAATAAATAAAGTTAAAAAGTGCAGAAAATTTTTGAATGTCCCTCATATTTTCCAGTAACATACTGCCATCTTGCCATCAATTTGCACTAAGTTACTTGTAACTCAAACACCCCTAGAACATCAGAGATCCACCTCAATGCTTCACAGTAGGGATCATGTACTTTTCGTCATGTTGCATCCTCTCCAAACATAGCATTTATGGTTGTGACCATAAAGTTCAATTTTGGTCTCATCACTCCAAAGGACTTTATTCTAGAGGTTATGAGGCTTGTTCTTATGGTGTGAAACCCTAACCCTAACCAACTGAGTCTTTAGGATGAGGAATTTATTGCAGGGTTGGTGGAAGTGCCTAAAACCAGTTTGGCAAGTGATTCTCTGCAGAACATACTTTAAACCAATGTCCACAAGGAGACCAAACTACCTAGCTGCAAGCTTCAACACAACAAATGGTCTTGGGTGCAGGTGTGAAAAGGTGTTGTGGAGGATGAAGCATCAGACCAGCTGGGTTAGAGTGATCGTGTTTGGACCTGGAAGAGCTTATAAGCAAGCAACTTTGGGATGAGATGTACTGAAGTTTTAATGGTCTAAAGTATGGCTGTTTGGGATTGGTTTTGAATCAAAAGCCATTCTCTACCACAACACACTAATGGCTTTAGGATTTGAATAAAGGATGTATACATTTGGTTTCTTTACCTGTCCCCCCTTACACCATGGCATGAAAAGAAGAACACAAGCAGAAAGCACAGCTCAGCTGCCATATTTAGACAGGCATGTAGCCTCCCCTGAACAATGCTAACCAAAGCAGCCCATTTTTGTCCAAGTACCTCATTTTTGTGCATCTTGAAACAGAAACACCACTTGTTTGCAGAGAAACCTGTATACCAGCTGATGTGGCAGCTCAACAAATGATCCTAGCAGTTGTGGCTGAAATCTTGGTTGGTCTATCTGACCCTGGCCTGGTAACAACAGAACCCCTAACTTTCCACTTTTTTATCAGAGGTTGAACACTATTGACAGGCATTTTCAGATCTCCAAATATCTTCTTATATCCTTATACTGATTTATGCAAATTAACAACCTTTTCTCACAGGTCTTTTGACAGATCTTTTGCTTTCCCTTGGTATCCAGCAAAGTCAGTGCAGCTCTGCCTGAATGCAAATTGACTATTTATACACAGACACTGATTATGATCGAGGTTACAGGTGTGGACACTTCCCTTAATTACCCTTAATTTGAACCTGTGTGTGTCAACTTGTGTGTACATTATCAGCACAAACATTCAATAGTATGTAAACTTTTGATCAGGCCCATTTGGGTGATTTAAGTTATCATTATGATTTAAAAAGGGCAAACACAATTATGTGATAATAAATTTCTAATTAAAAGGAAAGCTTTCTGCATGATTACATATGTTTTTCCAAACAATGGGCAATATTTCACAAATTCTGCCAGGGTATGTAGACTTATAAACATGACTGTAAGTTAATGTACTATATTCAGTGTTATTTTAGGGTACAATTGGTTGAATTTTATTATAAAATCTTCAGCTGAGTGATTTCCTGCAGCATTACTAAAGTGGTATTTTACACTGAAATACTGTATGCATCATTCCATACCAATTTCTTTGAATATGAAAAGAAATTCCAGTACCCAGAGAAGTATATGCATAAACTCTAAGGAAACAGAGAACAGGTTTCTTAAAGTTATGAACAAACAGTTGTAATAAATACAACACCAATTATGATTTTCTTTTTTATTTTAAAAACGCACCCTGCCCCAGACCCCTATGCACTATATCTTCCATTTCTCTCCACAAGCCTACGGCAACAATCAATATATAAACAAATAGTCCAATAATAGTTTAATATTCAGAAATGTCTGTTCTGGCTTGAGTTTATTTTTATATATATTATTTGTTTTGAGCGCAGCCCGATTGTAAGAAACAGAAAAGCATTTTTATCTTTTAAATTAGCTTTGTCTACTTTTGTGCAGAAAATTCAAATGAGTAGTATAACTGGTTAGGTACTGTACATACACATGTAAATCTCATCTCAAATACAGAAAAGAAAAGAAGTCATCACATTCTTGTTTGTTATGGTCAGCTCTCAGTTCTGGCCTCTTTTCAGAACTGTCTGTCTCCCAGCAACAGAACTTTTCAGGAGGCTACAATATGTAATACTATATTTGTACAGTAAATACAAATACACTTCAATCCATTCTAAAACAATCATTTATCAAGGGAAAATACAATATTTTTGGCAATTCTAAAATATTCTTTGTTTGTGAGATGCCTTTTGCATAAAAGGTTATTCAAAATAAATCTTTGATTATTCAGTTACAAAAAGTTTGGCCACCCAAATGCTTTGTGTACTTTTATCTAGACATGCAACAGCTATTTAAAATACAATGGTTTCATATCAGTCAATTAGTCACATCACCTTGATTAATCTTTTTAGGCCTAACGAGACTGCAATATCACATCTAATAATTAAAGAGTTCTGAGAAAACACATACATTCAGTACCAAACACAAAAAATGCTTCAGTGGTAGATACCAGGGGCCTCATGCATAAATGGTGCATATGCACAAAAATGTTGCATACCCAGTTTTCTCACTCACTTTGAGAGGTATAAAAACTAAACTTGGAATAAAGCCATGCACATTTTCATGGCAGCCTCACACTGTGCGTATGCAAGTTTCTGCTCGGTTTTGCAAACTGATGGCATCCAGCATCAAAGCTGTGCTACTGTTTTTGTGTTGTTTACCTTTCTTTTTCATATTCACATCCATGAAGCAGGTGTTATCAAATACACCAAAATTTATTGCATATCATTAACAAACTTAATTCATTTGATTGCAATCATTCTGTAACAATAAAGTGGTGCACAAAATGGCCAAACTATTTCAACTACCATAGCTGCTGTAGCGTTGTTAGAAGACATTGCAAATGGAAGAATTAGAGGAAGGCGCGTATTTTACAGATTATGATGATGACTGGCTTCTAAGTCAATTTCATTGTCCAAGAGCTATTTTCTTTGAGCTGTGTGCTGAACTGGTGCTGGCTTTACAACGGCAGACTTTGAGGAATTGTGCTGTACCTGCTCCTTTGCAAGTTCTGTATTCTCTCAGGTTTTTAGCCACAGGAGCTTTTCAATGTGAACTTGCTTGCCAGCTGTATTGGATGGTATTATACACTTGTAATTCAGATATATAAGATTTCATTACACTGTGGTTGAAGAGGCAAACATCAAAGCGCAATTCGCAGCAACGTCCAGTTTTCCAAATGTAATCAGAGCAGTCAACTGCACACACATTGCTATTGCAACAGTGCTGGACCAGTTACATCAGCCAGGGATGAATCACCAAAATAATGAGCTGGCATTTCATCATATATAACAGGAGAGCCTATAAAAATCTAGTGCGGCAAAAGGCAAGCAGTCCTTATAAAGGAAACGAATCACCTTAGAGAGCTCCTTGTGGAGCTTGATACTGACACTATGCAATAAATGGTGCCTTTAGAGAATTAATTTGCTTATGTAAATAGAAGAAGCATTTTCACTCTATTAATGTACTTCTCTATAGTCCACAGAAAGTGTGTTGCATTGTGCAAGCATGTAGTGTGCTGCATAATGTGGCACACAATCATGGCTTGCGCATACCTGAAGATATACAGTATGATCAACCACCAAATGATCAGGCAAATCGGACAGCATTACAACATCATTTGAATGTAATTAGTAGTATGTAAAAATATGTAATCAGATGCAACATTTATTTTTTATTCAGTTAATTTATTTTACAATCAATATCACATAGTACAGCCTTTATATTCCTTAGTTCATTGGCCACATCTCTTACAGCATCTATTATTGCATTTTTTGACTCCGGAACAGTGGCCATCAGGACACAGCCAGATGGTCGCCCAGCGTTTTCTGAGGCAGAGGTGTTTGCTCAGCCAGCTTCTGAAGATGTACAGTGCACAGCAGCACCTGTAGTGCACGGGGGTCAGCTTTTGTTATACTGTGTGAAACAGAATAAACAGACAGTGGGTTGCAACTCGTTTTTAATGTCAAATTTGATATCTGACCATTTCTTTTTTTATTTTGGGTGCTGTACAACTTCCTGAACTTGAACTCTTGAGTGTCTCCACCACACTGTACCACTCCATCAGCTTTGTTTTGTTGCTTATACCACTGCTTAAGCCAACAGATAGTTTGTTTTTCCTTGCCTCCACTTACCATTCCCTGAAATTCTTCTTTTTTTCCATGTGCTTTTGCCATTGTCTTTTAATAAAACATTGAACAGGAGGGACTATTTATATTGATTTGCACATTTTAATATGCAAAATTCCGGGAGGAGTCGGGGTGGGGCCGTAGGCACATGCACGTGGATTAAATTTCACATTCATTGGGATTTATAAAGGAGAAGTGCGTGGAACTTGGCATACTCACAGTTTTATGCATCTAGATTTTTTGTGCATATACGCATATATATAGTTTTGTTCATATGCCATGTTTTAGTGTGAATTCTATGCATGGCGTAATACATGAGGCCCCAGGAGTACCTTTGGAAAATATGACAGATTTTATCCAGAGTGTATCAATGTAAGTGATACAAATGCAGGATATCAATGGCACATAATAACAATGATAAACAAGCTTTTATGTAATTGCTATATAGATCAAGAACAGCTACACACTCTATATTCATTTTTTTTTTGTTTTTGGAACACCTGCATATTAACACAGACTTTCTTCTCTTCTAATCCTTTATATGGGCATGGAAATGAGGTATAGACTTTGTTCAACCTCACATTAGAATAGCGGAGACATATAAACCAGGAGACTTGGACTGTTATTAATTTTCAGTATCAGACATGGTGCCTTCATCATCAGAGAAATTGCTACTGTAATGGTGTTTTCTCAGTCTCTGGAGTTTACAATGGATATTACAATAAAAAAATCAGTTTGTAGCAGTTTTATGTGTGGAAATCCCTTGTTAATGAGAGAAGTCAGTGGAGAATCGAGACTTATTCAGTCAAAGAGAAAGACCACAGATACTCAAATATCAACTCTTTGCAACTATACTTTGAAGTAAGGCATTTCTAAATTTGCAGCACATAGGAACTTGATGCAGATGGGCTGCAGCAATATTAGACATTTTCGGCTTCTTCTCCTTTTGGCTGAAAACAAGAAAATGAGGCCACACTTGAAACATAATTATCAAAACTTAATAACGAAAGACTGAAAAAAGGTCACATGGTCTGATGAATCTCGATTTCTGCAGCAACATGCTTATGGAATGGTAAGCTTTGAATTTTGTATAATTGATGGATCTATCTTGTCTTGTGTTAAAGGTATAGGCTGGTGCTGGTAATGTAATGATGTGTGGAAGATTTTCTTGGCACATATTAGACTTCATAATTCTAGTTTAAGGTCAGTTGAATGCTACAGCATACAGTACCTAAGCACTGTTGTTGACAATGTGCATCTCTTTATGACCATAGTCTACCCTCTTTCAAATGGGCACTTTGAGATAAACATTGCTCTATAACACAAAGAGAAAATCATCTCAAGCTGTTTTTTTAAAAGCAATCCCTTCAGTTTATTCTAGTTGCCTGCACAGCAACCAGATCTCAATCCAATACAGCATGTTTGGAATGATGTGGAAAGAGAAGTTCACAGTTTGAAGGTGAAGCCAAAATATCAGCAATAATCAATGATGTTATTGATATAACGTGTTTTTAGAATGATGGCGAAAAAGAAGTTCACAGTTTGAAGGTGAAGCCAAAATATCAGCAATAATCTATGATGTTATTAATATAAAACTGACCAATATGTCTAAAGAATGTTTCCTTGATGAACTGATGTCTCAAAGAATTTAGGCTGTTTTAGAGGGAAAAGTGAGTCCTACCTGGTACTGCAGATATATATCTAATAAAGTGGCCACTGAGTGTATAATTAAACTAAATTTGATGAAAAATAATAGAAGTTGGCAAGCTAAAAAATTGTTATTAGAGCTTTAATTTAAGTTTAATTAGACTCAGGGAAACTCATAGAGTAATTCAAAAACCAGAAGGAGCAGGCACTTTTTTTCGCATACGTTTGAATGAACAGACAAATGGAACATACCAAAATTAAACAGAAAGAGACTATGACCCACAAATATATAAAAAAGCATTAGGCAGGAGCTACAGAACAGAGTTTTGGAATTACCAGGTGAACCCACAGCAGATATCCACAGTCTAATAGGTTTATATGGTGTAAGAAGGCAAGTGTTCTGGATTTGTAGAACTTAAATCTGTGACAGAACTCACACATTGAGGGACAGGAAACAAGTTAAAATCTTAAAAATAAAGGGGTAGAGTGTTTTTTTGGAGCAATCCCATAGGGGAAACATTTTTGATTCATTAACAACTCATCCACATGAAGGTTCTAGAAAAAAATATATATTTATTTAGAACTGTAACAGGCTCCTTATGGTAAATAACTATGAATTGATAGTAACAGATTTGTGAAATTCCACTGGGCCCTGATTTTAAAAGGACTCTTGCTGCACACAATAACATGGGCTAAATTCAGGTTTTCTTAATCTGTTAGTGTCCTGTTAGGTAGCGTGTTATACATTAAAGATTTGTTTTTCTTTTTTTTTTTTACATATTAGGAAGTTTCTCAAAGCACAAAGAATCAACTTCATATGCCAAGAACCCTTTGCAGAATGAAAATTGCTCGTTTTCAAGCAAAAGTTCAACAAGGAACTACATGACCCTGTAAAGAACTCTAAACTGCCGTTAAAGAACCGTTATTTTGGGGAGTGTATGGTAGAATGTAGTCAAAAATTGTTGCTTGGTCAAGAGCTCCATTTTGAACTGGTTGCAACCTGTTGATATTTTATGAGGGAAAACTGTTATGAAGGACTTTCAATATCCCAACCATAAAGTGATACAAGCCTGGCACATCACTTCAGTAAAAACAATTGCAAAAAAGAGACCTTTAATTGCCTAAGTAACCATTCCTAAAAGCAATACGAAAGTAATGACTAAAGTCCTTTTAAGAAACTTTGACTAGGTTGCTTAATATTTTATGTTACTTCATACATTTCCTCATTTTTCATAGTTTAATGTAAAGGGAGGTAATGTGGCTTAAAATAGCTGCAAAAGCAATAAAAAGTGTTAATTGGTGCTGATCCTTTCTTTAGTTGCCTCCCACGTAAGCAATGTTAAAACTTTATTAGACCATGCAGTCTCATAATAATCATCTCCTTTTTCTATCAACAATGTTCTCTTTGTACTAAAGTTTCTTGGAGGCCTATTATGAATTAAAAACTGCAGTATTTTTTTTTTCTGTTATATAATTTGCAGGTTAGGATAAAAAAAATTCTCATGCTCAGCAGATGACAGTAAAGAAGAATTAACGATAATGTATCCCTCAAAGTGCGCAAAACAACCTACCTGATAGACAGGTGTTCCCATGGGTAAAGAGAGGCAGTAGGTTGTTTTGCCTTCCTTTAATTTATGCCTTAGCTCTCCTTGGCTGTGGTTTTCATTTCAATAAATGTGCCGGCCCTATCACAATGTTTATTTGCACCTAATAATTATTTTATGCAGGACCCCAAAAGGTGCTAATAGAGGTGTAGAATTATAATAATAATAATTACAATCCGAGACCATATTATTAACTCTGTATTTGTTTTTGTTTTATTGTCTGTAACAGGGTGAAATGGGAGCCATATGGTCTGAGTTTTATAATATTGCATCTGACAATGCAACTGATTTTAATCTGAATGAAATCTCGAATTATACCATCAAACGACAGCTACAATTTCTTCAAGACAAAGGATCAGGTGCCCTGCCCAAGGACAAATTTCAAAAGGTAAAACTTTTATATATGTATTTGTCTTTTTACTTTAGTAGTGGCATTTAATAATGTTACTTTAGGTCAGACATTTAGTTTGAAAAAACTTAAAGAAACATCTAAACACACAGCCTCGGATTCACTTTGATAAATCAGAGGTTTCACTGGAGGACTCAGAATAGGCTACATTGAAGTCTATAAACACACATTTAATAATAGCAATAACAGCAACAGTGGCTGCACTGCTAAACTGGGTGCATGGACACTTTTAACATCTCATTCATGAGAACAAACATCCTTGCACTATGGCCTTCTGTTTACTGCATTTAAGCCAACGCTGTACATATCTGTATAACACACCCTAAATTCCCGCATTTTCAGGCTGAGTAGATATCTTATCAAAATAGTTTTTTTTTATGATTTGGTTATTTATTTACAAAATAGTAACAGACATACAGTATGTGTAGTCTTCCTTGTCTTAGCATGACTTTATCCCAATCTCCTAAACCTTTTTTCTTTAAAATGTTTGTAATCACTTCATTTATCAAGAGTTTTTGATGCCCTCTTTTGTAATGTTTTTCAAGTTTCATCTTTGGTGCAGATGGCTTTCTATGTTGGTTAAGAACTTTGAGTTTGTTGACCTGCTGCATGAGGTTCTCCCAACGAGTTCACTGAAGAAGGCTTCTAAAATAAACATTTTTTTCCTTGTGTTTTACATACAACATAAGATACTATAAAATGTCTTTATTTTAATTTACATATTTATCACAATCTACTTCATCATAAAAAAGGAGCATATTATGTAGCTTCTTGCCTCTAGACATTTTTTTAGCTTGTATCACTTTAGAGAAAATCAATAACACTTTTTTAAAAAGATTATAGAATTCAGTAATATCATCTAGCTTCTATTTTTATTTTTAATTGAGTTTATTATTTCTATTGTATAATAAATGATGTATAATGTAAGGGCAGTTAAAGATCCTGTAAATATTGAACTCCACAATGCCAAGAGCAAAGAGTTATTGATCCAGATCTTCACCCAAATAAATGTTTAATCCCTAATCCAAGTGTTAACACCTAGACAAACATGGAATGAGCTAGGGCAGAACTTTTTCTTGGTCAAATACATACTTTAAAGAGGTGTCCCTGGGAGAAATTCTAGTGGGTATTTCTGGAAAACTCTAAACAGAGCAACAGTTTGCTCTGGAGTGACTCCAAAACTGTTGACCAACCCCAGCAGGTTTTCTTTGTTTGTCTTAGAACAGAACTCTGACAAAGTTGGTTTCAATGAAGAGTCACGATCATACAATTGTTGTTCACAGAGCGAACACACTGATCAGAGAAAAAATGTTAGGGTACCAATCAGGTCATCCCTTTTAATCTTTTGCCAAGTCCAAACAACTCGATGGCACATAGAATAATAACAAAATGTAAAATAATAAAGTAAAGTAATCAGCCAGGTTGAAGGCTGTGTAGAGCTGTAAGTACTCGGGCAGGAGCTCTGTTCTGCGGTTCAGAATGAAGCGATGCAGGCTGGGAGTGTCTTTGCCTTATACTGGTGGGGTTCACTTGCCCTCAGTGAGCGGTTTCTCAGGGCTGTAAGAGAAACATAGATGATACAGTTAGCAACAGTGCCCCCTCATGTCCCAGAGTGGTAGTGCTTACGTCCAATGCGCTTGGAAGGAGAACCTCTGATGCTCATGCATGACAATATACAAAAAACTGTGCCACCGGAAAACCTGATTGGTAATTATTTTCTTTAAAAAAAATCTACAAAAATATTTTAAAAAGTATTTTGTTAAGCTGGGAAATCAATATACAGTATATAAATATATGCAAACTAGAATATATTGTGATGTGTGAGTCACTGTCTTACACCCCAAAACACAAGGCTGAGTCTCAATCTTCAGAACGATCGGCTTTATTAACAACTTCAAACAGGAACAGCAAGAATATGTATTGAACCGGGAGCTACCACTCTATAACGCACAAACACAGCAAGCAAGCAGTGACTTCATTAGTCATTCCACCTTGGTTCCATCCTTCAGACCAGGGGCCTCATGTATAACACCGTGCATAGAACTCACACTATAACATGGCGTAAGCACAAAAGCGGGAATATGCATACGCACAGAAAAATCCAGATGCAGGAATCTGTGCGTATGTAAACTTCCCAAGTTCTTCCGTTACATAAATCCCAATCAGCGTGAAAAGTAACGCACGCGCCTGCTGTCCCGCCCCAACTCCTCCCAGAATTACGCCTCTTTGAAATTGTAAATCAATATAAATAGCCCTTAAGCTCAGCGTTTTCTGAAAAGACAATGGCAAAAGCACGGGGGAAAATAAAACAATTTCAGCACATACCAAGTGGAGGCAAGGAAAAATCCTATTTTTTGGTTTAAACAGTGGTATAAACAAGAAAAGGAAGCTGATCGAGTGACATAGCGTGTCGGAGAAACTCGAAAGCTCAAGTTCACAAAGTCGCACAGTGCCTGAAATAATAAAAGAGTCGCATATCAAAGTCGCCGTGAAAAGGCGAGTTGTAGCCCACCGTCTGAGTGTCATATGAAAGCTTATTAGGGTACAGAAAAAAAAGGCACACAGTGGAGAAAAAGCACGAAATGTCAACTTTAATCTCGAAATTTCCACTTTAATCACCTAGCTTATTTTGTCATTAAAGTAGAACATAATAAACTTCATCTTAAAATCGTTTAATTTACTAGTTTCTCAAATCCCACCGTAACTAAAGTAGTACATTAAATGCTTTGTTTTGTATTTGATCTTCTATGTGCTCTATGTGTGTGCTTCTTAAACTGGCTTTCTCTACCTACGGCAGTACACAGAATCCATTACATTCATGATATTACAGCTCTTTGAATAACTAAAATACTGAGATGTATACGAGATATCATTTTCATGATGATAGGAGTTAAAGCATGTTATTAAACATGGGAACATGGTGGCACAGTGATTGTGCGCGACCTTCGATAAAATAATTTATTGCAGCAGTACTGTCTCTTTCAAACGTACTAACCTCCAATTCCTGCCCTTCCTTTTCTTTCTCCAAATAACCAATCGCCACACAATCAGCTCTGTAATAGACGTTAAGCCATCTGTAAGCTTATAACTCCGATTCTTCAAAACTTTTAAGGAACATTGAAATATCTTCGTAGTACATGTTTAATTATTCTATCCTTCACGCCAGTCCCAGTGAAGCAAACAGTGCGAGGCAGGAACAATCCGTGAACATACATTGGCCGACATACACTCAGCGTGGAGAGCTGTGAGAGAACTCGTTGCTGCGGCGATGAGTTTTCTATGGCCGATGGGCACTCTACTGTGTGACTGGGCCGCAAAGGCACTGTTGAAGCAGGACGTGTAGCGTGGCAGGGCTGCATGCACGTCACAATATAAATACTGCATTTCAGATAGGTAAGGGCATAAGAAGTCAGTGTGGGGCACATTTAAACATTGTATCAACCAGACTTCCCTTATGCTGTACTTGCATAAATGCATGAAAGGCTCCTTGCTGTGTTTAATATCTAGCTGTCCAGCAATCAATTCTTAAGATACAGTTGATGCAGGTACACATACTGTATACATTTCAGGGATAAGCAGTATTTTCAGGATTCAGTTGGCATACAAATAAAAATGTAAGTAGATACAACCTATATGTGTATCTACTAAATTACATTAATTATTTGGCATATTTTTTATTGAATAAAAAATCGGTTACATGTTACTTGCCAGCGAAAGTAAGATTTATATAAGGCTGGTAATTTTTTGACAATAGGTGTTTTTTCCGTCATGGTGTATGTATTTATTCGCATTCTGAATGCAATGATTCATAGAGCAGGCTTAGGCTGTGTATTCTGTTTTGCCTTTATTCCCCAGATGGGTTACTGTTGTGTTGATCACACATTGGCATATAAGGTTTACTTGCTTGAAGTACAAAAAAAGCAAACAGAGACAGAAAGAGGTCAAGGAAAAAGATTGGCCTTTCTCTACAGATAAAAGTCATAAACTGGCAAGATTTGAAAAGCTTGTGGATATTGCATTTACCATTCAGCCTACTATGGCTGGTTTCTCGCTTTTATACTGTTTGTTAGCCATTGTGAAAACTATGAAGCCAGTCAATATATGACACTAATGAAGTGTAACTGCATTTAAATGCACATTTGTAATCTGTACTCTTTGTCTAATTGTTTATTGACAGCTCAATAAAATTCTGCAAGAGATGAGCAAAATCTACAGCACAGGAAAAGTGTGCACAGGGGAATCATGTCTAACTCTAGAACCAGGTATTTAAGGTTTTGCTTATTATAAAAACAATGTTATGCTTTAAGGTACATCAACCTACTGTATATATCATGCTACACAGAACTGTAGGGGGAAAAATATTCATTAATAGAATTTTGGGAACACAAAAAGCATATTTTTTTTTTCAGTTTTATAGTAGTGGCAGTATTAGTAAATTGAGTAACACAGGAAACATATGCCATTTATGTTTTAAAAATGAGATCTGAGGTCATACAGACCTGTTACTGGGTGAAGCCGACTGTGAAACTCTCAGTGTTGAATGAAGCAGTGTAGTTAAATAATAAAGCAGAAGTAATATGTGCAGGCTCAGCTTAATTCAAGCAAATAGCCACGATTTCAGTTTTGTTAATTTCTGAAAAAGTGTTTCTTTTCAAAAGTATTTTTTTGCTATAATATACAATATGAAAGATATTATTAACATTATAAATGATATAGATGTGCCCTGTGTTTAGGTTATAACTTACCTAATAGGTATAAGGGGAACCAGTAAATATACTTAGTGTTCTAAATAAGCTATGGTGTTATCACATCCCAAATGTAATAGAAATATTTGATTCTTCTACAATAGAAAATAAAGGTTGAGACAGAGTGAAGAATGTGACATATTCAAAATATTATATTTTATACTTCTTTGACCAAAGTGTTAGGAAACATTTTTAATCCCATCTCCCATCAAATATGTATTAGGGCTGCAACTAATGATTATTTTGGAAGTCGACTAATCGTTCAATGTATTTTTCGATTAATCAATTTGTCACGATTATTTCATGCCTGACTATTTTGATGCCTGCGACCTGTAGTTGCACATCCTGTTCTGGGTTCCAGTGCATGTCTTACCTCATCTGCTCACGTCTGTCAACCTGTGAATGTCACCCTGATGTCTCTGCATTAACAAGATTAAAATTAATAATAATCAAATTAAAATAACCTGTGAAACATATGAATTTGAAAATAATCAGATTTTTTTATATTAGTGTGACCATATCACAATAAAAAAGAAATACATTAAACAATACAAACTAAAGTGCACGTAGTCTTTAAACAAAGTGCATTTAACTTAACCAAAAAATACATAGTTAAAACTAAAATGTTTTTCATATTTTAGTAATAAATGACAAAATGTAGACATAAACTATATAATGTGTAAAGCCTGAAGTACAAAGATCAAATAAACACTTTCACAAAAGGTTCAAAAATGATACAATAGTTAGTGGCGCAGCGGTAAGAATTGCTGATTTACAATCAAGAGTCCCCCGGTTCGATCCTGACTACCTTGTATTTACCGTTTTGAGTAGTGAGTTGCTCTTATTGTTAATATTATACAATAAACAAAAACATCTGATTTGTGTCTGTAACAGCCACTGTATTAAATGTAAAGTACTTGTAAAAGTTACCATTTTTTTTTTTCACTTTTATTCTGTCAGTCACGATCATGATACATACTACTGCCCCGTCGACTGATTACGTCGACTAATCATTGCAACCTTAATATGTATAATAAATTCATATTACTACATCCATTAAATGTCCATTGATGTTCAAGCAATTTCAGGTCGCAAATGTACAACCAGTCACACAAAAATTAAGTTGAAACACACACATTTACATATGGTCGCATTAAGAAAATGAAGAGAAAACACTAATTTGAAAGATTTCATCCCAACTGTAGGCAAATTTATGTCTGATAAATGAGGGTAATGTGTAAGTTGTAGCCACCAAAAGAAATCAAATTTTTATAGTTTAACACTAAATAGAATAAGCTGAGTGTCAGTCAGTCGATCAGTCATTTTCTATTTAGCCCTGAGAATGTGCAAACTCCATGCAGGGAGGACCTGGGATCACAGACCTTGGTCTCTTTACTGCGAAGAAGCAGCGCTACCACTGCGCCACCATGTGTGCTGCCCTAAGCTAAATGTGACATTTCCATTATTGATTAATATTCATTAGTTTCAGTTTTATATTACATTTTTGATGATGTATCATTTAAATGCATTTTAAAGATGTTTTGTATTTTCCACTGCAAAAACAGGTCTTGAAGACATCATGGCAAAGAGCACTGATTATGATGAACGCCTGGAAGTCTGGGAAGGTTGGCGGAGGGAGGTGGGAAAGAAGATGCGTCCATTGTATGAAGAGTATGTTGTCCTGAAAAACGAAGCTTCAAAGCTTAATGGTGATTATTAAGATATCCCTCTCTTTTACGTGAATAATATCTTTGTAAAAAAAACACCAGGATACACTTTATACACTCTGTATTATCAAGAGACCATTTAGATTCAAGCTTCTTTTGCAGCTTTATCCTGATGTCATCTGGTTATGTCAGCATAGCTTCATTTGCATACACTTTAGAAAGTGTTCACTCATGGCAACTCCAATTCATTATTATTCTAATTCTACAGTATTAGAAATTTACTTGTGATTATCTTTAAACAATTGTTACATTTTCACATATATTTATTAATACATATTCAAAATAAAGATGCAAAAATGGTTTAATCTGCACTGCATATATTTGGTTTGGGTTCTCTTTACAATGTATCTGAATTATATAACCAGGATATGAAGACCAGGTTGCTCTCGATCACCATTTCATTAGTGATACCTATAGTACCACTTTTCATAAGCTTGTAGTAATGGAATTTTGGAATGAAATTTATAAGAAAAGGGTTTCCCTTTTAATACAAAATCAAATCAAAGTTTTGTCACATACAATTATACCCACAATGTACACTGTATTTAAATGCTTAGTTACAGAATCACAAGAAAACTGCAAACATTATATAAAAGAACTTCTCCTAGACCTATCATTTTTGTCCATGCCATTTTCATTTGTATTATTATTTGAAATACTCAGTTAAATCAAAACTCTAAAGTAAAGTCTGTTTTTTGTTAAATATGGAATAAACAATGATGAGTCCCATTTTCCTTTGTCAGTTTTAACTTATTTAAGACACAATTGTGGGTTCTTCTTTTATGTTCGGTTGGGGGCAACATATTTGTCCATGTCATTTGTAGACTGTTCAAAAGAACACCTTAGTTTTTCAATCACAAGGAATGGAAAGCCATACTTACAATTTATTCCTCTTTAATTTGTGTTAGTATAGAGTAATACTATTATTAAACTGTGTAATCTATATAGCCTTCTCAATTCTGACTCCCTGAACTCAGATTAAAGCTAGATTTCAGCTATGAGGTGTAATGGCGAGTCATATTTTACTGACCATATATTTAGTTTTTCAGTTCTCTAAGACTTTACTAGATATGCCCTAGGTTTAGCTCTGGAAATTTTGACTCGCCATTTCTTGTTGTAGATTTTCCTAACTTGTATTAACAAGGAAATGGATAAGGATTTCTCTTTCATCAAATGTTGTGCCATGTAAATTCCATCCTTTCATTTTCTGAATAAGTTATTGTCAATTCAGGATGGTGGGAAGCTTTGGGTGTAATGTAGACATTAATCGTGGATAAGGTGCCACAAACATATTCATGTTCACACTTACTCTTTTAGTGATTCTTATTAACCTAATAGGCAGAACCTGTAAAATGTCACAAACACTGTCTTACTCGGGATTCCAATCAAGATACCTGGAAATGAAAACTAATTTGCAAATTTTGTTCAAATTCTGGAGCTGCTTCAATGTATATTTGCTCCCAGTCTTCATTTTTTTCATTAAACTGAATTTACTTACTATGAAAGGGAAAAATAAATATGATAAAATAAATACCACACTATCTGTCACTCTAAACCTGTATGTTTAATATATTTCAAGGCTATAAAGATTATGGAGACTACTGGAGAGGAGACTATGAAACCGAAGGGGATTCTCCTTATGGCTACACTCGAGATCAGCTTAGAGAAGATGTCGGCAAAATATACAAAGAGGTAATAAAAATTACCAATGATAACATGAAATTTTAAAATCCTTTTATATCTATGCGCTTCGTTTTTGGAGAGCAAAAATGAGCAGTTCTGTATTATTTGACTCATTTAGTTTATACTGTACACTTACTATGTGACAGTATTGACCCTGTGAACCAAAATGTACTTTTGGTTTTAAAGTCTATTTATCTATAGTTAGGTCCATAAATATTTGGACAGAGACAGCTTTTTTCTAATTTTGGTTCTGTACTTTACCATAATGAATTTTAAATGAAACAACTCAGATGCAGTTGAAGTGCAGACTTTCAGCTTTAATTCAGTGGGGTAAACAAAACGATTGCATAAAAATGTGAGGCAACTAAAGCATATATGTTTATATATACTTTATAAGAATACAGTATATGTAGTGTTGTCACGTAATCATTTTTCCCTTTCTCTGTTCATACACCATTCTTTTTTCTTATCTCTACTAATATATGTAATTCTGGTCTATGGACAGTGTAAGTGTTATAGTTAAACAAATAGGCAAAATATCTGTATACTCTTTCTATTTCATACAGTTCTGGCTAGACAATCTCTAACCCTTTCAAGAGTACAAAAAGTCTTTAAAAACAATAACTCTACTGTGATGTTTCATCATTTCCATCCTTATCACTGCTTTGTGAATTTTTTTTGTAATCTCTCAAATAATTTCATTATATACAGTTAAAAATAATAATGTGAAGAAATCACAAGAACAACAAAAAAGGTTTGGGGTAGCCACCCTGTATGCTTGAAAATTATTGAGGAAATAAAGCAAAATGGTGCCTTTTCAGACTGAGCTCAATACAGAATTGAATTGCAGTAGACAAAATAGTGCTTATATATAGTCAGAGTGGGAAGTGATGTTAGTAGAGCCAGGGCCAGAAATAAAGTCAGTAGTGCTGGGATTGGAAGTGAGCTTGTCAGGTGGGAATTCCTTCTGATGGTCGGCAGAGGACGAAGAGAGAAATCATTATCTGACAGTGCCAACCCTTGGTCTGGCAGATAATCTCACTTATTCGAGCCCATAAACTGTCAGCTAATCACACATGTGTGACACAGTTAATTGAGAAATTACATTTTGCAATATTACAACGATGACTATGAAATTTTTCAAAGTATGTGAATGCAGCACATGGCCATTTCATAGCATAACCGTCAATCTGTGGACTTTTCTGCCTACCACTATATCCAACTAAAAATCAACATAGTTAGCTATGTGGCTGCATATAAAAATAAAGAATCTAAACAGATTCTTAGTCAGGCACATAATCGACTTCTTGGCTAGTAACATTTGCAAAAAAAAAAAAAAACAGTTATAGACACCATAAGCTTAAACCAAGTATCTTTTGGCTTTCTTGTATTTTTTTAATTTTTTTTTTTATTGCCAAATTTCTATAATTATTTCTTTGGCCTGTTATGCTAATTATGTATTTCAACTTACTTTGATTCTTAAAGTCACCTTTTCCTCGTAAGCTAGGACTGTTTGTAAAGAGTACTGTAACTTTTTCTTTAAAAGTATTATTTTAGATTTCAGTTCATCAGAGTAACAAAAACAATCTAAATGAAATATGTAAAAATGTGGAACATGGATGTACTATTTTGTTTAGACTAAGGTTCAGAAGAATAATGTTTAAGCAACATTTTTAAGTACCTTATTTTTATCATGTATGTTTAATAACAACTTTTATTTTTTTTCAGATACTTCCCCTATACAAGCAACTGCATGCATATGTGAGAGCTAAGCTGAGTACGGCTTACCCAGGACATCTCAATAACCGAGGGGGTCTTCCTGCTAATTTACTTGGTAAGATGATAAAACTCACTCAACGCAGTAAGACCTTCCATCTTGATTAAAGTGCTTTTTTTTTTACTTTCTTTACTTTTGACAGTTTTAAAACTAGAAATATGGTTTACTTTAAACTAGAAACAATGGTGACAATGTTGAATAATGATTTACCAGAATAACTTTATAAGTAAAAGATTATAAATTTCGTACCTATGACCGGCCCATTTTGGACCTCATATGTACTGTTTCTTCAATAGATCATTAATTTAAATCTATTGATATAAACCAAACACTTCTTTTAAATAAAACTAGGAGAACATGTAGTATCAAAAGTCTGAGTTTGTAACACTATTTCACTCCATAAGTGTCAAAATATTTGTTGTACAGTATATGGATTAAGCAACATAATATAAGTAACATTGGGGCACACACTATGCCAGAAGCAGGCTTTGAAGGTTTGGAGTACAAATCTGAATATCTCTGAACATTCTGATAAGACCTATTGTGAGGAACAATTAAAATAATAAGAAAATTCCCACCATTGATATCCCTGTTTTGATTTGTAACTTTAGTATTGCAAATCTTGACAGATACATGTGGAAGACTGAAGACTAATAAGTGAAATAAAACAACTGACAGTTCTCCACTGGAAGAACACTGGTTAGAGCTTAAAGCTTTTTTGTTTTTCATCCTTTTGTTTTCCTGATCTCGTACTGGGCTTTGCTTCCATTTAAATGCACACAGTAACTGCATGGCTGTTTAGGGTAGGGGATAATAGCCCGAAGGCTATATCAGAATTGCATGGGCACACATCACCCCAATTATAAAACTTTTATTTTATAATCCCCACCCTACCTACCAATTGTAAAGTCATAATTTAAATAAAATGTCTATAAACCTGTTCTAAAATATCCATATAAAAATTTAAACTGTGTCCAATAAATTACTAAAATCAATTATTTAAATTTTCTGTTTTTTTATAGAGGGTTAAAAATAATAAATAATTCCCCCCATTAATCAAAACTAAAAATATTTAAGAGTAGTAATAAATATGGACATTAAAAATATTTTTTTTAAAATAGATATAAAAAGAACAAAAGCAACAGACTAAAAAAATTCCTAAAATTATAATACTATTTTTAATAAAACCCTATACACTAAAAAATAAATATTTGTCTTTCTTATCCCTGAAGGCTATCATAGGTTCCCTGTACTAAAAAAATATAAACCAAAACAACTAACACTATAAACGGACCTACAAAGACCAAAAAATACTACAAATACACAATAGACAAGAAACAAAACTTTAACATCAGGGACCTGAGTGATGAATCCATCTTTAGCCTCAGGGCCCTGTTTAAAGGGGTTAGAATGAGGGAAGCACTGAGATGACAATAAACAGACAAGAGACATACCTTTAACATCAGGGACCGGAGTAAAATTTTTTCTTTAACATCAGGACCCTGTTTAAAGGGGTTAAGATCAGGAAAAGGGATAGGGAAGACAATCCAACATTAGAAACACAAACTTTAACATCAGGGCCCCAGGCAACAATGTTGTTTTTAACCTCAGGGACCTGTTTAAAGGGGTTAAGATAAGGGGTGGGGCAAGGGTAGACCATAAACAGACAGAAACATACACTTTAACATCATTTGAATGATATTATCAATCCAACAGCTCCAAAAAGCTTAGCTATGACTATTGTTCTTTTATATAATTTACATGCTCGACGTTTCTGATTGATAGGGGTTGTTTTTTAATTAGAAATGAGGGAGCCTAATTTATTTTTATTTTGCACTTGTGCCCACCAGATTCTAGTTATGTCACTAGTTGCCTCAAATCATAATATTAAAAAATCTACTTACTAATAGGAAAAAAGACCTTTTTTTAGGTCATAATTATACAGTACTAGCAAAATATCCACGCTTCGCAGCAGAGAAGTAGTGTGTTAAAGAAGTAATGAAAAAGAAAAGGAAACATTTTAAAAATAATGTAACATGATTGACAATGTAATTGTTTTGTCACTGTTATGAGTGATGCTGTCATATATATATATATATATATATACACACACACACATATAAACATATATACATATACACATATACATATATACATATACATACATATCAACATATATACATACTAGCAAAATACCTGCGCTTCGCAGCGAAGTACTGCCTTAAAATTTTTATTAAGAAGAAAATTAAACCTTTTTAAACTGAGGGAAAATATGCCAATAATTATTTGTTAAGGATCTCTTTGTATGCCACGTTGTCAGTTCGGCCCTCCAGTTGTAATATGACCAAGCTGTAGCTGTG
>JANRMT010062831.1:25845210-25915953 GCA_026402145.1 Polypterus bichir lapradei
TTTTTATTAAGAAGAAAATTAAACCTTTTTAAACTGAGGGAAAATATGCCAATAATTATTTGTTAAGGATCTCTTTGTATGCCACGTTGTCAGTTCGGCCCTCCAGTTGTAATATGACCAAGCTGTAGCTGTGTGCTGAGCTTACTCTTGAACATGCAACGTACAGTTGGCCATGTGAACAGTAATCTTGTTTCAAATCTCACAGCTTGGATTGCTGCTGTCATAATCGGTTTGAGTTTCATGGTTTGTTTCAATTACGACAGTATTTGTAGGACTTGTGTTGAAGAGACATTCGGCATCTGTCAAGCGTTGTAAGTATACAACCAGTTTCATTGATAACTTCACATCCAGCTTTTGAGAGTTTAAACATTTCTAAACATCAAAGTGTCCATTACTGAAATCGTCACCTGTGAATCTAAGATGTTTAAGAGGCATTGGCAGTTGTCCAAAGGTGTAAAATATTTGGCCATTTTGGTACACTTAAGCATTTCACTCTTCTAGTGCTCCTGTGTAGTATAATTATCTCCTGTACTGTTATCACTCCACACCTTGAACCTGTCCCAGTCATTCAATACATAAGACACAATGTTCCTCCGGATATCAATAGTGAGCCTGATATGGCTGTGCAATATGTAACAAAGAGAATGGAAAAGGCAGGTGCCATCTCCGGGCATGGAAACCACTTGAGTAAGTGACAGTTCTTTCATCGATGGTGATCACCTCGATAGACATGTTAATGGGGGTACGGTTGGAATGATAAAGGAAATGGGTACCTGAACAATGTAAAGTAAGTCTAAAATACCTATACAATAACTATAATCGTAATAAATGAACAATAAAACAGCAGAGAAGCCGTGGATTAAATTAAAAGCCTGTAGTTATCAGCAGGGAGACGTGAATACCGTGGCAAAGCAAGGAAGGGAATGTAGAGACTGGAGCGACAGACGGCCTTATATAGGCAGGCAGCCAACAACGTGGGAGGCGTTGGGATGGGGGACCCAACGCCGCCTCACATGGTGACCAAGCTGCAGGCTATGGACGTATATATGTACGTAAGTAGGATTTAGTTAGCGTTGGGAACCCGCGTACCCAATTTTTTGAAGATGGGCCGATAAGTAACAAAGACCGTTGAAAAGTTCAATATGGCGGCCGACAGTGGCATCATATCACCGAAATAAGTACCAAATTTCAGCCTTCTACCTATGAATAAGAAAGTTCAACATGGCGGACGTTGTTGACCGTTATGACCGTTATGCATAGAATTTCGAAATGAAACCTGCTTAACTTTTGTAAGTAAGCTGTAAGGAATGAGCCTGCCAAATTTCAGCCTTCTACCTACACGGGAAGTTGGAGAATTAGTGACGTTGGAAACTTCAATATGGCGGCCGACAGTGGCATCATACCACTGAAATAAGTACGTACATCGGTTTTGGTTACCGCAGGGAAGCCACCTACCAAATTTCGTGAAGATGGGGCCATAAATAAGAAAGTTGAACATGGCGAACATTGTCAACCGTTATGACCGTTACGCATAGAATTTCGAAATGAAACCTGCTTAACTTTTGTAAGTAAGCTGTAAGGAATGAGCCTGCCAAATTTCAGCCTTCTACCTACACGGGAAGTTGGAGAATTAGTGATGTTTGGAAAATTCAATATGGTGGCCAACAGTGGCGTCATACCACCGAAATAAGTACGTACATCGGTTTCGGTTAGCGTAGGGAAGCCACCTACCAAATTTCGTGAAGATGGGGTCAGCCTTCTACCTACACGGGAAGTTGGAAAATTAGTGACGTTGGAAAGTTCAATATGGCGGCTGACAGTGGCGTCATACCATCAAAATAAGTACATATATCAGTTTCGGTTAGTGCAGGGAATCCGCCTACCAAATTTCGTGAAGATGGGGCCATAAATAAGAAAGTTCAACATGGCGGACATTGTGAAAATTAGTGACGTTGGAAAGTTCAATATGGCGGCCGACAGTGGCATCATACCATCGAAATAAGTACATACATCGGTTTCGGTTAGCGCAGGGAATCCGCCTACCAAATTTCGTGAAGATGGGGCCATAAATAAGAAAGTTCAACATGGCGACGTTGTCGACCGTTATGACCGTTACGTGTAGAATTTCGAAATGAAACCTGCTTAACTTTTGTAAGTAAGCTGTAAGGAATGAGCCTGCCAAATTTCAGCCTTCTACCTACACGGGAAGTTGGAGAATTAGTGACGTTGGAAAGTTCAATATGGCGGCTGACAGTGGCGTCATACCACCGAAATAAGTATGTACA
The DNA here is from genome assembly GCA_026402145.1 of Polypterus bichir lapradei. Taxonomy (NCBI): domain Eukaryota; kingdom Metazoa; phylum Chordata; class Cladistia; order Polypteriformes; family Polypteridae; genus Polypterus; species Polypterus bichir. The sequence continues at coordinate 25,847,496 of JANRMT010062831.1, forward strand.
TTGGTTTCGGTTAGCGCAGGGAAACTGCCTACCAAATTTCGTGAAGATGGGGCCATGAATAAGAAAGTTCAACATGGCGGACATTGTTGACCGTTATGACCGTTATGCGTAGAATTTCGAAATGAAACCTGCTTAACTTTTGTAAAAAAGAAACGTCCCCTGACTTTCAACTGTTTTTACTTTCAGTAGACTTAATGTGTAAATATTTGTATGAACACTAAAAGAGTCAACACCATAAGACAAACTAAAAATGTTTCACAATGTGTCCCTGAATGAAGGGAGGCTCAAAATCAAAAGTACCAGTCAGTATCTGGTGTGGCCACCAGCTGCTTGAAGTACTGCAGTGCATCTCCTCCTCATGGACTGGACCAGATTTGTCAGTTCTTGCTGTGAGATGTTACCCCACTCTTCCACCAAGGCACCTGCAAGTTCCTGGGCATTTCTGGGGGGAATGGCCCTAGCCCTCACCCTGCGATCCAACAGGTCCCAGACGTGCTCAATGGGATTGAGATCTGGGCTCTTCGCTGGCCATGGCAGAACACTGACATTGCTGTCATGCAGAAACTCACGCACTTTTTGCCACTCCTGTCTGGTCCAGCGAAGGTGGGTTTGTGCCCATAGGCAGCGTTGTTGCTGGTGATGTCTGGTAAGGACCTGCCTTACAACAGGCCTGCAAGCCCTCAGTCCAGCCTCTCTCAGCCTTTTGCGGACAGTCTGAGCACTGATGGAGGGATTGTGTGTTCCTGGTGTGACTCGGGCAGTTGTTGTGGCCATCCTGTACCTGTCACACAGGTGTGATATTCGGATGTACCGATCCTGTGCAGGTGTTGTTACACGTGGTCTTCCACTGCGAGGATGATCAGCTGTCCTTCCTGTCTCCCTGTAGCGCTGTCTTAGGCGTCTCACAGTGTGGACATGGCAATTTATTGCCCTAGCCACATCAGCAGTCCTCATGCCTCCCTGCAGCATGCCTAATGCACGTTCACGCAGATGAGCAGGGACCCTGGGCATCTTTCTTTGGGTGTTTTTCACAGTCGGTAGACAAGTCTCTTTAGTGTCCTGCGTTTTTAGAACTGTGACCTTAAATGCTTACTTTCTGTAAGCTGTTAAGGTCTTAACGACCATTCCACAGGTGCATGTTAATTAATTGATCATGGTTAATTGAACATGCATGGAAAACATTGTTTAAACAATTTACAATGAAGATCTGTAAAGTTATTTGGATTTTTAAAACATTATTGTTGAAATACACAGTCCTGAAAAAGGGACGTTTCTTTTTTTGCTGAGTATATATACACACATACATACATATACATATATATATATACACACACACACATATATACATATACATATCTACATATATGTATACACATATATATAAATACATATCTACATATATATATATACCAATGCAATAGTTTTGTCACTGTTATGAGTGTTGCTGTCATCAAGGATTTGATTATCATTATTTCTTTCAATCAGGTTCGTATTTGAAGGATGTGTTGTGTTCAAGTTATATTCCGTGTTTGTCAACCGTTGTAAAGATAACAGGTTTCATTCACTACCCAAATCGGTACTCGTGAATCTAAGATGTTTAACAGGCATTCCCGGTATTAAGGTGTGGATTTGCCTGCGAATATTTAGTGGTAGCGTGTCTATGAACTTAATTTAACCTTTCCCAGTCCTGCAAAGTCAGTTCACGTGAGCCGCTTGGAGTACATGCATCGAAGCTTCTCAGCTGTGCTTGTGCTAGCTCGTGCGATCTTGTGATGTCCACATCTTTATTTAATGTTAGCTCAGACCTGGCATACCAGCAATTTAAACTCCGTTACAGCAATTTTAACTCTGTTACAAAGTGATCAAAAGTCTCGTTTAAACCCTGCGTCTTCTCATTAAACTTGTCTCTCACGAATATCATATTCGTCGTAGGCATGACAAACGGCAGCGGGAGCGTGTCTATAAACTTAATTTAAACTTACGGTTCACACCGTGCTTTGTTTCCGCAGTAGCTGCACTTATGAATATGCTTGTATGCGTCACTCGCTTCATATTCTTTTGCTGCCTTCTCAATTGTGTAATATGTTTGTTGTTCAGTGCTCTTTGGAGCTCTTCCTTGTTCTCTACGTACTGCGTTCACAGTCAGTTCACGTGAGCCGCTAGTCCTTCACCCGCGAATATTTACCTTATATGGGCATGCACTCAATTACGTGGGAGGCGTGATGATGAGGGACGCAACTCCGCCTCACACGGCGACTGAGCTGCAGTGCTATGGCTATGGCCGTATATATGGACAAAAATAGGTTCCAGTTATGACCATTACGCGTAGAATTTCAAAATGAAACCTGCTAAACTTTTGTAAGGAAGCTGTAAGGAATGAACCTGCCAAATTTCAGCCTTCCACCCACACGGGAAGTTGGAGAATTAGTGATGAGTCAGTCAGTGAGTGAGTGAGTGAGTGAGTGAGGGCTTTGCCTTTTATTAGTATAGATTTCCCACAACCACAGTATCATGTTGTATTATTGAGAAATTTGTGAGGCTTACCCAAAACATTTATTGAGTTTGTGTATTCTCGCCTTTAAAGATTAACACACACATACACAAATACACACACATTCACATAGCAATCTCATCCAGACAATGTCTTGAGTAGTGCTAATTGCCAGTCACTTCGCAGTGTTCTACATAAGATTCTCTGTATAGGGATTCACTATCACCAACTCTAACAAACACGTGGATACCATTGCAACACATATAAAAGCGCAACTCTTTTGGTTATATGCTACTTTCTAACCAGTGTCTTGCTTTAACCTCAATTGCACTAATTATTGAGCGGTGATCTCACTAGCCTTCATAAACCATTTGAATAGGACAGTAGTTATCTAAGTCAAACGTGGTACACATTTATTATTTCAAACACTCTAGATAAAAGACAAAGTATAGAGAATAAAAAGCAAAATAAATAATAAGTGTGGTATTTATTAATGTGTAACAATACCAATTACAAGAAAATATAATATAAAACAAAATACTTAGAAAAGTCAGGATATAAACAATGTTAGAAAACCTTACTGCAAATCAGAATTGTCAGGGGTTGGATGTCCTGGGCTTCTTTTGGTTTAGTGATTACCATTGTTCATAGTTAAGTTTTCTGATGCCCAAATCAGATGGTCTCACATCTCTTGATCTCTGATGTCGCCCTACTGTTGTCGTTTTTTCTTTTTCTCCTTTTATTTTTTGTGGTCCATCGGATGAGCCATATTTATGTTAAAATGCACACGTAAGGTTTTGGGACATGTCACATTGCACACATTTGATTGGTTAACTTGTCTTGATGATGAATGACTCTGATCAAATTGTTTGATCTTTTAAGTACCTTTCAAGCACTCATTCCTTTCCCAAGCTGTAAACTAATTTGGAAATTCCTAGTCCTATGACATCCATCCTTTCAAAGGGCATAAATTAATTAAAACAGGTTCTGTGGTATGAATTTGTTTCCCATTCCCAATAATAATAAAGTAACTGAAAAAGAAACTGACTGGCCCAAATGCATAATAACTAGTACATTACAAAAGAATGTTTGTAATGCCTGCAATTAAAGTCCTTTAAACTCAGTTCATCCTGGTTCATTGGAGAAAAAAATTTAAAATTAAATATACATAGTTTGCAGATGAATAAATGAAGATTCACAACACCAGAACATATGTCTATTTTTATACACAGAGCTTTTTTAATAAGAGTGGGTGACTCTTCTGTTATAGGCTGGTGGTGTGGCATAATGCTTAAGGGTTTGGACTTCAAACCCTGCAGTTATGGGTTTAAAAAAGTGACACTGTGTGACCATGAGCAAGTCACTTCATCTTCTTGTGCTTCAATTGAAAAAAAAAACAAAATACAACCAATTACATCTCTTAAATGTTTTAGGTCACCTTGGATAAAGGTGTCATCCTAATAACAGTAGCATTATCTGTTTTATTTCATTTTGTAAGTGTAAGTTTCACATGACAAATTTTTAAAGAGCAGGTCAACCCCATAAGCATTACACTATAAGACAGACATCCATAAAATGTATTTTTCTGGTATATTACAATGCTGTGAATGTTTTAATCTCTAGCCTCAATATCTAATTTATTCTTTATAGTTACACAATATAGAGATTATGTATTTTTTATCAAACACTGGAGTGGTCTGAAGTTGAATGTTGGTTAGACATGCAAGTAAGAAATTCTATACATGTGACAATACCACTACTATTACTCCTGCTACTACTGTGCCTGCATTTCTTAGTCTCTCAATAGTAAAGTTTCAAACTTATACATTAGAAATGGATTCCTTTTCACACTTTTAGTTTTTTCCCTTGCAAGAAAAAGTGCACTTTTTGGTAAAAAAAAGCTTTACTTTAGCAACTCTAAACCAAGCATGGCTATATTTAAATGTTTTGAAAAAAAGAGCAAGGAAGAAGATCACGGATTTATTCTGTGAGAAGTGATGAGTAGTGACAGAATGGTGATCAATATTCAAATACAAGTGTGTTGCCAGCAATTCATATTTGCTGTTGATAACAATAAAATGAGTAATTACCTGAAGATTGTTGCTGTCTCATACCTAATATGTGGAGCAACTTTAGTTCTGGGAGGTATTAAGAAACAGAATTTGAGCAAGCAAATGGTATTCTTGGAGCTTTTGGAAGCCAGTGATTGTGGGTGGCAACTGCTGTGGCACTAATACACTAAATAACAATGCAACTCCTCATCCTCCACATGATTAGTCTATCACTGATGTAATATATTACAAACAGTACTTATAAAATTTGAATAGTCATTATGAGTTAGCTGCAATGAAGGTTTCATTGATGCCCTGTTAAGTGTTTTAATAGAACAAACTTATTGATGAAAAAAAATATAAATTCAAGGTTATTTTTAATTTTAAAATGCAGCTGATGGGTGCTATGGGGTAAAAGCACAGCTTTCTGAAAAGCTGTAAATCATGACTTCGTAAACTCACAATCTTTACGTTATGTATTCTGAGGATAAGCTTTGCATTTTTACATTGGCGCAAGTTTCAAATTCTGAATTGATTATATTTATTAATCTTTGGAAATTGAATGCTTTACTTGATTGGTTTCAGTAGTTGTCTGCTGACATAAAATATAGATATTTGAATCCTATTGTCACTTTAACACAGGCAAACACAACTTATTTAATTTTGTCTGCCATGTAGAGGTTACAACTGATATGAATTGTGTTTAACTGCAATTTTGTGTCTTTTGCTTGCCTTTTTATTTCAGAATATTTTTAAACAGGTTATGTTTTTCTTCTAAGCCCACTAATTTTGGCACACTAATTGCTGAAGCCTCTTTCATTGTCTTTCAGAGAAGGACATCTGATAAACCAAACCCCTTCATCCTCTACATTAGAAAATCCAATTCTTCCCAAATGGTTGCTTACCTTCCATTAATTTCTGTACTGACTCCACATGGCAACGACAGTTTAAAGTAAGACAGAATGACAAAATGTGTAATAATAGTAATAACAATCCAAGGCCATAACCGGGAAGACTGGAATTAAATAAACAAAGGCCAGGATGTGAGACTAAATTGCAAATTGAAAAATTTAGCGAGAAACTCAATAACCCAAATATTTCACATAGCCTAAATCAAAACAGTATAATAATAATAGTGCAACGTTTTTTAATTTAATAATCCATAAACTCAGTTAGCAATGTAGCCTAACAATCAACTGGTTACCCTGGCCAAATAATATCTTTAAAAACATCCTAAATCAAATAAAAAGGCTGTAAAAATATAAAACAAAATTCACATCATTAAAAAAACAGAAACACAAATATCTACCAGAGTCGTAGGTAACAAAAGAGAGAGAGAAAAAAGAGTTTTGAATGGTCGGTATGGCTCTCAATTTACTCATTGTTGATTCCATGTGTTTCCTAGGTGCCATTTTTATACTGTATTTTATAATGTCCGTATTCAGAATCCCTTTTAATTTGTCTTATTTATCTCATAACTTTTGCTACTATAATATTAAATATTAAGCTATATTACATTTTTCAAAGATTGCTTTTGTTTAATTTGTAGGTGATATGTGGGGAAGATTTTGGACAAACTTGTATGGTTTATCTATACCCTTCATTGGAAAGGAAGACATAGATGTGACTTCAGCCATGGTTGAAAAAGTAAGCATTGTTTATTTCATCTTATTTTTAATCTTTCGCCCTTAATTGGTTACTGATTAGTGATTCTAGCTAAACATTTCTTAGATAATCCGATTGCACAACATGCGCTAAAGGCCTGATGCTTAGCAAATAATCTAATTATACCTGACATCCAAAACAAAACCAGTTTTGTTTTTCACAACAGAAGATAGGGCATACTATGATGGAAATCTGTAATACAGTGTGGTATCACAAGAACTGTTAACTGTAACTTACATTCTTGTTAAGTTATACTTCACTGATCCTCAATTTTCTAACTCATGTAACTAGTTCTGGTTACATGGTGCTTATGCTTATCCAGGCAGCAATAACGAATTCTCTTGTTCATGCTTTGAGAAGGGCATATCTGACAAAGTACATGTTATGAACAGAAAAAAGTATTTATACCGAAAGAAAGAAAGAAAGAAAGAAATGCTTTTTTTGAGTTTTTAATTGAACTTTATTAATCAATAATCAACAAATCATTTCCAATGTCGTAAGTGAAAAAAAACAAATGAAAGCCCAACTCACCCCAAAAAGAAAACAATATTGAATGCATATTTCAAATAAGAAAAATAAACTCATTATCCTCAAGTTTACAAACTGCCTCATGCACAACACCAGAGATACCCTGGAGGAGCAGACCTGGGGGTGCAGAGACACTGAGGCCAGCTTGGCTGAACTTATATAGACAAAAAAAACTGGAGCCCCATGTGTAACACTGTGCATAGAATTCACACTAAAACATGGCATGCGGACAAAAGCGGAAATTCAGATGCACAAAACCGTGTGTAGCCAACTTCAACACACTTCAGCTCCATAAATCCTGGTTAGCGTGAAAAGTACTCCTTCCATAATTTTGCATATTTTAATAAGCAACTCAATGTAAAGTTTCACCTTTTGTTCAGCGTTTGCTTAAAAGACAATGGCAAAAGCACATTAAAAAAATAAGTGGAGGCAAGGAAAAACATACTATTTGTTGGTTTAAGCAGTGGTATAAACAATAAAAGGAAGTTGATCGAGTGATACAGAGTGGCGGAGAAACTTAAAAGTTCAAGTTCAGAAAGTCGAACAGTGCTCGAAATACAAAAAGAAGTGGTCAGATATCAAAGTCACCGTGAAAAGGCGAGTTGTAGCCCACCGTCTGAGTGTAATAGGGTACAGAGAAAAGCAAAAAACAAATGGGGACACAGTGAAAAAAAAGTAGAAATATCCACTTTTATCTTGGAGTTTATTTTGTCATTAAAGTAGAATATTGTAAACTTAATCTTAAAATCAATGTTTAATTTCCTAGAGTTACTCAGATTCCATCGTAACTAAAGTAGCATGTTAAATGCTTTATATTCTATGTGTTCTTCTATGTGCCTTCCGTGGACCATTATAGGTTGATTACAATCAGATGCCTTAAATTTATAAACGACATGCAGTTAATTTCAATGTATTCAATAAAAGCCGTGTCAGGGATATGAATCTTAAAAAGAAAGGGAAACCACACAGGAACAGTAGCACTAATTTGACGCTGGGTGCCACCAGTTTGGAATACCAAGCAGAAAACATGCATACACAATGGATTATGCTGCCGTGAAAATGTGCGTGGCTTTATGCCAGTTTTAGCTTTTATACCTCACTATGCGTGGAAATGGGCATACACAACATTTTTGTGGGTACACATCATTTATGCATGAGGCCCCTCGTGATTTGTAATGGCAGGTGCTGCATGACATAATTACTGTTAATTCGTATATCTCACAGATTCAAACTTCATAGACAAATGTCCTTTCTGTGGAGAGAGACTGTCTTCCACTGTTTTCTTTTCTACCTTAATCTTTGACCTCTTTTAAATGTTCTAAACTCTGTTCTTAACTTGACTTTCAATGATTGTGTATTTATTTATAGTGTCACAGACAATAAGAATAATCTGAGTGGGAATTTCCTCATGGGACAGTCCAAGCTGACTATAAATCAAGAGAAGAGAAAGTCAAATCAAATAGGCAGTGTGACATGAAAAGATTATTTCATGGGCTTTGAAAGCCACAGTATACTTAGACTAAAATGACCGCAAATATGGATTCTTTTGCGGAAAGCTGGTGTGTTCATGAGATAGAAAGAAAAATTCTTGAATTTTGAATTGAACTTTATTAGTCAATACTCAAAAAATCATTTATAATATCTCACCCCAAAAAGGAAACAATATTTAATTCATATTTCAAAATGAAAAATCAACTCATTATCATCACGTTTACAAATTGCCTCATGAACACACCATTTTTCCTCAAAAGAATTCATATTTGCAGTCATTCTGTAGAATTTATATTCCAAATACACCCTGGCTTTTACAAGGCCATGAATATTCTTATCATGCCACATTCTTTCTTTCTAATCCAGATCAACAGAAAGAAAGAAAGAAAGAAAGAAAGAAAGAAAGAAAGAAAGAAAGAAAGAAGGGCAACACATTGGTTTTTAATAAAACTTACAAACCTTTACAATAAATGAAATGTTTCAACTTTGGATTGGTGTTACTTTGATTTAATATTAATGTGAACATTTCTAACACTGTGATTACTCTTTATATTTTACTATTGTTTACCATTTTCCCTCAGTGACATTTTGTGAATCTTTGCAAAGTTGTAGCCATGTTGTTTTTGTCAATCACTCATGTTGCTAAAGACTTGTTACAATATCTTGCTTTGTGTGCCAGCAATGACGTCATTTATAATTAAGATGTTTGATGAACATTGTCTAGGATTTGGGCTTTTGGATAAGTCTAAAATCTTCTGTGAATCTTTACAATTCAAATCTAGTTTTTGAAAGAAATGAACTATAGTATATAGTGACAAACCCAAAGAATGTTTTTACAAAGGTCTTGATTGCATCATGAAATAAAAATATTGTGGTAAAAAGTTTCCCCTGATTGGCATCAACTTCAGACACTGGAGTACGGTACTAGGGCACCATAGCATTGGTAAAATAAACACCAAATGACTACAGCTACTGAGCTTTTATTTTAAAAACTACCTGACCATCACCAACATTCTTTTCAGGATGGCTGAAAAATATGACACTCTAGCATTAGTCTAAGGTGGGACATTCATGATTTAAAGATCAGTAAGATTGTGTGTGTAGCACAATAGACTGATTCTTGCATTAGACAATGCATTGTTATATTGTAAGGGGCCAAAATTATTAAAAACTGGAAGGCTGAAGCACATTGGGCAATAAGCAATTTTCAGCAAGCCTTGGCAAGTTATCATCCCATGGACCTCTGACTGGTAGCGCAATACAAAAATAGGACCAAAATAGAACTCAGCAAAACAGATCAAAAAAGAGAGAACACTAAGAATAGTTTGAAGAATATGATAAGAATATCATCAGAATTCAGAAAGAGAAGCAGAAGGCATTTCTTTCATGGCTATATGACATGTATCCAAGTTTAAAACAAGACATCTTCAAGCATCTCCATACTCAGGCACTGACTGCACTTTGCAGAATGCAGGTCAAGTAATAGAAACATAGGAAGTACAGAACTACTGTAAAATCTTTCATACAATGCACACTCGGCCCAAACTTTTCAGGTAAAAAAAGAAATTCATATATAATGCACACCATTAACTTTTCAAGATTTTATTAAAATTGCAGTCATTTTTTTAAACAAAATTTAAAATACTGCGGTGGGCTGGCACCCTACCCAGGGTTTGTTTCCTGCCTTGCACCCTGTGTTGGCTGGGATTGGCTCCAGCAGACCCCCATGACCTTGTAGTTAGGCTATAGCGGGTTGGATAATGGATGGATGGAAATTTAAAATAATAACAATTATTATAATCATTTTTATTTAAATTAGGCAAATGGGTAAATTACATTTTTAACAATACTTATCATAAGAAGTAGATAAGTAGCTATTAGGTAAATATTTTTTAATTTGCAAGATTGTATTTTAATTTGTGTACAATTTTTTTTACAAAAGCTACCTATAGGTAATAACAATCATTACCCAATCAAAAATATGTAACTCTAAAGGTTGTAATAGACAAGTTATGCCACCTGGAATAATAATAAGATTTTATTTTATTATTATTTATTATTTTATTTAGGGTACAAATGTGTACCCTAATTGGAAATTTTATTCCTTTGGGTAGAGTTTTTCTCTTAAAAATTATGAAACTTTCCTGCATCTGCAGTGCATGCTAACATAATGTTAAAGTGAGACTTCTCATGTCCAGTTGTACGTACAGACAGTTTTTGTGCCTATTTTGTCTGCAGTGCTGTCGAAAGGCATATAAAAAATCAAGGTGTCTGATTGGTGTTTCCAATCTGTACAGTATCAAATGTGTGTTCATTTCTCAGTTTGATAATGTGCTTTTAGAACTCTAGGAGCTTTGTTTTGTAGTCATCTGACAGACGTTGTGCGATGGTAGATCTTCTTTGAACTGAAAGACCATGTTACTTTATAAAAAGAACTGCCCATCTATAAGACGCTTTAAAATCTGCTACCCTCAGAAAATAATTTTTAGGTTACAAAGCTTTAAGTCTGATTTCAATGCATAAAACACTGCTTCCCTGTACTCACCTATCTGTTACCCAGTCCATTGATTCTTTTTCTAAGTCTGGAAAATATGGTGGGGCCCACAATTTGCTTTTTTTTAGTAGGCAATGTTTGCAACACCTCATTGTTTGTGTGCCATAATTGGATATTTGGCTCAGGAATACAACAAAAAGGGCTACTTGCTGCCTGATTGCTGTTAGTTTCTGCATATTATATTACTAACAGCTTTTCTGCTGCAGCATAACTTCTCCTTGATTTCATTTTAAGGGCTTAAAATACCAGATAGTATTAAAATTATTACCTACTGAAGGAACATGATGACCACGTACCTACTGCTATCAAGTCCGTTGATCAAATCGAAATTACCCACTGTAATGTGGTATAATGCGCATTTGGCCTGAGCAGTTAGTAAAAGGTGAGCGCCGACATCTGAAGTGAGAGGGGAAAAATTTAACGCAGCTCCGCCCAACAGTGAAGCGGTACCACAGACGGAACCAAGCACTTTATAACTATAATGAATTCAAGTACCTCCATTCCTACTGTGTGGGCTTATTGAAAATAACTAATTAAAATTATGTCTCATGTATAACGTGCTCCCCCAATTTTTAGCAAACTAAAATGAGCGAAAATTGTGTGCATTATATGCAAGATTTTTACGGTATGCCAATACCAAAACGTTTTTTCACTGCTACCAAGGTAAGCACTACTACTTTTCTGTCGGCATAGGGCAGGGCCTTACTGTCAGAGAAGAACAGCCTCAATGAGAAGTTGAAAGAGAGCTCAACACACCCTCTACTTTACATTAGGCCATCTTAGATAGACCTCACTAGGATCCTCTAGAACCCACTGCAAGGTATGGAGTGAAACTTAATAGTTCACTTCGCAAAATCCATTTGCGAAATAAATTGTATTTCATTTCCTGTGAAATTCGTGCCATCACGCAAGAAGAAAGGCATTTAGTTCCAGCCTGGAAAAGTTTTAATGCATTAATTCTGCATGCACCAACATGTCATTTAACATTTAAACAAAGCTCTTTAGCAAAAAATGAAATTACTGGAGATGTGCATATCCTCAATAAGGATAAGGCATTTTCTAGGTAATGGTTGGGGGGTGGGTTGACATATATGGATTTTAATGTAGTGACTTTACCTGTGAATAAAAACAGCAATGTCCATGATATGTGTTACTATGTTGTTGTGTGTAAAATATGAAGTAGTCACAAAAAAAATGCACTTGCACTTCAACTTGGGCATGTAGATGAGAGGCATAAATAGAATTGATTTTACTCGTGTGGTATGAATTACATGCATTATGAACTACAGAAAAGAACACCGGCAACCACAGAAGTGTGAATGCTGCTTTATACAGCAATATTCCTAGTTTTCTACCCAAAAATAATCTTTTAAATCCCAGAAACCTTTGCTTTTTGCAATTGAAAAATCGCATGCAAAATTAATTTTAGTGTCAGCTTCGTGAAACTGCGCGCGAATAGAAAGTTACCAGTTTCGTTCATCACTAGTGAGCAGTTCAGCTTTCAGCACCATCACCCGCCAGAAGCTCATAGGACAATTGGGTCTGCCAGGCTCCAACACTTCCCTGTCCAACTGGGTCCTGGACCTCCATTACCATCATGCTGAGCAATGATGCCCCCCAAGGCTATGTAGTCCTCTGTTCACTCTGCTGACTCATAATTGTACGTCTGTGGATGACAAAATGGTGGTGGGTCTAATCAGCAATGGAGATGAGTCAGCTTACAGAATGGAGAGACAACAATTGGCGGACTGGTGCAAGTGCTACAATCTGTCCCTTAATGTGGACAAGACCAATGTGTGCTGTCCACATCCCACTGTACATCGAGGGCTCAGCAGTAAAACTGGTCAAGAGCACCAAACTCCTTAGTATTCACCCAACAGCTGACTTTACTTGGTCAGTTAACACCACCTCCATAGCCAAGAAGGTGTAGCAGCATCTGCACTTCAGTGGCTGAAGAAGGCAAGACTTCCTTCCTCCATTCTCACCACATTCTACAGGGGTACCATTGAGAACGTTCTGACAAGCTGCATCACTGTCTGGTTTGGGAACTGTTGTGTCTCTGATCGTAATGTCCTACAACGGATAGTTCATAGTGCAGAAAAGATTGTTCAGCACTCTTTGCCCTCCACTGAAGACATTTTTTATAAAGTGTTGTATCTGCAAAGCTAACAGAGAGAACATTGCCCTTGAATGTTGGTACCCTTGGCAGGTGTGCACCCCTTCCCAACTACAAAAATACAAAATAATAACATGAAAGCTAAAGCTGAGTTTTACTTCTTAGTACAATGTTATGTTTTGCTTAGATGAATATCAGCTATGTCCATTTTTGGGTTCTTTCTAAAATCACAGTGGGTGGCCAAAATCAAAATGAATATAGCCTTTATAAGAAGTATATAATTAATAATTAAAAGCAGTCTATCATTCCATTATTATTTCATTTAGTACTCTTTAGAGATTTATCATTCCTAAGTAGTTAGTGTAGACCTGTATCAGCAGGCATCTGAAAATGTAAAAAAGGCTCCAGGTTCTTTCCTCACTGAAAAGAAAAGAAGGTAAAAGACGCAAAGTTTCAGCTGTATAGCCTTCATCAGGTGTGGAAATGAAAAGAAAAGAGTGGGTAACATATAGAGGAGGAAAATGAGGGAACAAAGCCAGAGCAGATGAAAGAAGTAAACCTGAAAGAAGATGTGAAAATGCTGCCGTTAGAAAAAATGAAGGGAGATATTAAAAAGTTAGTTTGTCATTAAGACAAGTAGAAATATGTGATCCCAGGTTGAGAATAAACTGAGCTTCTTCTATTGTTCTTTGAAAAGTGTTTTTGAAGACTTGTGAAAGAACACAAACGGGAAGACAAGGCATTGTAACCTATTTGATGGTAATGGCTCAAACATGCCCCTCACAATGGTCTACTAGTCATCTTCTTGTTTCAACTGTGTAGATGGCTTCAAATGTCCTTCAGGAAATGCAGTAAATAGGTTTTTCAAAGGGTAACAATGTTTGAGGTCTTCTGCATATTTACCATTTTAATGTTGTTGTTTCAGGGTTGGACCTATAAAGATATGTTTGAAGCAGGAGAGACTTTCTTTGAATCAGTGGGCCTTTTTAATATGACTGAGGAATTTTGGAATAATTCACTTCTTGAAAAACCAAATGACCGAGAGGTTGTTTGCCACCCCACCGCCTGGGATATGGGAAATGGTAAAGATTTCAGGTAATTTTGGTTTTGTCAAAAAAAAAATCCTTACAAAGTGGATGGAGGGTTGAGAAAACAAAGAAAAGTTGAAGTTTTTTTTGTAATGCAATTTCATTTCAGTGTAATATAAAGTCCATTTTGAGGATTAAATATTTGATTATTAAAGATAAAAAGAATAAAACAATTGAGAATGCAACAGTTGAATTAGTATGAACCCTCAGTTTGATGACATGCTTTCAAGTTGATGAGAACTTCTGTCTTTGTGCACACCCAACAAGGGACTTCTTATAAATCTAGGCTTTGTTTAATCTTTGCAACTGAAGTGGAGTAATTACTTTATATCAGAGTTTCTTAAACTATAGGTTGCAACACAAAAAGGGTTAGTGGGTTGCCATTGTTTGGTCGCGTATGTTTGCAAGGCAACATTGTGTTTAATGGGAACCCACTTTGTCAGTCAGTGGTGAGCCTCCAAAGGGTAAAGTCATGGAAAAAACTTTCCTCTATCTTCAAAGAAAGCAGTCATGGAGCCTAGATGAGAATGTAGAACATTTCTTTATCTGTAAAGAGTTATGCCCAAATGTCTCAGTCCATGTAGTGCACAATTAACTAAGCAATTCATCTGCTTTTATACTTTTTTCAAATTACATCACTTTATCTAACACGTCATGTCATTTTACTCTTAATATGCAGAACTGTATTACCTCCTCCAATCAACTAAAGCCACCTCTAATTTCTGACTCATGATGAATCTCCCATTATTCTGAATACCGCTTCGTTAAAAGGGGTATTTTGCGGATTGTCCTACTGCTCTTAGCACCTCTTCATAGGAGGGGAGTATTGGCTTTCCCTTCAGATTATCCTTGGTGTTCTTTACTCATTTACCTCTTTCTAACCCAACATATCTCTCTGCCTTTAATCTTGTAAAATTATGTATGGTAGTTTCTCTAAGACAGGGCAGAGACCTCTTGCGCTTTCAGCTTTAAGTTGCATTTAGTCAGCCCTTGAGGTGCACTCAATTCTTTCCTTATGTTAAATAATTCTTCCTGTTATGGCTTCATATATATACTTGTAATAAGTTGTAAAAAAATGATTATATCTTAACTAAAAATTCCATAGCAAACCTTCCTGATCATCATGTAATTGGTATCAAAGACAGTAATAATAAACATTTGGAAATATATTTAAATATTATTTTATTTTATAATTTGCTTGATATTCTACTTGTTTAGTATTCAGAAACACCTTTTGGTTTTCATTTACTGCTTTCTTCACACCAGCTCCTTGCACGGGTTGGTTGTTCCATTACATCTGAGATGATGCTGGAATTGTCTCTGGCTGAACTGGATTAAGCTGGTTTCATTCTAACCTACTAATTTAATCCCATTTTCACCTATCATACAATATTTATAATTCACTATTTGAAAATAAAAAAAAATTAAGAGATATTGATCTGCTTTGGTCCACAATACATTTGGATTATGCTGTCAGAAAGAAAGAAAATTAAATCTTTTCAAATGTCTAGTGTGGTTGAATGAGATTAATAACCAACCAGCTGTATATAATACTAGCCGAAGCCCGCCGTAGCATATGACGGTGTAAGAATAGGAACGGAAAACGGTGAGAAAGGAATTCAGTATAACAAAGGCTTAGGAAACCACCGTCGCAGTATAACGAAAATAGCAAGAAGCGAAACCAATGCCAATGGTCGAGAGAGTACCTTCCTGTAGCAGTCTACGGAAAACATAGACATATATAGATAGACGCCGCATTCACTGTGTTGCCCAGTCGACACGATAAGTCAGCGCGTCCACACTATTGCGAGTGGTATAATTGCCATTTAAACTAATACAGGTAGACGTGGAAACTGGGTTTTCTGATGAAAAAACAGTAACGTTTTAAAAAGTATCATTTACATACAACAAATTTTGGCAAATCGTTTACATGCAATTATTTATATCCATTTATACACTAATAATTGTGAATTTTGCACTGTTACTGCCAGTTATCTTTGTTTGTTTGCTAATTATTGCTGTTTGATTTAGCCTTCTCTTTAGCCTCGAGAGCGTCAGTGGACGCGGAAGGAGGATTAGAGATGGTGGGAGGGGCTCTGTCGTGCGTTCCCCATGACGCGAGAGGAGGGTTAGAGTGGGCAGGTGGGGTTCTGTCGTGCGTTCCCCATGACGCGAGAGGAGGGTTTGAGTGGGCGGGCGGGGCTTTGTCATGCGTACCCCATAGTCGGGCGACTTGGTCGATTATATATATAGAAAAGCAGCCGGTATTAAAAAGAACAATGAAAAGTCAATGTGGCTCTGAGATTCATATGGACTGTAGCAGAGATGAAAGCGACTGAGGCTGTGTTTGGTGAGGTGTCCCATGCGGGCACATGAGCAGGCAGTACGCATGCCTCGAGAGCGAGGGTGGACGCAGCAGGAGAGTTAGAGCTGGCAGGCGGGGCTCTGTCGTGCATATCCCATGGTCTTAGAGCTAGTGGGCGGGGCTCTGTGAGTTGGCAGGCGTGGCTCTCTGTCTTGCGCTCACTGTCTTGCGTGCCCTTAGTGAATTATATATATAGATATTTAATTAATTGCAAGAATAGGCTACTAATTAAGAAATTGGTTGTAACAAGAATTGTGTCCACCAGGGTAGAGTTTGAAACCCCTGATTTATCTGGTCTCCTATTATTTGATTGCTAGTCAAAGAAAAAGAAGTAATTAATAATTCTGAATTCTGAATCTTAAAAAAAAAAAAACTAGATAGATAGATAGATAGATACTTTATTAATCCCAAGGGGAAATTCACATACTTCTGCAGCAGCATACTGATAAAAAACAAAGACTGATAAAAATGCAGGTATAACAGACAATAACTTTGCAGTGCAGTGGATTCTCAATGATTGACAGGAGCCTGATCAGTGCTTGCCGCTCTGCCACGGATGTCAAACTGTCCAGCTTCGTGCTTACAATAGAGCCTGCCTTCCTCACCAGTTTGTCCAGGTGTGAGGCATCCCTCTTCTTTATGCTGCCTCCCCAGCAAACCACCGCGTAGAAGAGGGCTCTCGCCACGACCGTCTGATAGAACATCTGCAGCATCTTATTGCAGATGTTAAAAGACACCAGTATAGTCGGCTCTGTCCTCTCTTGCACAGCACATCAGTATTGGCAGTCCAGTCCAATTTATCATCCAGCTGCACTCCCAGGTATTTATAGGTCTGCACCCTCTGCACACAGTCACCTCTGATGATCATGGGGTCCATGAGGGGCCTGGTCCTCGTAAAATCCACCACTCCTTGGTTTTGCTGGTGTTCAGTTGTAAGTGGTTTGAGTCGCACCAGTACTTGATTAGGTTCTTATACTCCTCCTCCTGCCCACTCGTGATGCAGCCCACGATAGCAGTGTCATCAGCGAACTTTTGCACGTGGCAGGACTCTGAGTTGTATTGGAAGTCTGATGTGTATAGGCTGAACAGGACCGGAGAAAGTACAGTCCCCTGCGGCGCTCCTGTGTTGCTGACCACAATGTCTGACCTGCAGTTCCCGAGACACACATACTGAGGTCTGTCGGTAAGATAGTCCACGATCCATGCCACCAGGTGTGAGTCTACTCCCATCTCAGTCAGCTTGTCTCTAAGGAGCAGAGGTTGGATGGTGTTGAAGGCACTAGAGAAGTCCAGAAACATAATTCTTACAGCACCACTGCCTCTGTCGAAGTGGGAGAGGGATCGGTGTAGCATATAGATAATGGCATCCTCCGCTCCCACCTTCTCCTGGTATGCGAACTACAGAGTGTTGAGGGCATGGTGGACCTGTGGCCTCAGGTGGTAAAGCAGCAGCCGCTCCATGGTCTTCATCACTTGTGATGTCAGGGCGACAGGCCAGAAGTCATTCAGCTCACTAGGACGTGATACCTTTTGGGACTGGGGTGATGCAAGATGTTTTCCAAAGCCTCGGGACTCTCCCCTGTTCCAGCCTCAGGTTGAAGATGTGCTTTAGAGGACTCCATCAACATCACCATTTCTTCTGAACACAAATGCTTTGGGTCAGAGGCAACAGCATCTGCACTCACTTTCCCCAGCTCCACTAGTTAATCCAGCAGGATTCTTTCTGAAACTGTCATGAACCATGTAAAATGGCCAAAGGACTTAAGAAGTGGAGTGGGTCTTTTAAGTTCAGGGGCTTCATATATAAAACTTGCTTATGCTCAGAAACATGTAAACCGTTCCTTATGCAAAAGTCAGGATTTATAAAACACAAACTTGCTGTGGAAACTGGCTTAATGTTACGCAAACTTTCCATCATCTGTAAATCCTATGCCGACTTTTTTGGTGTTGGCAATTTAGCAACATCAGGCAGTAGGGTAATTAAATGAAGAGAAAATCTTGTTACATCGTGCATTTCAATAACACTTCAGTCACATTCTGATGTCCATTCATTTATTTGCTAAACCCACTTTAGCCTGATCAGGGTCACTTTACAGTTAACTGATATGTTATGTCAATACAACTGCCTTCAATGTTGATAAAAATGCCTAATTCAAACACTTAATGTTAATTGTATTAGTGTGTATTTTGTCTTGTGGGTTGTATGACATAGCTGGAATGACTCTGAAGTCTGCTTCTCAAACTACAACTTAATAAAATAAAGGAATCATGAGTAGAACTGAGTAGCCGCACAAAATTAGTCAGACACATTTGAGCATCACATATTAGTTGTTTATGTAAGAATGAAAGTGCTGTTTGTTTACTGAAGCAAATTAATTTTGTGATGTTGCCTTTACCTAAACATATGTGCAGTCAGTTGCACCAATTACAATAGGAAAATCAGCAATTGCTGGCAATTGCCTTTTGATCTTGGTTTGCTCACCCTGACTATAAGGAAATTAAATGTATCTGGGTAGCTTCTTAATTATGCCACCCTATACAGATGGCATGGCATGTTAAAACCTGTAATGGAACAAGGATAGCTTGATTTGTATGTGATGGTCTCAGCAATGAAAGCTCCAAAATGAGCAGACATCTCCAAGAGGATGACTGTAGGGAGTCTAAATTAGCTTATAAACCAGCTTATAAACTAGTCGTCATCATGAAAAAATACACAAATACTGTTAATAATATTTAAATTTGTGGCAATATAAGCACACATAACGTAACTTTCAACTGATTTGAAATTTAGAGCATTTTGTGTTATTTGTTTGCTTCATCAAAGAAACAGATATCATTTTTTTTTAATTAAATATTTTGTAATAATACATGTGAGGTGCAATAGTGATTTACTGAGACCACCACACCACTATTTGTGCAGGAAGTACATGTAGGTATTAGCTGTGCTGCCATTTTAAATTCTTATGCTCACTACTGACAATTTGTTTTGCCAAGAGGAGCAGCTATCAGATAGGTAAAAAGGAAAATACTGAATGCAAACTATATAATTTGAAATAACCTTTCCCATACTAAATTGTAATCAGTAAGCTAATCTGTAACTGAAATTGTACAGAGCATTTCTCTATCTGTTTTAAGCATGGATCACATACAAAAGTGAGTTGATTTATACAGGACAGATTATAGTATTTGTTGATCCATCCATCGTCTAAACCTGGTTATCCAGGGCAGGGACAGGTGGAGCCTATCCCAGCAAGCAAACAAGCAATGGGTACAGGCAGAAATAACCCCTGGACAGGACACCAGCATATCATAGGATGAGCACACATACAGACATGCACACAGACACAGCAGGGGGCAATTTAGCATCACCAATTCACGACACCTGCTTGTCTTTGGACTGTTGTAAGAAACCAGAGCTTTTATATGAGTACCATAGTACATTCACTGGGGTGGGGGTTTGAGGACTCCGCTCATGTCAGTAATACCACATTCAATGAAGTTTCATGTTCTCCCATGGTTTGCTAATACAGCCATCACAACATGGCCAACTTTATATGGTGATTAGATCATGAATATTCAGAAAAGAGTGTTTTTTACAGCATGGCTACTGATGGGAGATGATGGCTAAAATGGCTAAATGGCTAAAAGCATGTACACACAGTTTTATCAATCCACACCTTTAGAGCATTAGTATGGGATCTAAACAAGGATTTATACATAAAGCCCCTGGTCTTTAAGTACTTGATTCTTTCTCTCTCCCTCTCCCTCTGTCTCTCTAACTCATTCAACACACACACAGAGTCTCTCTTGATGGATCAACCCCTTCTGACAGCGTCTCTCCCTGGTCTGCGTGTCCCTATCAGAATTTTCATGTCAAAAATTCTACCAACTTTGAGTTAGCATTGCAGCTTTATTCAGTTTGGCCCTCATGCAAAACAAAGAGCTTTTTTCTTATTTAGAGTGTAAACTATATTACATAGTATCAAAAACAGCTTGGATGTATTTACAAACCTAAAATGATGCCAGGGTAAAAAAATGGTATGCAAACGTAGAACAACAAAGGGTCAAATTGATAAAAAAAAGACAAATCTACAGTCCATCTTGGCATTACTGTGCAGGTTTTAGAACCCTGACTACTAACTTACTTAGCTGAAACTACCACAAAAATACTGTCTCTTACATTTTCCAGCCACTACTCCCTCTCTCTTTCTCTGTCTAACTCTGGAATCTACTTGCCACTTCTCAAGCACTTGCTTACACTCACCTCCACAGTCCACATGCCTGTGGGGTCAGTGTGGTTTCAAATAACAGTAAGTCTAGTCTTGAAATTATTTTTACAATGAAGTTCTTCTACAGAATAAAGCCTCACTCTAGTAGCCTCTGGGGCTAGAATCCATGCACCTCTGAGCACTCTTTTAGAATTAAATGACCAGCTTTACAGTGCAGCTCAGTAGTCACTTGGTCTAGAGAGCAGCAAGATGTAAGGAAGTGTCCTACTCAGAGAAGAAAAATGCTTAGCTTTGACCAGAGGAGATCATGTGGGGACCTTATCTAGGTCTTCAAAATTCTGAAGGACATCAATAAAGCACATCCAGCAAAATTATTTCAACTAAATGTTGTATCACATACACGAGGACACCAAAGGAAATTAAAGGGAAGTGCATTTAATAATGAAGTCAGGAAGATCTTCATTGCTCAAAGAGTTATGGAAATCTGGAGGAAACTACTGTCATGTAGATGAAGCAGAAACCTTGACTACTTTTGTGATATATCTGGAATGAGATATTGGGAAAGCTTAGTTATTACTCAAAAAAAAAAAAGTCTGATGGACTCGGTGGTCTTGTGTTTCTATATCATTGGTACAACATTGTCCCAGGCTTGCCCTCCAATAGCCACCAAGATGACACACACAGCTTTGGATTATTGCAAAGCGAAAAAATAACAAGGAGTTGTTAAACACATGCAGAGGTTTGTTAAAAAATAGAAAAAAATTACCAAAACACCATAACCAAAGGAGAAGACTAAAACGAGAATTGAAAAGTAAAAGGCATTCAAAAATTTAACACTAGGGCCTAGTTGAACTGTCGCATAAACAACGGGGACAAGACATTAATAAAATATATCTTTTTATATTTAAAATGACACACAAAACAGAATTCTTGATGTAAAAACCATGGTCAGGCTAAAATTATATCCATAAAAAACCTAAATACTATAGCCATGAGGTGTTGCAACCTGTGCCTCCCCCTAACTTTACTCTTTTTTTCTATGTCCTCTGTGTCCATAACCTGCTTTTGTCCAGGTTTTCACTGTTTCTCTTTTATTCTGATACCCCACTTGTTGTTCTTCTGGAGTACAAAGCATACATTCAAAGCATATTCCATTTCTGGTGAGCAACTTCTTCTGATAGAAGAATATTGTATGTTGTTTCTGCTAGTGTTTGTTTCTCACTCCTCAAATCCAGGCTGTGCTTTGCCTCTATGGTGTGTTGCACCCTCCTGGTTGGCAATATACCCATCCACCTTTAGAGATGTGGTAATGTAATGAGATGGATTTCCAAAGGAGCACCTTTCAGAAGGTAGGCAACTGTTTAGGTGGCCCAAGTCCAATAACAGCCCCTTATTTCCTTAACTATGGTGTGATTTTGACCTTGTAAGTTTACTGTTTACTTGTTTATAGCCTTTTTCCACTTTGTAACTAGATCTCTGTTGGCCCCATTTTCTAATTCTCATCATTAGATATGTTTAATGTTTAACTACAGGAAAGGATCTTCTCATTGCCACACAAGAACCTGACCTTTTACATGATGCTGCACATCCTTTAAACTGTTTTCTTATGCTTAACCAATGGCATTTCCTGTGGAAGAACTTCTTCATTTCAGGTTATTAATACATGTCTATCCAAGTCAATGTAAACCATGTGAATTTTAGACTTACAGTGAGAACATTATTGAACATTACCGACTGTTTTTCTAGTCAAAGTGAAGTCAATTAACTTTTGTGAATTAAGTGTAATTCACTGTGCTGCTGGGACGAAAGCCAAAACACAATTTTTAAAGTCATCTGAACATTTTCTGCATTTTACTCCTTTTTTTACTTTTCTTATAAAGATCAAAAGTGTTTTAAAAAAGGACACCACTCTAAAGTGCCTTAATTAAATACGATCTGCAGAGAGAAATTTTGAACTGAAAATGTATGGTAAAATATGAAGTTTTTCTTGTAAATTTCTTTTCGGTCTGCAGTTCTTTTCTTCTTGCACGTGAAGCCTGAAAGCCATAAGGACTGATTTAGATCATTTATGTTAGGTAGAATACCCAGTGGGGCCTGAGTGGTCTCTTGGCCATGGAACCCCTGCAGATTTTGTTTTTTTTTTCTCACGCCCATCTGTAATTTTTTTTTTTTGTTTCTTTGTTTTTTCTGTCCTCCCGGCCATCTGACCTTACTTTATACTTTGTTACTTAGTATTGCCTAATCTTATTTTTGTTGCATATAAACTTTTCTTTCTTTATCTTGTAAAGCACTTTGAGCTAAACCATTTGTATGAAACTTTGCTGTATAAATAAATGTTGTTTTTTATAGGATTAAAATGTGTACTAAGGTGAACATGGATGACTTCCTCACAGTCCATCATGAAATGGGTCATATTGAGTATGACATGGCTTACGCCCAACAACCCTTCTTGTTCAGAAATGGTGCTAATGAAGGATTTCATGAGGCTGTAGGTGAAATCATGTCTCTGTCGGCTGCCACACCAAAACATCTGAAGTCATTGGGCCTTCTCTCTGCTAATTTTGTTGAAGATCATGGTAGGAAGCATTTTTTATTGAGTGTACTCTTTACTGTAATCAGTATTATCTAGTTTTAAGATGAAAAAGTAAATGAAATTGTTGATACAAATTTGTGTGGGAGTTATCTCTCCAATCTCTATTTGACCTCCCTTCATTTTAGACTAATGGATGCATGAATGTGTCCAGTGATGGGCTGGTATGCCATATTGGTTTCAGGGTACTCTCAAAGCTGCAGGAATAAGGTTCAAGCCCTGTGATGCTGAATTTGACAAAGACATTGATTGTTGGATGGAATTTAATGTCATAGCTCATTTGCAGTTGCCTGATTCATTAATACATACAATTAAGTAATAAAAGCTCATTAATCAAAGTACATGAATGTGTTTTATATCTGCTGGTGTCTCGAGATTAAACTGAATGCATGCAGAATAACAGATACAATATAGACTGAAGCGAGGAAGCACTCCTTCACGCAAAGAGTTGTGGGAATCTGGAACAAACCACTGAGTCATGAAATCAGAGCAGAAAGCATGAAAACCTGCAAGAAGTATCTGGATGAGATATTGGGAAGGCTTCACTATTAGTCAAACAAAAGAGTTTAATAGACCCAATGGTCTTCTCTCATTTGTTAATTTTCTTATGTTCTTATGTCAGTGGGACAACATTGTCCCATGCTTGCCTTACTATGACTTTGTGCCCTTCAGTGGCCACTGAGATGAGACAAGTAATCACTGATCAATGTGATAAAAATAACCAGTAGATGCAAAACACACTAGAAACAATGTCAAAAGGAAGGCAAAACAAGTAGGCAAAAATTATCAAAACTCCAGAGCCAAAGGGCAAAATCAAAATTAGAATCGAAAGGCAAAACAGATAAAAAAAAACTGTACACTAGGGATTTTTAAATTTAAAACAAAACAAAAAGTAAACTATGAAAACAGGCTCCTTGACGTAAAAATCTATGATCAGACTAAAAATATATGTACTACTACAAGTACTACAGCCGTCACAACAACCTATGTTTCCACCTGGACGAGATATTGGGGCGAGTTAGTTGTTAGCTTACCAAATAAGCTTGATGGATTAAATGGTCTCCTCTTACTTGTTAAACCACTTATGATTTTTTGACAACTATCCTGTGCTTGCGTCCAAAACTGTGTTCATAAACATAAAGCCAAGAAGAGGATAGAAACTAGCACATTTTGTACTTTGATGATAACTGCCCAACTAAAAGAATTAAACAGGATGGCCAGAGTTAATAAATACTACGACTCTTTTTTAACAAAGGTAAATCAGACAGTGTACTGCAATGTAATTAGTTACAACAAATAAATGAAAATTTTATTGACAGTCCAATTCTTATCATTTATGGAATGTGAGAAATTAAAAGATTAAAAGAATTTAAAGGAAAATAGTACTATCACTGTTTCTTATGTAAAGGATTGGGGCAGCCTTTTTAAAGATCTTCTTCAAACCTACAGTAAGTTCTTTAGTGGTATCTTTGTAATGTGACTTGCCTTCAGAACCAAAACATCTTTTGCTCAGATATTCTTACAGTTGTAAAAGTAAATTAAGGTATTTTCTCCTTTTCATTATTGTGCTGATTAAAAAATGCACAAGGAGGAGTAAAGGCACACACTGATAGAGTCCCTTTCAAAGAAGGACAGTACAAAACTGGACAGGAGGCGAGAAAGGGGTCTTGAAAATAATGTGTGAGGAATGCACTCAAGAGATGAAGCACCCATGAACAGAGGTTCAGACACATACAAATATAGAGGAAAGGTGCTGAAGGCATACGTAGGGCAAAAGATAGAAAATATTTTTAAATTACTCTGTTACCGCTCTTTGACAGATACTGTGGCTAGTATGCTATTATATTTTAACAAGCAGCATGTATGTGTATCCATGGCTAAATTTGTCACTACCCACAGAGTATACATTTTTGTAATTTGGTCTGCCTTAGACTTACATTTTTCTGGCTTTTAAATTTAATGTGCAGTGATATCATTTAAGTTACAGTCTACAGTAAAGTGGCCCAGAATAAGTGGATGTGTGTATGAGAGTGTCATGTGATTAGAAGATCAGGACAGGTTCTCAACTCATGCAAAGTGCTGCAAGAAAAACTTTTAGTAACCGGGTCCTTGACTTAATTGAGCAGTTTAGAAAATGAACATACTGTCTTCTTTCTCAGGGACCATGCAGCCACTGTGTCTGTGATACTTAGAAAATGGAAATCTTCTGAGGTCATAGAGAGGTGTTGCAAATGAAGAGAAGTTTACCCAATCATCAATCGTCGTATTATTAACTAAGAAAACCATAAGGCATTATAAAAGTATTGTCTAGTTTCTCATTCTTAAGAATGATAAAAAAGTGAAAGATAGACGATGACAAAGCAGAAGCTTCAATGATTTTGTTTACTAGGAAGGAAACGGCAGAATGATTTAACCCTTAAGATTTAATATGTTGATAGATATGTCTTGTGAACAGAAGACCACCAAGTAATACATTTTTACTTAGCATAATATGTGACCTGGACTAAGATCAGATAAAAATACTTATTGTGAATCAGGGAATAATACAGACAAAAACAATCCATAATCTGTCTCAATTCCAGGAGTAGGCTATTCTCCATAGTGGACCTCCTGGCTCTCAATTTCCATACAATCCAAATAGAGGAAGGACACATCAGACAGAAAATCTGCTGCATACAGTATTAGAGTATATGTGATCCAGCAACTATATGCAGAAATGTGTCAGGACAAAACACTCCAGTGCAACAGACGTCACACAGCCCAAGGCAGGGACAAATGAGGCTGTGATTGAACAGTCTAGGAGTTCTCTGTGACATTTGACCCAGAGTCTCAGAAAGCCTAAAGGTCCAGGAAAACCAGGAGACCGGGTGTCTTGTTAGGATTATAAAGTGCCATAAGCCATGCCTGGCTGATCCAGAAAGGATCTGGAGAAGGACTTTATGGCCAGCTCTCTAACAGAGGTGATCCTAAACAAACACTCAACTAACTGGAAGAAGAGAAGACAAAGATCTAGAGAAAGAGATAGGGAGAAATCCAGCAAGCCATGAGAACAGGCCAGAGTGGATACAGGGCATTCCTTTGATTCATTTTTACTTTATTTAAACACATTGTTTTTACTTCCCTATATAAACTCAGCAAAAAAAGAAACGTCCCTTTTTCAGGACTGTGTATTTCAACAATAATGTTTTAAAAATCCAAATAACTTTACAGATCTTCATTGTAAATTGTTTAAACAATGTTTTCCATGCATGTTCAATTAACCATAATCAATTAATTAACATGCACCTGTGGAATGGTCGTTAAGACCTTAACAGCTTACAGAAAGTAGGCATTTAAGGTCACAGTTCTAAAAATGCAGGACACTAAAGAGACTTGTCTACCGACTGTGAAAAACACCCAAAGAAAGATGCCCAGGGTCCCTGCTCATCTGCGTGAACGTGCATTAGGCATGCTGCAGGGAGGCATGAGGACTGCTGATGTGGCTAGGGCAATAAATTGCCATGTCCACACTGTGAGACACCTAAGACAGCGCTACAGGGAGACAGGAAGGACAGCTGATCATCCTCGCAGTGGAAGACCACGTGTAACAACACCTGCACAGGATCCGTACATCCGAATATCACACCTGCGTGACAGGTACAGGATGGCCACAACAACTGCCCGAGTCACACCAGGAACACACAATCCCTCCATCAGTGCTCAGACTGTCTGCAATAGGCTGAGAGAGGCTGGACTGAGGGCTTGCAGGTCTGTTGTAAGGCAGGTCCTTACCAGACATCACCAGCAACAACGCCGCCTATGGGCACAAACCCACCTTCGCTGGACCAGACAGGAGTGGCAAAAAGTGCGTGAGTTTCTGCATGACAGCAATGTCAGTGTTCTGCCATGGCCAGCGAAGAGCCCAGATCTCAATCCCATTGAGCACGTCTGGGACCTGTTGGATCTCAGGGTGAGGGCTAGGGCCATTCCCCCCAGAAATGTCCAGGAACTTGCAGGTGCCTTGGTGGAAGAGTGGGGTAACATCTCACAGCAAGAACTGACAAATCTGGTCCAGTCCATGAGGAGGAGATGCACTGCAGTACTTCAAGCAGCTGGTGGCCACACCAGATACTGACTGGTACTTTTGATTTTGAGCCTCCCTTCATTCAGGGACACATTGTGGAACATTTTTAGTTTATGTCTTATGGTGTTGACTCTTTTAGTGTTCATACAAATATTTACACATTAAGTCTACTGAAAGTAAAAACAGTTGAAAGTCAGAGGACGTTTCTTTTTTTGCTGAGTATACATTACTTGTCAACTAAACACAATTTCACTGTTCATTTGTGGCCTACTATTACTGTATATATATTATATGTGATGATCTGCCTTTTAGATACTTTCAGGTTTTTCAATCTCTTTTCTTTCTCTGTAGCAATCGACATTAACTTCCTTATGAAACAAGCCCTAACAATAGTGAGCACACTCCCATTCACCTACATGCTTGAGGAATGGCGGTGGCAGGTATTTGAAGGTAAAATCCCCAGGGACAGATGGATGAAGACATGGTGGGAAATGAAGTAAGTTATTTTAAATGCTGCCTACAAACTGGAGAACTTAACTATTATTATATCTAATGACAGTGTGCTATGCTAACATTCTCTCATGCACATTCTGACGTAACTCTCTCTTTTCTTTTGTGTCTTAAACCAATAAAAATGGTGTAGCAATAGCAAGAACTACCAGTGCATTTGTACATAAGGATAACTTTGGTAGTTTTCAAGTCAAAGTTATATCGTCACAAACATGGTAGTTATGCATTTGCCATACACAGTTGTATTTTTAATTACACAGACGTTTTTAATTTTTTTTTAAATATATACTCCTGGCATTTTATAATGAAACTAGCTGTGATACCCTTCTAAGAGGGGTTGAATTCTAAGTAATAAATGTAGACCTTAGCATTAATGTTTGCAATGCACCATCTACTGGAATGTATAATGTAATACATGCAGTAATAAAATGCATTGCATTTTCCACTCCAACAGACGGTCCATCACAAACATTTTTAATAATAAAATGCATTACTACAAATGTTTGTGATGTCCCATATGTTTGAATGACAAATGCAATGCATTTTATTACAACATGCATTACAATATGTCTGTGTTATATGGCATTTAGTATGAGATTGAGATGGATCTAACTGTAGCCCGCAACAGCTATGACGTAGGTCCTGTAATGACCATATCATCACAGAACGCTCACAATATCAGTGATGAAACGTCCTCAGTCAGAAAACCCTGCCACAACCCTGATGTTAACCAAAGTTATTCCAGGCATTCTGCGTGTGTTTCGTGACTTACGTTGTGGGCATTACGTGATGTTGGGACGTTACATGAGTGGCCTTATAGGTATTGCGGTATGTAATTACACTCTGTTGATGTGATTTTTAAAAGCAGTGTTAATGTTTGTGATGCGCTATCTTTTGGAATGACAGAGACATAGCAACCAAACAGACACACAAATGCTTGCCCTTTTCTTAAAGTGAAAATATAAGGCACAGGTCTTCACCATCGTCATCCACCAAATACATCCTTTTTGAAGCAACAAAATTTTTATATTAGAGAACATGTTTCTGACACATGTTTGTGACCATAAAGGGTATCTGGAAATAATCATTTAATCCCATATTCCTGGTACTATTTTTTTGAAGTAAGGATACATTTTCTGTTTGTTTGTGTGATAGAAGTGGCCTGCCTGGAAGAGTTTGTCACATAAATATGTAAATAAATAAACATGGTACCAAGCACTTGGCAGGAAGAGTTTACTTTGTTTTTGTCTTTTGAGAAGAAAGCACACCCCTGGGGGCTGAAAGGTTGTTTTGAAAGAATACAAACACTGATGTAGTGTGCACAGCCAGCCTTTCTTTTAAAATGGCTGAGTCACAGTGGTGTTTTTTTTGTTTGAAAATGACACGTATAACCAGTTTTACAATGTGTATGTGTAATCTCAAGATGCTTAATGCTTGACACCTTTCTTGACTTGAAAAATGAACGTATTTGGTTATTATTAAGTTTTTGATTTTCAAACATCCTGTGCCCCATAGCTTCCATTATAAAACAACAGGACTGGCTATAAATGTATATATTTTTTAATTTATAGAAAATGTTTCAATGTAGAAAACACGTTCATGTGGCAAATGCGTGTGCTGTATACCATGCTGGTGAAGAAATAACTTCTCTTTAAACAGATTTTCCAAAGCTCTTTGTGAAGTGTTCTGCATTGGAAAAAGCAACATGGAGAATAAATGAAGGAATGTTTGCAAAATAAATTTGCTAAACACAGTGGGTTTAAGCAGTCAATGGAAGTATGACTAATTGTTACTAAAATGACACAAAGTTAGATTGATGGAAAAAAAAATTGCAAAATTACGATGACACTTGGTGGAGAAATTAAAGGAGTCGCAGTTATCTTACTGTATCGTGTTGCTTACTCTTCACAAGCTGAGTCATATTCTGTCAGCTACTTTCATCAGCTGATTTTATCTATTTTTATCATACTGCTAAAGGCTTCCTGAAGGTTTTTTTTGATAGTGCCCCATAAAGTTCTGACATCATTCTATGTAAAAAGTGGATTTGCTGATACTGATGCCAGACATTCTCCTCCATGCTACATTCAAATCACTTAAAAATAAAAGGCCCATTGCTGGCTTTCTACTGTAAAGTAACACTGTATGCACACATGATGCTGTGAATGAACTGTGATGGAAAATATATGGAATGGGTAGGTATACTTAATAAATGCACAATATTTATTAGTTTCATATTCAAAACACCAGAGGCCTCATGTATAAACGGTGTGTACGCACAAAAATGTTGTGTACGAACGTTTCCACGCTCAAATTGCGATGTATAAAACCTAAACTTGCCGTAAAGCCATGCACATTTTCACGGTAGCTCCAACCCTGGCGTACGCAAGTTCTCTGCTCGGTTTTGCAAACTGGGTCATATTCTGTCAGCCACTTTCATCAGCTGATTTTATCTATTTTTATCATACTGCTAAAGGTTTCCTGAAGGCTTTTTTTTTGATAGTGCCCCATTAAGTTGTGACATCATTCTACGTATGTAAAAAGTGGATTTGCTGATACTGATGCCAGCCATTCTCCTCCATACTACATTCAAATCACTTAAAAATAAAAGGCCCATTGCTGGCTTTCTACTGTAAAGTAACACTGTATGCACACATGATGGTGTGAATGAATTGTGATGGAAAATATATGGAATGGGTAGCTATACTTAATAAATGCACAATATTTTTTAGTTTCACATTAAAAACACCAGGGGCCTCATGTATAAACGGTGTATATGCACAAAAATGTTGCGTACAATTGTTACCGCGCTCAAATTGTGATGTATAAAACCTAAACTTGCCGTAAAGCCATGCACATTTTCACGGTAACCCCAACCCTGGTGTACGCAAGTTCTTCACTCGGTTTTACAAACTGGCAGCACCCAGCGTCAAAGCAGTGCTATTGTTACAGTGCGGTTTCCCTTTCTTTTTTAGATCCACATCCTTGACACGGCTTTATAAATACACTGAAATTAACCTCATATTGTGTATTGCTGAAAGACAATCCCACTGCCATGTGTAGAGGAATCCAGGCACTGCTTATCACCTGTGCAATACCATTCTAACAGTAAAACTGCCTCCCCCGTGTTTCACTGTTAGAATGGTATTGCACAGGTGTTAAGCAGTGCCTGGATTCCTCTACACATGACACTAATCTTGTTATCCTCTTGTTTAATCTCAAGAGAATATTTTGTTTCACAGTCCTTTAGGTGACTTTTGGCAAACTCCAACCAGGCTACCATTTTACTATTACTATGAAGAGGCTTCTGTCTGGCCACTCTGTCATAAAGTCTAGAATGGTGGAAGTATAGTGATAGTTGTCCTTATGTAAGTTTATCCCATCTCCACACATGTTCTGTGGAGCTCAACCAGAATGACCATAGGGTTCTTTTTCACGTCTCCTACCATGACCCCTCTCCTACGATAGCTGTTTGGCTGGGTAGTCAACTCTAGGAAGACTCATGGTTGTTCCAAACATTTAACAATTATGAAGATAACTGTGCACTTTTTGTAAGCTGTGCTGGCAGTTCCTTTGACTTAATGTCTTGGTTTCTGTCCTGATGCACATTACCAATAGTGGGACCTTCTATAGACAGGTGTGTGCTATTCTAAGCATGTCCAGTCAAATAAATTGGTCACAGGTGGACTCCACACAGGGAGTTTGATCAATAGAATGGGATGCCCCTGAGCCAAATTTCAAATTGTAAATTGTGCGATATACACATTACTTCATGTATTTTATATCATATTAAATGAGTATGTGTTTAGAACTAAAATTCATTTGTTTATTTCTATCATTTGTAGTTTGGAAAATCACCAGTAAAATCAGTTCTTGGTTTATTTTGCATTTGCCTTTTTTTTTAGGAGAAACCTGGTTGGCGTAGCTGAGCCAGTACCACATGATGAAACCTACTGTGACCCACCTACATTATTCCATGTGTCTAATGACTATTCCTTCATTAGGTAACAGTGTTATAGATTCCTTTGCAGACTATTTCTCTATAATCAATAATGATAATAGCTAGAACTATGTGGTAAATATTTATTTTCATTTATTGTATTTCTAAAATAAAATATGTGAGTTAGATGGTATAAACCATTCGACAACACTAAAGTATTTCTAGCCATAAGTGTTTAAAATAGATATTTGGAAATGCAAAATCAAAGTATATTTAAAATTAATACAACTGTCATAAACACAGTATTTCTAAAATCTCTGAAACTTACATGTAAACTTAACTTTTGTAGGTATTTCACAAGAACTGTTTATCAGTTCCAGTTCCAGAAAGCTTTGTGTAAGGAGGCAAATCATTCTGGGCCTCTTTATAAGTGTGACATTACCAATTCAACTGCTGCTGGGTTAAAATTAAAGTAAGTTTATCTTGTTTTTCTTAATTGTTTGAAAAATATAAAGTGTGTAATAGTATCAGGATCTGGAGAAAAGTATGTACATTTTCAATTTGTTATTTATTTATTTATTTGCTGTTTGTTGTTCTTTTCCTTTGTCTTGCTGTTTTGGTGCTCACAGCCATGTCATAGGTATATCACCGACATTGCTACTATGTACTTTACATGTTCTTTTGCACCATTATTTGGCATCACAGGCATCATTTATGTAAAACACAATCAACAGATTTTTGAAACACTCTGCCAAATTTAGTTTACATTACGGATGTCACAATACCAGAAATTTTGTATTTGATACCAATACCACTGAAATATAATTTTACTGAATATCTATTCAATATCACAGCAAAAACAGAAATCCCATTCAACACCTTATTATTAGAAGTATCTTCATTATTTAATTGTATCTGTAAAATAGTGAATTATGAAATAATTAAATAAAAGTTTTTCTAACAACATGGTTTCAAAATCTGGTTCGTCAAGGAATTCCTCTAATAGGTTTGCTATATTTGCTATTGCAAAAAAGTATCAGATTTATATATGGATCATTAAATGGTTAAAAAACTTACTAAAGAGTAATCTTTAATACAAAGAATCTCACAAAATTGCTTTAATTTTCAAAATCTGTTCTTCTTTTTTTACATTTATATTTTACATTTCACTTTATATTTTGTTCCCTGATAGCAGTTTATATACACAGTAAGAAGACTTATTTCTTTTAAGCAGGTGTCACCCATGACTCTTAATGATTGACTATTTTTAGACTTTACATATAACTTTATAGCACAGGTTTGTTTCTGGACCATACCATTTATCCATAGGCTGATTGGTATGTTTGGAATGCTTTTAAGTCAATATATGCAAATAAACTTGGCTGATTAAATTAAGTTTTCTGTTGGATTCTTCAGTCTGCCATGCTGCATTAACAAGATGAAACGGGACGCCACCTGTAGGTATAAAAAAGGACATCCATATCTGGAGTTTATATATAACGTTGGCTAAAGACTCTTCTTTCAGTTCAGCTGTCAATATGGCATACTTTTATTTATACTTCTGTTTCATCTGAGGAAAATACAGAAATTTAAAATGATTTTTTGCACACATACAAAAACTGGTATCTGTGTCATCCCTGTGATATCAATGCACATGACTCATAGAGACTAGTACAAACATTGTCATATTACTTTTGGAAAAGTTGGGTATTGTGACAGCTTCCAAAATGCTGTCTGAACAATGTACTTTTTATATGAATGATTCTGGTAAAATACAAGATCATTTTAATAGTTTATTTTATAGCACTATAGGAAATTTTGTCAGTTTTGTCATGTATATGCCCTGCTGTGGCATCTGACCCAGGGTTTTCCACTTTTTATTGCCCAATGACCTCAGGATGAATTTATTCTACATGAGCCTAAATTTGGGATGAGTTTGATGAGATGGAATATATACATGATTAACAAGTACAACATCACTCACTAGAGGATTTTCATAATATTGTCACTAAAAATTGTTGTTTCATTATTTTGAAATGAAATGTTTTCTCTTGTTTAATTTCTAATTGCCAGTACAATGCAAGTCCTGTTGGATGTTGTACTTTTTAGATGATGGTTTGGAACAGCCAGTTATTAGAAGTATGAGGGCTACATCTGCAAGAGATGCCAGCTGATCCAGCACCTCAAGTTCAGGGTCACTGAACTGGAGGAGGAGTTGGCTGACCTGCGTTGTAATAGAGAATTGGCGGACTTGGCCCAGGTGTCCTTTAGAGAGATAGTGTGCACCCCCAAGGTGGCGAAGGAGGAGATTCCAGACCAGACAGGTAGAAATAGGTGGGTCACGGTCACAAGGCGTAAGGTATAGAGTGCACATTGTCCGGGGGCATCAACCCCAGAATTAAAAATGTCAAACCGTTATCATGACCTTGTGGAGCTGGACGGTGTCTCTGATAATTCTGAGGTGGTAGGCAGGGATGAGGAGCCCCAACGGGCCACCTCAAAACCAGTTTCCAAAAAGAGAGAGGTAGTGATAGTTGGGGACTCAATCATTAGGAGGATTGAAGCACAGGTGTGCTCTAGAGAGAGAGAAAGTCTCCCACGGTGTGTTGCCTTCTGGGAGCACAGGTGGGAGGCCTCCCTGGAAGGGTGGACAGGCTCTTGGCCAGAAAAGAGGTGGATCCAGTTGTCATTGTCCTAGTTGGAACAAATGACATACATAAGGGTAGTCTGTCAGTTCTGCGATCCAAATTCAAAGAGTTAGGTGCCAAGCTGAGGAGCAGAACTGACACAGTAGTCTTCTACGAAGTTCTGCCTGTGTCACGCGCCAGTCCAGGTAAGATTCAGGAGATTATAAGGATTGACGCGTGACTCAAATCTTGGTGCAGGGTAGAAGGGTGTAGGTTTATGGGGCATTGGGACTCCTTTTGGAACAGATGGGACCTGTTCCGCCGTAACGGGTTACATCTGAATTGGAGGGGCACCAATGTATTGGGGAGACGTTTGTGTAGGCTAGTCGAGGATTGTTTAAACTAGGGAATGGGGGGGCAGGGAGTTTAGGACAGGCCAGATTTAGATCTATACATGGAAGAACCAACAATGGTGTAGAAATAAAAATGCATAGTAATGTAAATTGTAAGCAAACATTTAAATGTAGAAGGAGTAACATATTAAAAATAGCTTGCCTTAATGCTAGAAGTATCAAAAATAAGGTAAGTGAGTTGGGGTTGTATGTAGCAGAGCATAATTATGATATTATAGTAATAACAGAAACCTGGCTAAGAAACAAAGATGGGGATGAATGTAACATAGAGATACACATTTTTAGGAAGGATAGACAGAACAGAAAAGGAGGTGGGGTTGCTGTTTATGCCAAACAGGATTTAAATGTAAGTCCTCTTCAGTTGGATGCTGAGCCCCATCTTAGTGAGGACATGTGGCTTCGCCTGGAAAATATTAGGGAAACAGGTCTTATTTTAGGAGTGTGTTATAGACCACCCAATTGAGACAGTAATTTCAACACACATCTTTTTAGTAAATTCAAAAAGGCAAGTTTACAGGGAGATATTATAGTTATCGGGGACTTTAATTATCCAAATATTAACTGGCATAACCAAATGGAGGAGCACAGGAGTTTTTAGAAGTAATCAGTGACTGCTTTTTAGCACAGCATGTTAAAGCACCAACACGGGGTGAAGCCTGTCTGGATTTAGTATTTTGTAATAATTGGGGTAGAATTGAGGGTGTGGAGGTGATTGAACCACTAGGGTCAAGTGACCATAATGTAATACAATTCTTAGTATTTTGTAAGAGTGCAGATGCAAAGACTAAAATTGTGAAGTTGAGCTTTGGTAGGGCTAATTTTGAGCAGATGCGACAAAGTCTAAGTAGCATAGACTGGGATAAGCTTTTAAGTGTGGAGACAGTCGAGGAGCAGTGGAACAGGTTTAAAAATGTTTTACATGTAATGCAGGACAGATGCATACACCTACATTTGGAATTAATAGGAAACTAAAAAAAACTCCACAGTGGATTAATAAAAATTTAAAAAAGAAGTTGCAGAGGAAAAAACTGCTTTATAAGGCATATAAGACTAATGAGTGCAAAGTGAATCATAGAGCATATGAGAACATGAGGGCAACCATTACGAAGGATATCAGGGAGGCTAAAACACAGTTGGAGAGGAATAAAACAAATAAGGTGAAAGAAGACCCTAAGAGATTCTTTCAGTATTGTAGTAGTAAAAGAACAGTCAAGGAGGAAGTCAAGTGCATCAGAAATAGTAAAGGGGAATTAAAAGATACAGACAGTAAAATAGCAGATGCCCTAAACTTAAATTTTTCTGAGGTGTTTACAAGTGAGCAAGTGGATAACCTCACAGAGGTAAACGCGACTACTAAGGAGGTACTGAGGGATTTGGAAATTGTAGAGGGAGAAGTGCTGCTCAGATTAAATAAGATGAAATCAAACAAATCACCAGGACCAGATAATATTTATCCTCATGTTCTTAAGGAGGCTAGTGAGTACATATATAAGCCCTTGACACATATTTTTAGGAAGTCACTGCGCACAGGAGAGATTCCAAAGGACTGGAAAATGGCAAATATCATCCCATTATATAAAAAGGATGACAGGGCAGATCCAAGCAACTATAGGCCAGTAAGCTTAACATGCAACACAGGAAAATTAATGGAAGGAATTATTAAGGATAAGATTGAGCAACACATGGCAAGGACAGGAGTTATTCTGACAAGTCAGCATGGGTTCAGAAGAGGGAGGTCATGTTTTACTAACATGCTGGAATTCTATGAGGAGGCAACAAAAGGATACAATCAAAGTGGAGCTTATGATATTATTTATCTGGACTCTCAAAAAGCATTTTCATAAGGTGGCACAAGAGAGGTTGGGCATCAAATTAAAAGAAGTGGGAGTTCAGGGTGATGTTTTTAGGTGGGTGCAGAATTGGCTCAGACACAGGAAGCAGAGGGTGATGGTGCGAGGAACCTCACCTGACGTTATTAGTTCCTATGAGCTGTACTAAGAATCATGAGCAAGATACACCATTAAGAAGCCATTTCTTTATAAAATAAGCTCCCAACGTACACTGTAGATCCAGATGCTACAGCCATATTGACACATACGATTTACTTTTATTCACAATCTTATATTACTTTGTAATTTTGCAAAGGATTTATGACTTTGCAAAATACAAAAAAAAACTAGGAGTAAACATATGTTTAAAAGTAATTTATATACTTTACATAGGAGCATGCTTGAGCTAGGAAAATCAAAACCATGGACAGAAGCTCTGCAACGCATAACTGGGGAAACAAGAATGAATGCAACTGCCCTACTTGATTATTTCCGCCCATTAGAAGACTGGCTGAAGGAAGATAATGAAAAAAATAATCGATATATAGGATGGGACCCTCAATGGACACCATGTGAGTATACTGGTTTTTATGATGCTTACATCAAAGAAGAAGAAAAGGAGGTGGTCATAATTAATTTTGCAAGCATCTGAGCTTGTTTTATATCCAGTTCATTGGTGGTTTTTTTTGGAATGCAACAGTTCGGTTTAAAACCTGGAGTGGCACACCAATCAACAGACAAATAACTGAAATATGTTGATTACAAAGTAGCTTCTTACTGTTACAGATTTACTTTTTGGAATATTCTCCTTTTGATATTAGTAGATTAAAAAATAAATTTACTATAGATGCAAAATTTCCTATTTTGATATATTATCTTCTGTGTTTGCCTTTGAGTTGCTTGATCTTAACTGGCCCAGAGATGGTTGCAGTCCATTGCTTGGTTTAACTTCTACCCTCTAAGGTCCAAAGAGAATCTGACTGCCATCCTCCAACTCCATCTCGATTTCTCACTCACACAAAAGTCCTGGGAGCACCATCTGTAATTGTAGGGCTTACAGTCCCCTTTCAAATCCATAGCTACCAATACTGTAATGAAGAGTTTCTCTTCAGTTCCCAGTGTATGTTTATTATCCTTCTTAGCCTCCAGTGGATATTACCCCTTTATTATCTACTGATCATTCTATAATACATTTCAGAATTTTATTGGCAGAGCAAATAAGCAAAAATTAAAAATTTTAAGTCTAAAAGGGATAAATTTAGTTAAACTTTTAAGTATGGAAACAGTTGAGGATCAGCAAAACAAATTTAAAAATGTTTTACATTTAATTCAGAGCAATTTCATCCCAAAATTTAGAAACTAAAAAAAATTAAAGAAATCTCCACAATAGGTAAACAAGTTGGTTAGCAATAGGCTGAAAAAGACAACTTTATAAAGTGTTCAAAACAAATACCTCCAGCAATAACCAAAGGGCATATGAAAACAACAGTTAACAAGGATATTAGGAAAGCAAAAAAAGGAAGTTAGAGAGAAACACTGCAAAAAAGGCACATTTGTTCAGCATTTTAGTAATATAACAAAGGTCAAGGGTGTGTATCAGGAAAATATAGATACTGTATATAGAAACTGTTGTATAGGTAAAGTTCTAAATTGGAATTCGTTCAAAGTTTATATGTTAGAAAATTATAATATTAGGACAACTTTGACAAGAATATGCCATTTCAACCAACAAAGCTCACCAATCCTATCCTCCTAATTTCTCCAAAATAACATTTGAAGGTCCTTAAAGGCCTATTGTCTGTCACACTGCTCCATACTGTATTCAGTTTGTCTGTAGCTCTTTGTGTGAAATTTACCATAAACAACTGTGCCCCTGTGATCTTGTTGAAGAACTCATTTTAAAGTAACATTTGGAACCCTCTGTACTAATTTCTTTCAGAATTTTCAGGCAAATCACCTTTTAATCTCTGTTTGCTTAAACTGAAAAGGTTCATACTTCCGGAGTCCCTATGCCATAGCAAATTTTTTTTAACATATTTTTTTGTTTTTTTTTTGGTGTGTTCATATTTTCACTCTTAGATCCATGCAAAGTTTTATAAATGAGGGTCTAGGTCTTGACCTTTCATTGTAGAGGTCTTGCAGACCAACCTGTTATAAATATGTAGTCTGTAAAAGTAATCACGGTATTTGACATGTAGTTCACAGACAATAGCCATTCTGTTTACTGTTCCCTTCAGTGAATGCCTTTTTACTGCACCCTCTAAACTTAATGTTATTTTAATGCCATTGCTGCTCTTATAAGTGTGCTTTTCTAAACTTTATCTTTTTCTGGCAAAAGAAACAACAATCTCTGAATATAATGAACTTTATTAATATTCTGAAAGTTTGTAATGTGAATATCTAGGCATGTAAGTTTTCTACGAGTTAAAGACAAAAGTATAGTTCTTATTATGCTAGATAAGTGAAATATGGCTATCGTCAAAGAAGAAAGATAGTTTCAGGTACTAATGTAAGCTGTGAACAGTTCTAGTCTGAATTTGCTTGTTGAATAATTTATCAGTCCTGTCTTATAAATGGATAGTAAATTCCATTTGAAAAAGAACAAACTAAAATTTTCAGGTATTAATGTAATTTTTTTTTTTGCGGAAGAAACATTGTGATGGGGCTATGCGATATTGTTTAAAAAACATTTAACCAAAGTTTTATTTTATTGCAGATAATGATATGTCCATTAAAGTAAGGATAAGCTTGAAACAAGCACTGGGGGATGATGCAGTAAGTTCTCTTTAATACATAAAAATGTGACATGATTATGTGCAGATAATCAGTGATGAAAAAGTTTGAATGATGATATCTTTTTAATTTTACTAATTGATGTTGTGAATTTTATTAGAAATGTTATTATAAACCTTCATTATCTACATCCATTTGTTAACATATAGCATGGACTTGTTGCATAGGCAATAGATTAGATTAGAGCATCACTTTCTAATTTTTATATCTTTAGATAAGTTAAACATAATGTTATTTATTTCAGCATTTGTTTTTACATGTTCTTTTTTACTATTTAAACTGCTGGCATTGCTTAGTTAAGACATTTAAAATCTGTACATTAATTTGCCTCACATTCTTTTGTTGTAACTAATGTATAATTCTGAGAAAACCTCAGAACATTGATTGTGCCTTCTGCTTGGTAAATGCGTCTTTTCTATTTATTAATTCATATACCTTGATTCTCATATTTAATACCCCTACAGAAAAACATGAAAAGAAAACACATCACATATGTTTTTGGATAATCTTGTTGAAAACTTTCTGTATTATTGTTCATAAAAGTAAACTATATATACTGTATATATTTGTTAGTAAAATATGTCCATCCAATTTCTGAAATAATTTAGTTCAATAAAGAGTTGTAGAATATTGAAATGTAGTCTGTCAGGGTACAAAACAGGAATCAGAATAAGATAACAAAACAGTAAATGGCTACTCTCCCATGCACACCTATAATCATACCAGGCTGCAGTTGAAAATGTCAGACCACAGCAAGTGTTGTCAAAACCAGGAAAACAGGCCTAAGAAACATCTAAACCAAAAACGTGAGTTAAGATAGAAATCAAGAAACAGTTGTAATTTCTTAGCCATTTCATTCAGAACCTGAAACGGCTTAGATCAGGGGTGTCCAACTCCGGTCCTAGTGGGCCGCAGTGGCTGGAGGTTTTCATTCTAACCATCTTTTTCATTAGCGAGCCGTTTGGTTGGAGTTTGATGTTCCAATTTAGCTGATCATCTATTGGCACATTTCACATTTCATTTCTGTTTGGCTGCCATTTAATGAAGAAACGAATCAATTCAGAGGACTGAATGCTTAAAAACAGGGTTATGAAAATGAAGGGAAAAGGAGATAATTAGCAGTGAAAACTGCTCATTGATTAGGAAAAGGGTTAGAATGAAAACCTGCAGCCACTGCGGCCCACCAGGGCCAGAGTTGGACACCCCTGCTTTAGACAGAACAAGTAGTCAAACTCAAACAGTGAATGTACTGAGTAGCAGGCTTAAATATGGTTGTTCCAATGATGTCACTAAATGTGACTTGTGGTTCCCATAATCTAACCACCCACCATTGCTTTCTTGCACAAAATGGTGGAGCTTATTTCAAAAACAAGTTGGCATCACATTGAAATAAAACTTGAACAGTAATTAATTTATATTATGCCAAAATACAAATTCATAACAAAAATAACTGAATAATTAAAATCATTATATATGAAAAATGCTCTAAAGGAGGAAAATTATATGAAAAAACAAATTCATATCAGTGTAAAATTACGTTGACATTTACATCTTTGGAAAACCAGCACAGACACAAGTTTATTGTGTAAGATTTGATCCCAGACTCTTAAAATTGTTAGAGAGAACTGCTTATAACTCTGCCTCTGTGCTGTAATCAATTGTGACATTTTCTGTCAGTCATTTTCAAACCCTCTTAGTCTTGAACACAGTTGCAGGACGGGGTGCTGGAGCCTATCCCAGCTAACATGCAGGAACAAATCCTTGATAGGTTGCCAGTACATTGCAGGGTGACCACACGCTCCAACCACACAGTAGGGCCAATTTAGCATCGCCAATCCACCTAACCTGCATATCTTTGGACTGTGGAAGGAAACCAATGCAAACATGTGAAAAACATGCAAACTCCAGGCAGGTAGGACTCTGGTCTCCTTATTGCGATACAGCAGCACCACCACTGTGTCATTCAAGGTTGACATGTTAAACATAAATTATTTGTTCGTTTTAAAAATTCTATTTCTTTTTTACCCCAAATGTCACTTATAAATTACATTCTTGACATATTTTACTAACTTAGCAAACATGTTTACATTTAACTAAAGTAATAATATTTTTTAATAAATTCCAAAATTCATACTGGAAAATATCTGAGGTCTATACAGAAACGTAATCAACTCACAACTTTCACAATTATGTTGATTTTGGGAAATTTAAATCCACATTAGACATTCTGTAAAGGCTGAAAAGAGTTAAAAAAAAACATGCGAGTAGTCCAGTTGCTGTCACTACCCTTTCACATTTCAGGTAATGTGGAAAAAAATGAACAAATCAGTGGGTGTTGCTCTATATGTATGCGTGCATGTGTGTGTGTGTGTGTTTTTATGTTTACTCACATGTTGAAAGGAAGGAACTTCATTGATGATTTCTAGTGTCACTGTTTGGTTGTTTCACCTAAGACTGTCTTTGGTGCTTTGTAAGCATGAACAAACTCACAACAGTGATTTCCAGTGAAGGATTAAATACTGCTGTTTTCTATATCAGAATAAGTCAGGTCAGGATTTTTAACAAGACTGTTAACATTCTGTAATATTCTAAAACATGCTTAATCCAACTAAGGATCACAAGGTTCCAGAGTGTACCCTATCATTTTTCCCCATTTCTTCATTATTTGAAAGTGCTACTTCACTCACAATGGTATATATCATTTTGGCCTGTATGTTTCAGTATAGGAAATGGAAACAGCCATATAGTTCATAGTAAAGATCTTCCATAAATTACTAGTTTGTTTTAAGTATGTTATTACAATAAGTTACTAGGCATGCATAGGAATATCTAAAAATAAGTGAAGTCCAGAGTTCATGTTTTGACATATCACGAGCAGACTTCTTGACTTCTTGGAACTAAGGTACAAACACTCTTGATTATCATATCAGTAAAAATGTGGAATAGTCCAAAGTTCAGGATTGTTTTTTTTTCACTATGAATGCCTCCAGTGATGTTTATCTAAAGGAATGCCACTGCAACTCAACACAGAGAAATGTTTCTAAACGTGTTTCTATTTATTTGATTTTACCACTTCTAAAATTAATATAGAAGTTGAAAAGGGAAATTTGTCATTTAACTCTGCATATATAAATATGTAAAAATTCACATATCTTATGAGCCTGCTGATGAATGTGTTTAAGCAACTGAGCCACCCTTTTTCGGCACAGTCCATTTTGGCCTTAGTCTCTAGTGACCTAATGGAGAAACAGGTTAGCTGATCTATTAAACTGTCTGTCGTGAGTGATAGGTTGATTTCTAGCTCCAGTCAGCACTTTTCATTTTTAAATGATCAAACATGTGACCCAAATAAGTTCTTAATTACATTCATTAAATGAACTGAGGAAGAAACGTCACAGGGAATGAATGTCTCATCAGTTTGAACCTTCATTATTTATGTAAGTCGGTGAGTATCTGCAAGGAAACACACACTGAAAATTGAACTACTAGAATTTGTCTCATCAACCTAATGTGTAAGGGTGTGACAGGGTTTTCAAAATTATTCAAGGCTTTTTAAAGTCTTTTTGTTTTTCATTGTCTGTTTTGCCAAAAAGCACACACACTTGGAAGCATCAGTCTTCAAGTACAGATTCCTATTATGATTCTTAAACATAATACATTTCATATACAGTAATGTAAAAATTAACAGAAAGATTGATTTAGAGTTTGCTGTGTTAACAAAATTGACATTAATCACTTTCATATCCTCTTTTTATTTTTATGCAGTACGAATGGGATGAAAATGAAATGTATTATTTCAAAGCAACTGTGGCTTTTGCCATGAGGAAGCTTTTTAAGGAAGACAAAGTAAATTATGTGAACTTTATGTAAGTCATTCTATGTACTCTTTAAATTTCTATCCTAAGACAGCAGTTCATGAGGTTAAGGGACTGTGTGTCAGAAATGGTGGCGTGTAATACTGGAGCACCTCGGAGAACTGTCTCTCCCTTCCTGTTTACCCTCTACTCAGCACACTTCCAGCATAATACCAATGCCTGACATCTACAGAAATTTTTAGATGATTCCAACATCATAGATTGCATTAAGAATGGAAATGAGTCAGAGTACAGGAAGGTTGTGGAGGACTTCTTCCTGTTGTACAGAGACAACAATCTGTAACTCAACATCAGCAAGACAAAAGAAATGGTGTGCCATGGAGCATCTGAGACCTGTCACCATTCAAGGGGAGGACATGGAAATGATGCATAGCTACAAGCACCTAAGGGTACAACAAAATGGACTGATCTGACAACGCAGTGACATTGTACAAGAAGGGTCAGAGCAGACCGTTCTTCCTAAGGAGACTGAGGTCTTTTGATGTGTGCTGAAAGCTACTGGAAATGTCCAATCAGTCCATAGTAGCCAATGTATTATATTACACTGCAGTCTCCTAGGGAAGAAACTTGAGCACAAAAGAAGCACAATTCCTGAACAGACTTATTAAGAAAGCCTACTCCATCACAGGGCAAACCCTTAACACACTGGAAGGTGTTGTGGAAAAGAGGATGGAGGCAAAATTGGATGCCATCATGAAAAATCCCCTCCATCCCCTCCAGGAGGTGTTCTCTTGGAGCACTTTTAGCCACAGGTTCATTCCATCACAGTGTGCTAAGAAGCGCCACTGGGGGTCTTTTCTGCCTGCTGCCATCAAGCAATTCAATGCATAAACCCAATGTACTTGTTTATTTTTATTTATTTACTTATCGATTGAGTGAATGATTGGCTGTATTATCTGACCTGTTGGTTTGTAGCCTTGTTTTTTACAGTATATTCCTACTGCCGTATGTATCTGAATTTCCCCATTGGATTAATACAGTTTATCTAATCTAATCTAATTTAATATATTCCTTACAACAAAAGTAAACATTAACATCAAGTGTGCTGTGACTGCTCCTGTAGTAAAGTTTCCTTCCCTGAGTGATTACATGCATTCATTATGAGCCAGCTTTATAGTACAAACACAAATTAAAATTAGTCCATTCAAAGTGTATCTTTGTACCAGTTTTAAGAGAGGGCCCTTTAAATTACACAATTTCTCAGGCTCTACATTTACTTGATCTCTCATTTGCAGGGAAGAGATCCACATAGCTGACTTCTTTTAACACCTTTGGCCACACTTGGTTGAATTCCTTCATCCTTGGCTATAGGAGTTTATTCCAGCCCAGAACTTTGGATCAAGGAGACAGTAGAGGCACACATATGTGACACATCCAAAGTTAGTTAAGGGCAGTGTCAGCACAAGAGTAAAACTCTTTATTCATTGC
The DNA here is from genome assembly GCA_026402145.1 of Polypterus bichir lapradei. Lineage (NCBI taxonomy): Eukaryota > Metazoa > Chordata > Cladistia > Polypteriformes > Polypteridae > Polypterus > Polypterus bichir. The sequence continues at coordinate 25,892,139 of JANRMT010062831.1, forward strand.
TGGTTTATGATTCACTGCTGAAAAAATATTTGCTGATCAGCCATCAATTCAACACTGAAGACAAAATGGCTTTACAGATAAACCTCATTAACAGGGACCTGCACAGGCTTTTGATGGCTCTCACATTTACATAGCAGTTGTCAATGAATCATTAGGACTTTCCTGCTTAAACATTATTGTTGTTTTTTTTTCTGGCTGTCACCACAGTTGCTTATAATGATGTCTATTTACTAGGGATGCTCTGATCAGATTTTTATTATGGCTGATACTGATCACCAATTTCCTGGATAATTCCATTACCGATTCTTTTTATCCTTTAAAAAAAAGTTTTAACTAAGCTCCTGCATGACCAGATATGCAGTAGCTGGACTTTACGACAAAGTTTAGTTGATCAAAATGAAAGCAGAACCAGCAGTTTTTTTGCCTTTTTCTGTATTTGGACTTCTGGTGCTATCCATGAAGTGGAAGAGGGTTCAGTGACCTTCTCAGCTGCCATTTCTTTAATCTACTGCACTTACAAATTACATTCTCCTTGCCAGTCACAGGTTCTAAGCAGTCTGGTTTCTCCACACAGCCGTCCACCATTGTCTTGTTTTTGAAGTCACAGTGTACCTCTAGATAGTTCCTGAACTGTTCACTGTTTTTTTAGACATCCCACTCTCCAGATGAATGGTAGTCATTCATCATTCTTTGTTCTCTGTCAGCAAAAATCTAGATATTAATGAAAACTTACATTATAAAATTATAAAGTGCAATTCTGTCTTTTTTTCTTCTCAGGGAAAATGATGTTGAAGTCTTTAATTACACGGCAAGAGTTTCTTTCCGTTTTTTGGTAAAAAATCAAAGTATGTTAGTTCCCAAAGAATATGTTGCCAAGGCAATACGGTAAGAATAATTTATTATGATATTCATTCCTGCTTGAATTATTTATTAATTAAATACTATTAATAACATATAGTGATAATTTCCAATAATGCAGAACAGTCAATTTTAATTAAGGTTCTGTTATAGACTAGTGTTCTATCCAGGGTTTGTTCATGCCTAGCTGACCCTGACCTGTATAAACAGATTATAAAATGGGTGAATGGATCAATGGATAAATGGATAGCTAAGCAAAGCTGCAAATAATTTAACTAACCATTTATTTACCTACAGTTTAGACAATGCTTTACCTGGGTATTAAGGAAATAATTGTGCCATTGTCGGCTGTTAATTTAAAATATTTGGCGTAATGGAATGCAGTTCTTGCAGTGCAAGAGTACAGCCAGATAATCAGCTTTTTGCTGCTTCTTAATTTTTACTCGGATATTAACATAGTACAGCCACACCTGACTACACTTAGCGAGTTAACGTGTGTCAAGATCCAATATCACATTGTAGAAGTTCTAAAAAATACTTTTCAACAAAAAACTGGTTGTGTGTTATCATATGACCAAATCATTTTTAGCAGCTAAATTAACCCGTCCCTGTCTGTCTGTTTTAGGTTGTCAAGACATCGATTTAACAGTGCTTTTCTGTTAGATGACAAAACCTTGGAGTTTGTTGGGTATCCTCCAACTTTAGCACCACCAGTCACTCAGCCTTTCACAATATGGCTTGTAGTGTTTGGAGTAGTTATGGGAGTTACTGTGCTTACTTCATTCTACCTAATCATCTCTGGATATCTGAACAGGAAAAAGTAAGTAGACTATTTCTATAGTTGAACTTTGCACATTTTTGTACTATTATAATTTTTTAATCTATTGCTATAATGTAAAGTAAGCACACAATTTAATACTTGAAATAAGCTCCACACAAAAAGTTCTGGATGGCTGAAGGATGCATGAAGAAGAATGGAAATTTGAATATTAATTGGAAGACTTCTGCTTACTTGGAAGACTAATGTTGGCTTGCTTTAATGTGGGGAAATTTTAATGTCCTTTTTTTGTGTTTAGTACATGGAAATGTCAATTTGAATTTTGGTTAACATTATGGTATTCATGGAGGAAAAGCAGGCATTTATAAAGACAAAAGTTCAAGTGTCTTTTTATTGTAATCTCATCAAGTACAGAGTACAGGGTGGGATGAAATTGTGTGCATTCAGGACCACAGTGCAAAACAAAAAACATATAATATGACAAGACCGTGTATACAACATATAACGCAATACAACATATCGTGCAGTAGACAAGACACTGGGAAGTAAATCAATGTGTACACACAGAAACATATAGTGCAATTGCTGTAACTGACAGTAGGACATAACTCAGCAGTTTAATAAGCTGGGTTGATAACAGCTTAGTAGTCATTTCTTTTTTAAATTTTATTAATTTTATTGCAATCATTCCATACAAAGCAATCAATTTTTACAAAAAGTAGGATTGAGAACAAGTCGACCCCCACCCCTGAGAGAGAGAGAGCATGGCCAACGGAGTAAAACTTAAGGCCTGTAAACATACCTAAATTGATGAGTTTGATAAGCCAATAGAGATGAATGGAGAAGAATAAGAAATACAGAAATAATTGCTTCCTCTGTGCTTTAAGAGCTTATTTTAAAATATTACTGATTAGATCCTGCCATGTTTTGAAAAAAATCTGTACAGATCCTCTGAGTATTTGATTTTTTCCAATTTCAAATAGTATAAAACATCAGTTTCCCACTGACTTAAAAGAGGAGAGTTAGTATTCTTCCAGTTTAGCAAAATAAGTCTGTGTGCTAAAAGTGTAGTGAATGAAATCACAGTTTGTTTGTCCTTCTCCACTTTAAACCCATCTGGAAGAACACCAAACACAGCTGTTAATGGGTTAGGAGGGATTGTAAGACCGAGGCTTGTCTGAAAGGTAATTAAAAATTTTGGTCCAGAATGATGTTAATTTGGTGCAGGCCCAAAACATGTGACCCAGTGAGGCCTGGACTTGATTGCAGCGTTCACAGGTTGGATCTTGCCCTGGAAATATTTTGGAGAGTTTTAAGCGAGACAGATGTGCTTGATATATAATTTTGAGTTGAATAATTGTATGCTTTGCGCATATGGAGCTCGAGTGAATTCTCTGCATTTCTATTTTCCACTCCTTTTCTGATATATTAATTGAGAGATCTTTTTCCCAGTGTCCTCTTGGATCTTTGAAAAGGAGGGACTGTAAAATAATTTTATATATTGCAGAGATGGTGTCTGAGTCCTTGAGATTGAGCATATTTTTACCAGCATGGACGTGCAAGATGAGGAAAATCGGGCAGGTTCTGTTTAACAAAGTTCCTAATTTGAAGATAGTGAAAGAAATGTGTAGCTGGAATGTTAAATTTGGACTGTAATTGTTCATAGGATGCAAAGACGTCTATATAAAGATCTCTAAGCAAGTTAATCCCAAATTTTTTCCAGATATTAAAAACTGCATATGTTTGCGAAGGTTGAAAGAGGTGGTTCTCTTGCAGAGGTGCCACAGATAAAAGCTTCTCCATCTTAAAATGCTTTCTACATTGGTTCCATATTCTGAGTGAGTGAAGCACAATTGGGTTATTAGTATATTGCAGATAACTTGCATTTATTGGGGCACAGAGCAGGGAATATAAAGAAGTACTGCAGGATTTTAGTTCTATTGCGCGCCACGCCTGTGTATGTTTATATATTTGTGTCCAGGTTTTTATAGCTTGTATGTTTGCTGCCCAGTAATAAAACTGGAAGTTAGGTAGAGCCATGCCACCTTCTGCCTTTTGTCTTTGTAGGGTCGCTCTTTGGATACGTGGATGTTTTGAGTTCCAAATAAATGAGGTTATTGTTGAATCTAATTGCTTAAAAAATGATTTATTGATGTATATTGGGATGTTTTGAAATAAAAAAGGAGCTTAGGAAGAATATTCATTTTAACAGTGTTAATTCTTCCAGCTAGAGTGAGATAAAGGGTTGACCATCTATGCAAGTCTTGCTTAATTTTTCCCATGCAGACAGCGAAATTTTGTTGATAAAGAGCTTCATGTTTACTTGTGATGTTTACCCCTAGGTATTTAAACTGTTCTGCAATGATAAAAGGTAGGGTGTCTAATCTAATATTATATGCTTGAGAATTCACTGGAAAGTTTACACTTTTATTCAGATTAATTCTGAGACCAGAGATCTTTTAAAATTCTGTGAGTGCTGTTAAGACTGCAGGCACAGAATTTTGTGGGTCTGATATATACAGTACCATATCATCTGCATATAGAGAAATTTTCTGTTCCAATCCTTCTCTGATAGTCCCCTTTATCTGATCAGCATTTCGACAGTGTATTGCCAGTGGTTCAATGGCGATTGCAAACAGTAGTGGTGACAAGGGGCATCCTTGTCTGGTACCACATTCTAGTTTAAAGTAGTCTAAACAAATGTTGTTGATACAAATTGAAGCTTCTGGATTGGTATACAGTAGTTTGATCCATGCACAAATGTTTGGGCCAAACCCAAATTTCTCCAATGTAGTAAAAAGGTATTTCCATTCAATCATGTCAAATGCTTTTTCTGCATCCAATGATAATAATATTTCTGGGGTCTTTGACCTAGTTGGTGAGTATATTACATTAAACAGGTGACGAAGATTTGAAGATAAGTGTCGACCATTGATAAATCCAGTTTGATCTTGTCATATTACCGAAGGGAGCACTTTCTCCATCCTTCTATCTATGATTTTTGAGAGTATTTTAACATCATTATTCAAAAGTGAAATTGGTCTGTATGATGCACATTGTAATAAGTCCTTATTTTGTTTAGGAAAAACGGTGATTAATGCTTGGCAAAAAGTTTGAGGAAGAGTTTGATTGTCTCTGGCTTCTGTAAATGTTCCTAATAGGAGGGGAGCTAGCTGAGCGGAGAATTTCTTATAAAATTCTTCAGGGTAGCCATCAGGGCCTGCTGCTTTCCCGCCTTGAAGTGACTTTATAGCATCTAGTAATTCTGATAATGCCAGAGGTTTATCGAGTTCCTCCGCACTAAAAGTGTCTATTTGTGGTATCTGTAATGTATCCAGGAATGCATTAGATTGTGTGTTGTCTTCTTTAAACTCAGTAGAATATAAGGATTTATAGTAGTCTCTGTTCGTGTTGGTGATTACTGGGATTGCGTTGCGGGCTTCTTGCTTGTGAATTTGTTGAGCTAAAAGCTTATTAGCTTTCTCTCCATGTTCATAGTAATGATCTCTGGATTTATAAATTAGTTGTTCAGGTTCTTTAGTTGTCAAGAGGTTTAGTTCTGAATGCAGAGCCTGCCTTTTCCTATGTAGAGCCTCGCTTGGAAGCCTGGCATGTTCTTCATCTATTCTAGTAATTTCGCTTTTTAGCTCTGCTACTTTCTTGGTTTCTACTTTATTTCTGTGGGAAAGATATGAGATAATCTGTCCTGTTAAGAAGGCCTTAAAAGTTTCCCAGAGTATTCCTGAAGAAATCTCAGCTTAGTAGTAATAATACTGTGTCTTAAAATGTGCAAAATGGGCAGATAATGCATTTAACAGATATCATACACAGTGCAGTGTGCATTAACTTAATAATAATAATAATAATAATAATAATAATAATAATAATAATAATAATGATGATGTATTTTATTTAAATAGCACCTTTCCAATGCTCAATGCACTTATTTAAATAGCAGGGTATAAGTAACATTGGGTACAAATATTTCTGCATCGAACACTAAACAGATACATACAGAAGATACAAAGCATTAAATAGAATAAAAGACAATAAATCAGAGTAAAATACTAAATTCAATACTAAAATAAAAACTTGAACAAATAGCATAATGTGTGATATTACACACATACAAATTATCCAGAGCATCTGGATAGAGAGGTATACTGAAAGAGGGGGCAGCAGGTTAGGTCAAGTTAAAAACCTTCCTGAGCAGGTGAGTTTTAAGTTGTTTTTTAAAAGAATGAATGGAGTCAGCTGATCTCATTAATTCTGGGATGTCCTTTCAAAGTCTGGGTGCTATACAGCTAAAGGCCCTGTCACCCACAGAGTTTATGTTAGTGTGGGGCATAACAAGATTGCCTGAATCAGAGGACCTTAGTGGGGCGAAAAGGAGCATAGTGATGGAGAAGGTCACTGATGTAGTCCAGTGCAAGGCCATTTAAAGCTTTGTAGGTTAATAATAGAATTTCATGTTGAATCACCTGGAATTGTGATATAAGATTAGAAGTGGCACCTGCCAGTAGGGAGTTACAATAATCGATACAGGGTGTGATAAAAGCATGGACAAGTTTCTCAGCATTAGAAAAGGACAGGAATGAGCAAACAATGGATATGTTACAGACGTGAAAGTAAGAAAGTTTCTTAATGTGGTTTAAGTGGGTGGAATGAGAAAATGAGAATCAAAGATTACACCAAGATTCCTTGCATTAGAAGTTCTGATGAGATCACCATCCAAAGTGACTGAAAAGAAGGTCATTTTCTTAGGATGCGCTTTAGTGCCAATTTGCAGGAGATCAGTGTTGTTGCAGGTTTTTATTCCACTGAAGCAAATTGTGAGTTCAGAAAGCTGTGATAAAATTTTGCTTTTAACATTGAAATAGAGTTGAGTATCATCTGCATAAAAATGAAAAAATCTACGAATAATATGGCCAAGGGGAAGCATACAGATACAGAAGAACAGAAGGCTGAGGACAGAGCCCTGAGGAACTCCCTGTGTAAATGGTGCTGAACTGGATCTGCTGTTGCCAACACTAACAAACTCTTGCCTATCAGACAGATAGGACTTAAACCACTGGAGGGCAGTGCCAGAGATACCCAGCATGTTCTCCTTTCTGAAAGTAGAATGTCATGTCTAATGGTGCTTTCATAGACCGTAATTCTGAATTGAACCATGCAGATTAATATTTAAAAGAAACCAGTTTGTGTTTTAGGCATTTTAAGAGGAATGTAGATAGTTTAGATCATAATTCAGAGTTGACAGTTTTGCTGTTTGAAGAGGGAGTGCAAGAGCGTTGAGTCATACAGTGTGAGAAAAAAAAACTGTTACACAATCTAGATGATCTAGTTCAAATGCTGCAATACTGTCTAGTCGACAATAAAAGCACAAAGAGCCTATGTGCGGGGGTCAGCTGTAATGCTGGACGCCGAACTTAAATGAGTGTTATATGTATGGAGGGAATGGACACTCTGATGATGTTCTCAGCTGTCTTAACAATCATCCGTAGTGACTTGCGGTCAGCTGCATTACAATTTCCATACCACACTATGATGGAACTGGTCAGCACGCCCTCTATGACTCCCCTATAGAATGTGGTGAGGATGGAAGGAGAAAGACTTGCCTTTCTCAGCTGTCGCAGGAAGTAAAGCCGTTGTTTTGCTTTCTTGACAACGGAGGAACAGTTAAGGCTCCAGGTAAGGTCTTCTGTAATGCATACACCCAGAGGAACTTGATGTTTTCAACTTTCTCTATGATGTAACCATTTATATGGTGAGAGCTGTGAACTGGATGGGATTTCCTGAAGTCAACTATTTCTTTCATTCTGTCAATATTAAGAGACAACTTGTTGCCTTCACACCAGGCTATCAGATACTTAACCTCTTCTCTGTAAGTTGACTCATCACTGTTACTAATGAGGACTACCACAGAGTTGTGTCATCATAAAATCTGATGATACAATTAGAACTAAACTGAGCATCGCAGTCATGTGTCAACAAGGTGAAAAGCAGAGGAGAGAGGACACAGCCCTGTGGTGCCACTGTGCTCAGAGTGATGGTGCTGGAGATGTTGGTGACAATGCAAACAAACTGGGGCCGTGCTGTGCGGGAATCCAAAATCCATTTGCACAATGATATTTTCAGTCCTAGTCCTCTAAGTTTGCATGTCAGCTTCTGTGGGTTGATTTTATTAAATGCTGAGCTGAAATCCATGAACAGTATTCTGGTGCATGTATTTTTATGTCCATGTGAGACAGGGTGAGATGGAAAACTATGGAAATGGCATCATCGGTGCATTGGTTTAAGTGATACTCAAATTGTAGTGGATCTGTTGAACTTGGAAGTTTGGCATTAAAGTGTGACATGACTATTCTCTCAAATCATTTCATGATAATCTGCATAAGTGCTATGGGATGGTAGTTACTGAGGCACATCACCATCTGCTTCTTCTATATTGGTATGGTAGTGGTAACCTTAAAGCACACAGTTACAGCCACTTGACTCAGAGATATTTTGAAAATGTCCGTGAAGGCATCAGCCAGCTGACCCGCACATTCTTTAATCACTTGTTCAGGTATGTTGTCTGGTCTTACAGCTTTGTGCGGATTGACCCTGAAAAAGCTTCCCCTCACCTCAGCTTTTGTCAGACAGCTCACCTTGTCATTTAGAGGAGGTGGGTTTTTTTTCTACAATGTTTACATAAAAAATATTTAGTATGTTAGGGAAAGTGGAATCAGCAGCGCAGTCTGGTAGAGCAACTCTACAGCCTGTGAGGGCTTTATTTCCCTGCCACATAGGTAGTGAGTCCTTGGTGTCTGAAAAAGACATTGTAGTTTACTCCCATATGCCCGTTTTGCTGCTTTGATGGCCTGGGACAAGTTCACCATTGCTATTCTGAGTGCTTCTTTATCACCTACCTTAAAGGTAGCATCTTGGGTTTCAACAGGACTCTCACCTTAGATGTCAATCATGGCTTCTGATTAGCTCTTATGGTGTAGTGCTTGAAGATAACGATGTCATCTGTACATTTGGTGATGTAGCCGATCACAGATGCTGTGTACTCCTCCAGATTTACAGTTTTATCCCAGTTGGTAAGTTCAAAGTTTCTGTTCATATTCTGATTTTTTTTTTTTTATGACTGGTTTTGAGCGTATCAATACTGGTCTATAAGTAGGAATCAGTTTAACAGAGATGTGGTTCATGAACCCCAATGGTGGAGGGTCACAGCTCGGTATGTGCCACGTATGTTTATGTAAACCAGATCCAGTACATTTTGCCTTTTCGTTGAGAAAATTAACATACTAGTAGAATTTTGGTAGGACTGATTTCAGACTGGTGTGCTTAAAGTCGCCAACAATAATCAGAACACTGTCGGTGTACGCAGTTTGCAGTTTGTTTGTAGCATTATACAGTTCACCTAATACTTAATTAGCATTAGAGCTGGGAGACAAGTACACCACGAAAATAATCACCACGGAAAATTCCCTCAGCAGATAAAACACCCAGCATTTCGCTAATAGAAGCTTCACCAGTTGTGAACAGTGACTCAAGATGATTGTTGCATTAGAACACCAGTCCTTGTTGATATACCGTATATACTCGCGGACGTAGCCAGATATAGTCCAGCTTGTTATCAAAGGAGCAGATGTTCACTTGGAGAATAGTTGGCAGCAATGATCTGTTTGGTTTAGCCTTCAACTTAACATGAATGGCAACTCTCTTGCCGCATTTCTGTTTCCTCTTGTCGCGCTTCCTTGTTTGCCTCCATTGTACATTCACTCTCAGTGATGCCATGGTCTTATGAGTTGGAATGCTTAGCAGGCTGAGGTCAGCAAGCATCTCCATTGTTTCCATCAGCAACTTTAATAAACCGTTCACAACATTTTTACGAACCAACACCAAAGTGGTTCAGTCATATTTCTGTGTGCTGGTGTGTCTGCCCTTTATACAAGTCAAATTACTGACAAAATACGAATTACAATCAGTATTAAACACATCTGAAGCAACCGCTGCACTCATGCACATTGCTATGGTGTAAAGCATAAAAGTGTATAATCTTAAAAAAGACTGTATTCCCAACTGCATAATTCAGTGACACACTGAAATGTGACAACATGTTTCATAATTAGAGGTGAAATTCTTCTAGACTAACTTAAGAGTGCTAGTGTCACAAGGGAAACTGCAATTGTCTAGAAGGCTCATCATCTGCATTGTCCTGTTCTTGAACCTATTGTAGCTTTTATTATTTACAGTACTACCATACCATAAGAAACTACCATAACTAATAATTCACTCTGTTTTACATGGAAAGGATCTCTTGCAGATCAGATTGTAAAATTATCATATAATAAAAGTACATGAAAGAATAAATTATTCTCATCCTTTGAGTTTTAATAGCATTTTGTGTGCCTTACAGATGCTTGCCAGTAGTGATTTATTAATTTATTTCACTTGCATTCTCACAAGTTTAATAAGAATATATAATAATGGAAAAAGAAACATAATCATCTTTCTGAACAAAATAAAATAATATTTAAAAAGCATTCCATCATATCATTCACTAATGGAGGACATTATGGTAGAGACCAGCAGTTGTTGCAAGGATTTCTGTTTGTACTCTAATGCACAAAGTGGGTGATTTTAGGAGTTGTAATGTCTGCAAGTTCTCGTGAGGTCCAAAATATTTTAAATTTAACTAAAGTGTAACAAAGATTTATTTTGCTCTTAATAACACTTAACATAAAAAAAATCAGTAAAGTGATTACACATCTTGGCAATGTGGCCTACTGAAATAATGTCACCTTGCAATGGTCAGAATTGGCTTAAGTGAGACATATTTCTCTTGATATTACATTATACAGTGGAAAACTTGTGAATCCTTCATATTCACAAGTGATTTTACCAGTGTATTACAAGATCATAATATTCCAAACTGCACAAAAATGAATAACCACTTTACTGATACTTTGTGAGTGTCATTAAGACCAAAAGAAGCATTTGTTAAGGTCTTATGACACAGCAGTATGTGAGTAATAGGTGCATTTTTCAGTACTTAAAGTGTTCCCCATTTTACAGTATATACAGTATATTACAACTTCAAAGTAACACAGAGCACAGTGTACATGAATAGTTTAAGTAGAGTTTTAGGTGTAACTAAGGTAATCTTTAAATTTACTGCCATGTGTTCATTGAACAATGAAATTCTTTTTTGTTTTCTCCTATAGAATAGTGACAGTAATAAAACCAGAAAAAGTACTATATATACAGTATTTATTATGTTTTTAACATTTCATATGCTGCCCATCTAACTTCTATTCCTGTGCTTCCTTTACTACCTATGACTCAGCTCCATGCATCATTGCTGGTCTTTACCACTGTCTTAAACACCTTAACCTTTAACCTTTGATTTAATTCATTGATCACACAATACTCCTTATGCCTTCTCCAATTGTTTAATCCAAACTGCATACTGTGAGTTATCTCTCCATCTAATTCTCCTTTTGAGCTACCACTGAGTTTAGATATTTAAATTTATCAGTTAGATAAGTGCAATATAAATGGTGGAAAGTGTTAAAAGGAATAGAAATAATACTTATAACAATTGTCATTAAAGGTATAATCACCCAAAATTATACTTTTAGCTAATATATACACAATGTTGTTTGTAGTGATGGCAGAAGAAAACAAAAAGAACAAAGTTCCTGACACAATAGGCTTTAAAGGAGACCAAAGCTGATCAAATGGCACAATAGCAAAAATCCTCATTACACTTAATCCATATGCCAAATACCCAGTCATATGGTCACAGCATGTTAAACACATATATTTTTGCTAATATAGTATTATGTAAGACACTTCCAAAGAATCTCCTGAATGAATTGAAGACCTATACCCCCACTTCAATTCAGAAACTCGATCCCTTTTTAATGTACTCCTTAGCTGTTCATGGGATGATTTGCTGCAAGTGGTTTATTTAACAGTATTTAGATATATGGATAATGTGGTATGATTAATTTGAAATTTTTTGTACTTTCAACATTTTAATTGTATTTGATGTTTGTTCAGTGTTGGTAATTATTGATGCCTATTGCATCAGGAACTTTGCTCACTTTTCCATAAAAACGTGAAATTATTATTTTTTTCTCTGCCATTACTACAAACACTATGGATTAAATAATAACACATAAAAAATGGTAACCTTTAGATGGCGTATGCCCTTAATAAATCATGACTCTAACTTAATTCAATAATTAACACATTATTAGTTCATGTAAATTCAAAAAGTAATAAATGTGATTGAATGATAGATCATATTTTGGGAACATTTTATAATAACTTTCATTAATAAGTCTTTAATGAACATTATGTATAGCTTCTTTACAATTTTTTTTTAAATTTTATTGAATTTTTTAAAATCACAGTCCATACACATAACTCGAGTTTAACAAAAAGAAAAAAAAAACAAAACAAAACGGTTTGAGACAAATCAACCCCCACCCCTGAGAAAGAGAGTTAGGCAAGCAGTGTAAAACTTTATGCTAGTAAAGTTAGCCAATAAAAGGTGTTATTTTGCTTGGCTTTTCTCTGCCAGTAAAGAGAAATGAATAGATAAATCCACATTCTTTACAATTTTCTTGTTATAATAAATAAATTGTTTCTTAGATAGAATAAAGAAAGTCACATTTCACATTTCAGCAATAATAAATAATTTGTCAGACAAAGAGTAGATATAAAAAGTGTTTTCTGAACAGTTAACACATTTAGGAGAAACTGAAAATAAAATACCTGATTAGTGTTAAGGAACCAACTACTACAAGTTTTTCACCAGCAGATGGCATCAATCACCTACTGAACTACAGTTTTATAACAGGAGGACCATGGTATGATAAAATAATTCCACAAATTGATAAATCCTTCCTGCCTGGTGTCAACAGTTCAGGCTTTTGGTGGCAGTTTTTAGGTCCCAGTGCCAAAGATACAAGTAAGTCACAGAATACTTTAATATTAATGATGATCAACAGTACCTATTCATGGTGTAGTGCAAGGGGGTAGCAACATCCATCCTGAAGAGCTGCAGTGACTGCAGGTTTTTATTCCAAACCAGTTCCTTAATTAGAAACCAATGCCTGCCAATATCAGACTTTATTTAATTTTATGGCTTGTTAGATACCAGATCATTCTTATTCAAGTTTTTTTTTTCCTTTCCTAGGATAACATCCATATAATTTGAAGCCTAAAATGGATGAGTAATTCCCAGTCCTTCACTATTTTACTCTTTATTAAACCAGATAGTTCACGCTGAATATACACAGGCATAAATGAATACAAGTTAGATTCAGAACTGCTGGGTTCCTTTGTCATTTGCATTTTATTGCTAATAAGGAGCAGTTAAAAACAGCAAATGCAACTGTTTAAGACTGAAATAATCAATTAAGGGTGTGAACCTTAACAAGCATGACAACTATAATGAAGCTTCAAAATGTTGCTGGAGCAATAAGTGTGCTTTATCTACAACAATTGACTTACCCCTGGTGTAATGTTTCCATCTGCAAATAATATTTTCAGCAGGAAAATACTAATAGCTAAGAAAGCCCTAAAATGTTTACACATTTGAATAGATCCCACAGAATTAATAATTTCTAATAAACTCTTTGCTGCCGGTGTCTTTATAGATAATAAAATAAACAATCCAGATTGCGTTATTGTAATTTTTGCTAAGTCAGTTAGAAGGTTGCAAAGCTGATTAAGAATGAAAGATAAGATCCAAAATATTTGTAAATTAATAATAACTATTATAACTGTAGGACAGTACCCTTGAGATGTGGAACTCAAAGGATCTGATAGCACTCATATTTTATGATAGCTTTTGGAAAATGTATCATTAAGAATGATTCCAAATTGGCCTTTAGTGTGAGGGTTATAAAAAAAAAAATTAAAGCAGTCAGGCAAACATCAATTAATGGAATGATGTTTGTCATTATTCTAATCTTTGGTAAGAAAAAAATAGTTTAATAAACATACATTTTATTATCTTTTGATATAGTGCTGTTGCCCTCATTTTCTTTATCATGACACATGTCACTTTTACTTCAGCTCTAGACCTGACCTGAAATCTTTACTCAGTCATGACTTGCTGGGTCTGCATCTTCCTGTCTACAAAAGCAGTATCAGTCATTACCAAATAGCACTTTTGTTGGTAGGTCCAGAGACCTGAGACCCCACATTCTTCTATTTTTTTATCATCATGGTCAAGGATACTGATGGCTGTAATTCAGTTTTGCGAACTCTTGATAGGCCAACGTGCACACCAATAATCAGGAAAAAAGGTTGGGGCTTTGCCCACCAAAGATATCAGAGGCCAAAAATGGTGTGTCACAGCCTAAATATTAATCTCTCTGTCACCCACTGCTGTTTATTAGAGCTAAGAAAATCTTAGTGGGACATCATACTAAAATTCAAAAAGATCAAAAATGTTAATTGAAAAAGCTAGTAAAATCAAGACACTCAAGAAAACCTCCAAATGAATGAAGAGCAGCCTCTTCTGTGTTAAATGTCCTGTCAGTTTTGCATCCAGTCTTTCACATTGATACACAGTACATAAGTAATTATATACAGTATCTACTGTACTTCAGTGTATCAAAAATGTGGATTTTTTCACTTTAAAACTCAGTTTTATGTGCTAATGATTGTGAAGAATTAACCTTGAATTGAAAAATACAGAACTTATGCTTTAATAGTCCTAGTTGACTGATTTACACCCATAACCAGACAGTGTAGAGAAGGGATTAAAACGGCTTGTATGATGTTGGGTTATTAAGGACCTTGGATTGAGTCCATTTAAAGACTCCATGATGACATTCTGATTTTTGGGTGGTTAATATTCACAACAGAGTTGGAGCTCTGTTTGTAGTTTGAATGTCTGTGTCATTTTCTCTTAGAGATTAAATATGAAAGATGGAATACCCAAAGCCATATATTAAAAATGATTGTAAATTGTGGTAGTATTATTGAGTGTGGGTATATGCATGTAGTTGATTGAGTTTGTAAAAGTTTGGTTTAACACACAATGAAGAGCAGGTTCTGTCATTTAAATATTATTTAAGTTAATTAGTGAACAATGAGGGGATTGAGTACTTGATGCATTTGTAGGAAAAAAGGGTGGGATATTATCTTAGTAACAAAAAAATTGCAGTGCACCCAGTGCATTTGAACATTTATGGCGAAGATGCCAACAAATGGCTGAAGAACACAATGCATGGGTTTTTAGAATGCAAGGTTAAAGGAAATGAGGGCTGGGTGTTATACAAATGAGGATTCAAAACTAGTACAAGTAAGCAACACTAGAATTTAAAAAAATGACTCTATTCACAAGAAAAAAATTAACTCAGAGAGGTAAATTCACTGTCATTTCTAATGAAAAATTAGCTTCTCATAAGTAAAACACATACACCTTGATGTATGTCTGTGACGGGACAAGGTGGGAGTGTTTTAAGAATGGTCATATTAATTGGTTTAATGATTTTTAGTGCAACCATGTGTGCTGATTAATGACAGATACGTGGCGGCAATCACGTACAGCTGGAAGACGCAGGATAAGGAGGGATAGGGTAAGTGCAGAGGGCAAAAATGAAAATAAAGATGAGGGAGCACTCATAGTAGGAGCTAAGATTGTAACCCTTTCTAAAGGGCAGGATGGATGAGGTCAGTGCTGTTGATGTCTATTTTGGGGCAGAATCGAGGACTGGAGCCGAGTCACGGGATCAGCAAATGGTCCAGCCTGCTGCCTATTTCTTGAAGAGCTCAGGAGACTGGATGATTACCTGGGGAAGGACTCATGGTTTACTCTTTGTGGTGACTGAAAGAGGTAGTAGAGAGAGAAAGGGTATTGATTGGCATTGCAGCAATGAGGTGTTTAAGTTAGAGAGACAGACTTTGGATGCTGCGGAGATGTTCACTAGGGAAAGGCAATGCAGCCGTAGTGATGATTGGAAGGATGCAGTTGCTGGGGATTTTTCCAACGTTGTTATTTGGGATTCCTGAGGAAAATGGGTTTCATGTTATGAGTGGAGAATAGGATTTTATTGATTTTATATATTTATTAAATACTTACTAGGATTGTTTTTGTGAAGATTAATTTATGACAAGCACTGTTTCTAATTGCACAAGTTATTTCTTCTGCTATAAAATTTATAATAAACACTCCACCATTTTGCACAAGAATATTTGTCAGTCTCCTCACTTGCTACTGGTCCATTCTGTCCAGGAACTACTAGTTGCTCTGACAAAGGACAATGCCAAGTATGGGGCATCAAAGGCACAAGCAAAAAAACAAAGTGCATGTCAAAAGATAGTCTTAAATAGTATAATGCCTTTGTGAGGTATAAAATACTATACTTTAAGGCTCTGTATTAAAAGAAGGGTAAAACAACACTTTGATTTTGTTCCTATAACTTGTATCAAAATGATCATAATCCTAATACTATGTTTACTTTTTGTTGATATTGTTGTGATCGTTTTTAATGCCAGAATAGTCTATTCTTTTTAGTTCTTAGTTTTAGTTGAATGCATATGTAATTAGGGCCGGTGTATTTGGGTGGGTTGATGAGGTGATAACATGTCACCAAAGTTTGACTCGGCTTTAACCATAATTTCATAGAATTCTTAGCCTGATTCTTTCCAAAGTTGTTAACAAAGTTTCCCAGTTTTAAAATTAGACAAAGCTTTCATAATTAAAATTTGAAGTACTAGGCCAATTACTAAATATTTTTTTTTAATTTCATTCTTTATTTTGACATTTAGAGAGCTAGTGAGGTAGGATTAGACAGCTCCGTCATGTTGCCTTTTTATGATGCTGCTAGTGGCTTCACTGATTGATACAATGTCTTCACTAATAAAGGATATGAATTGAAGTGTGATACTCCTTTCTAACCACTAAAATTAGCACAAACATAATAAGAAGCTGACACAGGGCAGTACGGGACAGCTTTAAATGTAATCTTTTTGACATTTGTTTTGGTCATCCAGTATGTTTCAGATTAAAATACATTGGTTATAATGCATTTTATATGTTGGACATGAAGTTTTATATATTAGGTATGCTAATAAAGACAATTTAGAATCACCTGAAATGTGCATACAGCTGGCTGTACTATCGTAAGTCAGCCAACAGATGTGCTGTAAACAGGCAACTTAATAAACTTTAATTTCTGTTTGTTTTTACACAGGAAAGCAAAGCAAGATGAGGCCACAGAAAACCCATATGCAAACACGGAAAATGGCATATCAAATGAATCTTTTATCAATGAAGACAGTGCTCTCACAGGACTTTAAATGTATTTTTACAATTGCTGTATTTTTTTCAAACATATGAAATTATTTTTTGAAAAAGTCCCCAGTGTTCTTATAAATACAAATCAAAATGTAATAGCAGTCCTGATAAACTGATACCATACTGTACTGTCACTGATCTAATAAAGTAGGGCTTTAACTAAAAAAGTCAAAAGGCCTTATAATTTCAAGCAATATTTGAGATTTTTAATTAAGCACATTTTTTAAGAATTTTGTTTACAGCACAATGAGGCCTCATAAATGTTTTTACAAAATTACAAGTAAACAAAATGAAAAAAGTATGATTTCACAGATCTGTTTTGGTTTAATTGATTGAAATCTTTGAGCAGCCATTGATAGGACAACTTTTTAAAGATGTTCACGGTATTTTATTTGATTTGTGCAACAAATCATCAAACTCTGAAAAAGAAGATAAACAAGAGCTAATGGGACTGGATGTTTGACATGGGTTGTGGTAACACTCCCTCCATAACTATCTAGTAGTTTGTCATTTAATCGCTCGTGGACACAACAAAATTTATTCTCATTTTAATCATTAGTTGTATTCTCTGTAATTGTGAAACAGCTAATAGTCTGTTTATCATTCTCATAATATTACAACAGTTAAAGTTATAAACAATTGTTATCAGCCCAAAAAGCTTGACCATCCTATTTACATAGATTGTCCCAAAGAATATCATTTTGAGATTTGAAGATAACTAAAGTCCTATCTTTCTACCACACTAGTTGGTAATGTATTCCATATGTCTTTGGTTCTTTGTGTGAAACTTCTTGAAGGAACAATAGAAACATACAAATGATTAAGTAATGTGGCACTTAATTTGTGCACACCATCCTCAACTGCTGATTTAAGCATTTTCTCCTCACTCCCAGCACTTAAAATGTAACAAAACAGTTGCTGTTAATCTCCTTTACTGTGGAGTATATTCAGCTATGGCTACCTCATCTATATCTATCCCTTGTGCCTACGAGAGATGCATATAATGCCCACAAACAGTAATGAAACAATGGTGGTAGCAAGTAAAGAAACAAAATGTCTTTTTTGGACTGTGTAGTCATATAATGTGACACACTTAGAAAAAATTTGATTCAGCAAATGTAGTCTGTTAGAATTGGCAAGCTCTTTGACTAAAATATGTCCTGTAGTGTTAGAATGTCACTCCTTTAAGTGATTAAATTATTACTTAACAAAATACATTAGTCAATTACCTGGTTCTGTTCCTCTACACTCTATCATATGTGCACTCTAATTGAAAGTCCGACTTTGGTTTTATACAAACAGACATTCTGCATACACAAAAAAGTAGTGGGCATTTGGACAGTACATTACGGCAAAAGGTTGAATTGTATCTCCTTCACATTAACATTTGACATTTGAACTTTTCAGAAAGTCTGTTTTTTATCTGTTTATGTTAATGGCATTAAAAAAACACATACTTTCTGGAACAGGGGTGGGCGATGTCAGTCCTGAAGGCCACAGTGGCTGCAGGTTTTCATTCCAACCCAATTGCTTCATTAGAAACCAATCCTTGCCAATCTCAGACCATAATTTTATGGTTTGTTAGTCTGAAATGTTAGGATCTTATATCGTAGATTTTTCCCCTTCCAAAGATATCATCCAAATGATTTGAAGTCTAAAACAGATCGTTTTCAGTTGGTCACCGTTTTTTCTTAAGTGTTTTATTAAACCAAATAATGCATGATGAATCCACACAGGTGTAAATGGAAATAAGTTAGATGAAGAACTGATGAAGAACTTTGTTCTTTTGAAGTAAAAATCATGTCAATATCATGCTGTGGAGACACTAATGTTAAAAGATTGTGAGGTTGGATCAGTTTTTATTTTTTTAGACATTTTATATTGTCACACACGTGCGAGTAGGAGGCAGCTAAAGTAATTGAGTAATTGTAATTCTACACCAAACCAGGGGGTGGCGGGGTGCACTGACTGTTTCTCTCAGTTCCTTGCAGACCATCCTCAGAAAATCCCATTCAGTTCCGGCTCCTCTGAAGACATCACTTTCGGTCCTGGTGCCTGTGATGATGTCACTTCTGGTCCCAGTGTGTGTGATGATGTCACTTTCGGTTTCCGGAATCAATGACATCACTTCCTCCACCGGCCTTTAAAGCCTCCAACTTACCTCCTCATAGTCGGTTCTGTTTTGGACTCAAACAAGTGAACATCTCTGTTCAATTCTCAACCTATTTTGCAGCTGTGGAATAATATACTGTACAAGTGGCTGTCCCAAATCCTTATGGTGTCTGTGTCTCATCATTATCACAATGTACATAGTTCAAAGATGGTCTATACCAGAAATAACTGCAACGTTTTGTAGAAATATAAAAAAATAAGAATATGATAAGGTAGATATCTTCTAAATAAATGAAGTGCCTTCCAAAATTCCTTTTGGGAAAGACGTTTGGAGTGGGATGTGGGTAAAATTTGTGAGAAGATCAATATTAATTCCCGGGCAGTGACTTTAGTCACACTTGGGGTTATATATTTATGTCCCCAAGCTGGGGGTTCAACCGTATCGATGAAATCCATGCCAAGCCTCTCGAACGGGATCTTAATAATGGGCAAGGTGACAAAAGGATGCAATCCTGTTTGAGTTATTAGCACTCCGTACATAATCTACAAAAGCAGCACACATCTTTGTGCATGCCAGGCCATTAAAAGTGTGTTGTAATGTGCTGTTTTTTTATAGCCCTAAATGACCCTCCCTTCCTTGATCAGCAAGATCACATATCTCTCGGTGGTGAAGCCGAGGAAGAAGGAGCTGGCTCTATGCTCCCTCCTGGCTTCCTGTCACTCGGTACAACAGATCTCAATTTAAGGAATTTTGAAATAAGGAGCACAGCTAAAGAGGGAGGTGATTACGTTGTGTTGTTTTTGTACCTTCACAGCCACTGTAGTTAAGGAAGTAGGGGGGGTGTCATTGAGTAAATTTTGGACGTGCGTACAGATAATAAACTGTTTAACTTTCACATTTAACTTTCAATAAATGTGACCACTCGTCATTCAAGAATTTCCCCATCATTTCCGTCTGTGCTGCTTTCCTGCACTTGCCTTTGTCACAGTTTTGATGCCTGATAAAATAAGCCAACAAGCTACCTAAAATGATAAAACAAACAAAAAAAAACGCTCTCTGGAGATTGCCACAAAAGCACAGAAAATCCTGCTTCAGTTTCTACCATTATATCTTTGTGAAGTTGATTTCCTGCAGTGACTGCAACCAAAACAAAATTGCAGAATAGTCTGGACATAAGGAACACACTTCAGGCGACATTGCCTCCCATCACTACTTCAGCTGGGACCATTTCGTTGCAGGGAAACAAGCCCAGGGCCCCCACTGATTACTTTTTTTAATGAGTTGTATTTATTATGTGTGCTCAATGGCCAGTTGGTGGTACAAAAGAGGTTTAAGACCGCTATCACAGAGGGCCTGAACGGCGTATCCATTAACTCGTACCGTGCCTGAAAGGGGAACCAAGAGAGGATTTGGCGTGACCTCACAACTGTACCTGTCTCCTCTGGTCCTGCCACATTCCATTAGGTCTTCTCCTCATGGACAGGCTGCTACTTTATGGACCTGTTCGCTGCACCGTGGATGTGGGGGTGATGGCTCCCTCCTGGGTGGAGGCGTCTCGCTGTGTCTCTGGAAGCCCTCCACTCTACACCTTGTACCGGGGCATTCGGTGTGGCTTGCTGTTCGGTGCCACTCAGTAATTTCTATTAATGTGTCCATATCCGTCCAGGATTCCCATCGAATTCTGTGGACCAGGTACTCCGGGAGGGTGTGCAGAAGGAAGACAGCAGCCACAACCTCTATAATGCCCTCCGACACGTTCACTTCTGGCTGGAGCCATTGGGCAATAAGGTCCCATAAATAAAACGCCTGTGCCCTCGTGGGATGATCTGCATTGAATTTCCACTGTCAGCTTATTTGAGCTTCACATGAATCTTTAGGCCGAAGCCAGTGAGTACTTTTCATTTAGGGGAGGATAATTAGCAGCTACCTTCTCATCCAGCAGATAAGTGCACTGCGCCTCGCCCGCCAGTAAAGGAACCACCTGGTGACTACATTCACCCCGTGCGGGCCCTCGTCTTCTTACACCATGCATTGCATCAGTGGATCTTGTTTGAGCCTCAGCGTCCTTCAATTTGTCGCGTTGGATTAGCATTTTGTTGAAGTTTTCGGAGAGTTGCAGGAACATTTCTCTTGGATCAGCTTTTTCTGCCATAATTTCGACCCACAAATATTGCTGGCAAAATTGGTTGTCACTGCCCACTCAATCTGCACAGACCTGCTCATAATGCCATCCTGAGATCCACGCGCATATGCACACATCAGCATATATCAGCTAATCTTAATTTAGTATGTGTCCCCATGCAATTTGCCTCATGTATGCATTCTCCACTTACTAAAAATTAATTTTATGCCAATGTTTAGTTGTGTTTTTTTTTTTAATTTTTGCACATTTGTGGTCCAAATCAGGTTTCCGGCCAAACTGGAAAGTGACACATGGCTTCTAAGGAGCTCCGTCGTGGTTTCCTTGGGCCAAAAGGACACCTTAGCTTTGTTTCTGTGGGACTGGAAGGGGCGTGGTTACTTGCCCTCACTGGGTGGATTCTCGCCACTGTGAAAAAAAGAGGAAGAAGATAGCATTAGCAGCAGCACACCCTCTCTTCCCAGTGGATTATTACCTACCTCGGTGGAGCCAGTGAGGGAGTCCTCTGATGCACATGTGTGACATGTATATCTTATTTAGATTATATCAGATTCCTTTTCCTATCTCGAGAGATAAGATACTAAGTACAGAATAGACATTAGGTAATCTTTCAAAGATACTGAAAAATCCAAAAGAATAATAGTGTCCCGCATGTGTGCATAGGGGACAGTGTAAGGGCTCTGGTGACAGTAATTTTCCACCACTCCAGGGCTTGGCATTCTGTGATAATGCCTTTTCTTTTCCTCCCTCTGCGGACCATAAGACTGTTGGCTTTTCAACCACTACCACTGTCACTTCCAGTGTCTGCATGCCTGGACATGCCTCTTCCTCCCAGAAAACCTCATAGCCAAAAGAATTGCCAACAGGTGTTGCCAGGTCCATGGTTTTCCAGCTCAGTTTTTGATTGTCATCCATGGGAAAAAATGGGTTTTTGCAGGTTCCGGTTTTTGGGCTACTTTTTTTAAAAACAATACAGTATTTTCAGCCATTTTTCAACACTCCTACAATACATTTTTAGAATGTTTTTCATTCATCTGCCACACACCCCCCTGTTATTTTCACTTGTATATGTTGCTTTTCATTGTAAAATCTCCGTGGGAGAAAGGTTGTGTGACTCTTGTCACTCTGAAATACCTCTGAGGGGACCCCCACCCTTCCCCAGGCTGTGATAGTATGTACCCTTTTGGTCTGACACCGCCTCCTGCTTTCAGGTTTGTCATTTTGTCTACCTCAGGATGGGCACTCAATGCACCCAATTAACTTGAATTAAGAACACTGCCCCACCATAGTACAAACAGTGCTTATTCTTCTCACCAGCAACATTTGTCTCACACTGGGTGGCCTTGGTCAGGATTTGCTTCAGTGTTGCTTCCTCAGAAAAAATATACTGGCTGTTTCACAATTAAAAGTTTTTCTTGCCCAGGACACAAGAATATTTAAGAGCAAATACTAATGTAAATGAAACACCATGGAGCACACTTTGTCTGCAAAGCCCATAAAGCTCAATAGAAATCTTTATTCCAACATGAATATTAACACCTACACCACTATTAACGGTTGTCATGGGCCTCAGTGTCCACATTTGCTATTGCCACAGTCTGAAAACACATAAAAACTAAAAATATACAATTCACAAAATATGCTGCTGAGATATCAAAAATGCTAACTTTGAAAGGGAGACAAATAAAAGTAACGTGATATATAAACCTTCACTGGCTCTAGCACTAATCAGAAAAAGAAAGCTAATAATAATAATTATTCATTATTTATTTTTGTCATAAACTATATACATTTATTTTTGTTTATTCAATCTTTTTGTTGTTTTTATTTAATATCATTTTGGATATCGTTCTGTTTTTGGTTTCATTTTGTCTTTTTGTAAAATAATGATTTTCTTTAAAATTGTGCTTCTTACTTATTTAGTATTCTTGTTTTATACTTTAAATACAGTTCTGTCAGTTGTTGGCCCTGCTTCTTTATGTAGAGCCAAAGGAGGTGGAGCCACCTAATCCTGCAGCTCAGGTACTGGCCCCAGCAAGTCCTCCCGCACCACATCTATAATAAATATTTGACCAGAGGGTTTTGGAAAATTGTTCCCTCTCTCTTTGGGATATTTGAAACTTAGAGGTCTTTTCCCCATTTTTGTGACAGCCTGCCTTGTGAAATTAGGGCCAGGCTTCCAGAGGTGGAAAGGTATACCCTTTGGGGTTCAAATGCAGGTTTGGCTTTTGCTGTAAGCCAACAGGATCATAAAGTAATTATGTAGATTTGTCTTATTGTATATACCAAGTCCTCGTTATATTGACCATAAGGCGGTGGGGCCCCTGACAAAGTATTTATAGGACCACCCTCACACAACCTCTTCAATGCAATGCTTTAGCATTGATAAAAAAATATGTTCATTTTAGTTGTTGTTTTCTGGTTTCCAACTCCATTATGCTGTGGTTTTTGACTTTGCTTGTAGATTGTGAACTGGTTGTATTTTGCCTTGGCTTACTTTTCAAGGACAATCCTTTTAAAAAAATATTGTATATTGCTTTGATTTTGTTATTGTAAGCCATAGGTTTTTTAAGTTCCTCACTTCCATTTCTGAGTTGTTTTTTT
>JANRMT010062831.1:25960953-25984402 GCA_026402145.1 Polypterus bichir lapradei
CAACATCCACAAGTTAATAGGGACGCTGTCGCTAAATACTCACAACAACATCCACAAGTTAATAGGGACGCTGTCGCTAAATACTCGCAAGCGAATCCACAAGTTCATAGAGACGCTGTCACTAAATACACGGAGGCAAATCCACAAGTTAATAGAGCTTCTGTTTCTAGATACAATCCCAATAATGAAAAGCAGCTCATATGAAAACAACAGGTTTGGCTCAAAAAAGCCAAATGTGGATTTGCATACGACTGAAACATACATTATGAGTCTGACAAAACAGTACACATTGGATCTATGGATGTTCACTGTGACTATTGTCAAGCAAAGAAGTGGAAATGCGAGTCTCCTGGTTTGTGCTGTAACGGTGGTAAAGTCTCTCTCACTCCTTTATGTAAGCTTCCTCACCTTCTTGAGGGCCTGTTAAATGGCGAACATCCTCAAAGTGAGCATTTCTTGAACAACATTCGAAAGTACAACAGCACATTTCAAATTACATCATTTGGTGCTAACCAAATCGTTAAGGGAAATTTTATGCCTTCATTTAAAGTTCAGGGACAAGTGTATCACTTGATTGGCAGTCTTTTACCTATGCTAAGTGAGGAACACAAATTTTTGCAAATTTATTTTGTCGGGGACGATGAAAAGGAAGCACAAATGCCCTGCGCTAATTTTTCTGGACTTAACATGCCCCTGGTCAAGCAATTACAAAAAATGCTCCATGACTGTAACACTTACACCCAGGACTTCCACTCCACAATGGACAGTATTTCAGATGATGACAAAGACTTCAAAGTTGTCATTCACGCAGACAAAAAACCATTACATGTACACAAAGGCAGATTCAATAAACCCACAGTTCATCAAGTTGGTGTTGTCATTGTTGGGCAAATGTTCAACAATAGAGATATTGTCTTGAAAATCAGAGACAAACTGCAACGAATAAAAGAAACCCACAGATCCTATGATGCACTTTAATATCCTCTCATGTTCTGCTATGGTGAAGACGGCTATTCTGTGTCTATACCTCAAGTTGATGCTACCAGTAAGTTACCTATGAACAAAACCGTCTCTGCAGCAAACTTCTATTCCTACCGGCTTATGATCAGACAACATCATGCTAATAATATCCTTTTCTTCCGAACTTTATTAAATCAGTTTTTAGTTGATATGTACGCAAAAATTTAATCCGAAAGACTAAATTATATCAGACTAAATCAAAAAAAAACTACGGGCTGAAAATTACGTTCACTTAAAAGATGCTATTGACAAAAACAACACTGATTTAACAGAACTTGGTCAAGCTGTGATATTACCATCTTCCTTCACTGGAGGACCTCGCTATATGCACGAGCGTACACAAGATGCAATGACATATGTTCGTCGTTATGGCCGCCCTGACTTATTCATCACATTTACTTGCAATCCTAAATGGCCTGAGATCACTGAAATTCTCCTTCCACGTCAAAAACCTCACGATCGCCACGACCTTATCAGTCGTGTATTTCATCTCAAGATTCGCAAAATGATAGACTTGCTCGCGAAGAGTAACATTTTTGGCTGTACAAATTGCTACATGTACACCATAGAGTGGCAAAAGCGAGGTATTCCCCATGCACACATTCTATTGTGGCTAAAGGATACGATTAAACCAGCTCTTATCGATCAACTCATCCGTGCAGAAATTCCTGATCCACAGACTGACCCTGCCCTACACAAAATAGTAAAATCCAACATGATTCACGGCCCATGTGGACCTCATAATATCAACTCGCCCTGCATGATCAACAGAATATGCACTTAGAAGTACCCGCATCCGTTCATCTCACAAATTCAGACCGGAGAAGATGGTTACCCTCAGTACCGCCGGCGCGCACCTGCTGATGGAGGTCATACAATTAACATCAAAGGAGTAGATATCGACAACAGATGGGTGGTCCCTTATAGTCCTGTGCTGTCCCGCTTCTTCAATGCTCACATCAATGTCGAATTTTGCAATTCAGTAAAATCGATCAAATACATCTGCAAGTATGTTAACAAGGGAAGTGACCAGGCAGTATTTACAATACAAAATTAAAATGACGAAGTATCTCGATACGAAGCTGGTCGTTACATTAGTAGCTCTGAAGCAGCCTGGCGCATCTTCTGTTTTCCCATTCACTAATGTTTCCCTCCGGTCGTTCATCTTGCTGTGCATCTTTAGAACGGACAAAGAATTTATTTCACAGAAGGCAATGTTGCCGATAAAGTACACAATCCACCACAAACGACCCTTTTAGCATTCTTTGACCTTTGCAAACATGATGATTTTGCTAAACAACTTCATTATAATGAAATTCCATCATATTATGTGTGGGCAAACAACATGTTTCGTCGAAGGAAACAGGGCAGCCCTGCACCAGGATATTCGGAAGTGATAAAGGATAATGTACTGGGATGGGTCTACACTGTACACCCAAATAACTCTGAATGCTACCATCTTCGACTGCTACTGAAGAAAATCACAGGCCCCACATCTTTCAAATGTCTCAGAACAGTTGATGGTGTCCTACATCCGACCTATAAGTCAGGCTGCAGGGCACTCGGTTTATTACATGACGATATCAACTGGGATGAGACTCTGCAGGAAGCTGCTCTATCTCGCTCACCTCAAAAGATCTGTGAACTATTTGCTGTCATGTTGGTGTTTTGCCAAATGGAAAACCCCTTAAACCTATGGGAAAAACATAAAGACAGCATGGCAGAAGATGTTAGGAGACAGACTGAAAGAGATCATGTACGAGCAGAAGTCCACCAGTGGTTAAATTTGATCTATAACAAGTGTCTACAGTTGCTTGAAAACTACGTCATTGCTATTGGAGGTCAATCTCTTCATCATTACAGTTTGCCTTCAACTTTAACAGAACTGGCACAACTTGCATCAAATCCTGAGTACTTGAAAGAGACATCTTACAACACCTCGCACTTGGCCAATATAGTCACAAATAACGAGCCGTTGCTAAATGGTGACCAAAAGTCAGTTTATGAGCAAATCATGAGCAGCGTTGCGTCTACCACTGCCACGGTGTTTTTCCTTGATGCTCCAGGAGGAACTGGTAAGACATTCCTAATAAACCTTCTCCTTGCAAAAATCCGAGCAAAAAGCCATAGCTGTAGCTTCTTCTGGCATTGCTGCAACTCTTCTAGAGGGTGGCAGAACTGCTCATTCAGCTTTCAAGCTGCCTCTGAACCTCAACCATATATACTGAATCCCCCATGTGTAACATATCAAAGCAGAGCAACATGGCTGAAGTGCTGCGACATTGTCAGCTTATTGTGTGGGATGAATGCACTATGGCACACAGAGCAGGTATTGAGGCTTTAGACAGGACCCTCCAAGACATCCGAAACACCAACAAACTTATGGGAGGCTTGACAGTGTTGCTAGCTGGAGACTTCCGCCAAACCCTTCCAGTCGTGCCCAGAGGAACACGCGCTGATGAAGTTAAAGCATCTCTGAAGTCTTCATACCTATGGCCACAAATCCATGTTATTACTTTAAAAATAAACATGAGAGTTCATTTGAAAGGCGACAAAAAAGCCGAGGAATTCTCTACTCTTCTGACGAGTATAGGTGATGGCACCTTCATACAAGAAAACCGTAAAATAAATATTCCTACAAATCTCTGTCTCATCGTGAATACCTTACAAAGCCTTCTTCAAAATGTTTACCCCAATCTACGAAATCTACACCAAAATGACATCTCATGGTTAAGAGAGAGAGCTATCCTGACACCAAAAAATGACATGACTACGACTATAAACCAGATTTTACTTCAAGAACTACCTACACAAACAAAAACATATCAATCTGTTGATTCAGTTGTAGAAGTAGAAGACGCGGTTCATTATCCAGTAGAGTTTCTCAACACTCTAAATCCTCCAGGCACTCCTGAGCATAATCTCATTTTGAAGTTTGGGGCAGCAATAATGTTACTAAGAAACTTACAGCCACCGAAACTTTGTAACGACACGAGACTTCAGGTCACATCTCTACAAAACAACCTAATTGAAGCAACTATTTTTACTGGCAATGCCTCAGGTGACACAGTTTTTATTCCTTGCATCCCCGTTATACCATCTAATCTTCCATTTCAATTCAAACGCGTTCAATTTCCAGTAAGGCTCTGCTTCGCAATGACAATTAATAAGTCTCAGGGACAAACACTACAAAAGGTTGGCATTGATTTGAGGCAGGATTGCTTTTCACATGGCCAACTGTATGTTGCATGCTCAAGAGTGAGCTCAGCACACAGCTTAGTCATATTACAACCAGAGGGCCAAACTGACAACGTAGTATACAGAGAGATCCTTAACAAGTAATTTTTTACATATTTTCCCTCAGTCTAAAAATGTTTACTTTTTTATTAATAAAAATATTCAGGCAGTATTTCACCGCTGCGAAGCTGCGAAGCGCGGGTATTTTGCTAGTCTTTAATATAGTTAACAAAAATATAACAACAAAGGCTAAATCA
The DNA here is from genome assembly GCA_026402145.1 of Polypterus bichir lapradei. Taxonomy (NCBI): domain Eukaryota; kingdom Metazoa; phylum Chordata; class Cladistia; order Polypteriformes; family Polypteridae; genus Polypterus; species Polypterus bichir. The sequence goes on from JANRMT010062831.1 coordinate 25,965,468, forward strand.
CATACAAGCATGACATCAGCTAAATTATTACAAGATAAAGGGATGCAGAGATTAACATAATAAATTATTAGTAAAACTCAAAATCTTACACATTTTAATGGCTTTAGTGTTTTTTCTATTTTTTAAAAGCTATTTCTAGCATATTAATGGTTGTACTGAAAGATGTAACGTTACGCTTATGTATATGAAATTTACCAAGCAAGGAAAGCATAGTTACTATATTTTCTAACATTTTGCCTTCAAAATTGTATAAAGTAGAAAGAACAGTAATTAGACAGGAACAGATAATTTGTCATTCTAGACAGTAGCAGAAATAAATTGCTCCAAAATATTTTAGAGTAGGAGCAGAAGTAAAAGAAATATGAGAGGAATTTATCTTCATTTGTAAAAAAAATACATTTTGGGGATACATTAATTTATTAGTTGGGTGATGTTTATTTATAGTTTTGAAATGGATTTCATTAACTTTGTTGGGTAGGAAAAATGTACATGGCATGAACCAGGAAGTTTTAAAATTGATATACTCAATAGTGACATTAAATGTGGATTTATCTTTAGGGCATGTTTCTGAAAATTGGATTAGTGAATAGCTAAACTGATGCACTGTAAGTCACTAGTAAGAAGCTTAGGCCACCACATTTTGTAAAAACTAAATTAGGAATCCAAAACCACAGGGCATTGTTATTAGTGGTTCATTTATTGATTTAGGTAATTTTAAAAACAAAATTTATAGTTTGGAAGTTAAGAACATTTAATCGCCCCTCTAAGTATTATTTAATCATGGTATTATGTTTTACATATTCTGTCTTATTCTTTAAAAAAATGAATAAGGCTGATGAACTCACAGCCTCTTTTTCTGAAGAATCCTTCTCTAATGTTTTTTGTGCATAGTTATGCATGTATTGAGCTCCTGAAGAGCGTGACAAGTTTTCATTTGTATATTTGAAGCTCAATTCTCCAGCATCACTTTCTTTGTCGGTGGTGTCTTAGTAGATCCTGATTGTGTACTCATTATCAGGTTTATTTATCTATAACTGTATCAACAGTTTTCCAATAACCATAAACGTCTAGTTCGTATTTGGTTTATAGCATGAACCCTAATTGTGGGACCAAAAGCTGAAGTTTAACTTTGAGCAGTCATGACCACCTTCCTCAACATCTGCTTAATTGTTTGGTTAAAGCTCTCAAACAGGCCGTCTGTCTGGGGGTGATAAATGGATGTCTTGAGGTGGCAGAGCCAGAGGAGCTTGGGGACTTCCCTGTATGTCTGTGACGTGAAAGATGTCTCCTTATGAGTGGCAATACTGACCCATGAGAAGTCCCCTATTAATTCCTGGCCCGTGATTTTGGCATAAGCCACACGTTGGGGTATGGCTTGTGGATATCGGGTGGCGTAATCCACCCGGACAAGAATATCTTGTCACGCTTGGGTCACAGATTTGCACAGAAACACAGGAGGCTGCAGAGACAGGAACTTTATTCAAACACTGCAAACAAACATGTCTCTTTTTCAAAAGTTTAAACATACTCCTTGACAAGATGGAGATGACACTTCTGTCTCACAATTAAAAGAATGCAAACATATCTTCCTTTTCAAAGGAATATACATCAGGAGCAGGGAAGGACAGACAGAGAGAGAGAAAAGCAAACAATCAAAAACTGACAGGTGCTGTTCGGACTTTTAAGTCTGCGAAGAACCACATGGATCGCGTGATAGATCACCCGTAAGTAAGTCCAGAAAGCAGTGGAGCAATGTGAATGTAGTCTTTCAGCCTCTTTTTTAACCTGTAGGGCTGCGAACAGCCCCCCAGCTCACAATATTTATGCCCCCAAGCTAAGGATTCAAGCAGACTGTTGATATCCATGAGCTGCTCGAACAGGATGTCTGTTATAGACAAGAGGATTAGAGGACATGATCCCATCAGGGTATTTAAGTTAATTTTCACTCCAGACAGGTTCTGCAAAAGCAGTGTACCTCTTTGTGCACGTCAGGCCAATAAAAATGTGCTGTAATGCACTCTAGACACCAAAAGATAAGCGTTAGCCAGGTCACATATCTGTCGATGGTATGGCCACGGGACAAGAAGCTGGCTCAGTTCCCTCTCCTGGCTTACTGTTACCTGGTACAACAGATCTTCATTTAGGACAGAGTAAGGTATGGATGAATTTGGCCCATCAATGGGTTCTCTATTATTGGCAGCTACCATGTTCCTTGTATGTTTTGGGGAATCATCATTCCATTGCTCGTGTTTCAACGAGGCAGGCAGGTTACGAAACTGAAGCTGCAGGGAGGCTAACAGATCCATGGTGTCTTGTGACACAGGGGGCAATTCCAGAGTCATGGTTGCTTTGTTGTCCACCAGTTTGAGGTCCACAGGGTTGTACTGGGTAGATGCCCCTTTACCTTTCCTCTTTCATGACTGGCTGCCACTGTAAGGTCCAGTTCACCACTGTGGTAACACCAGGGAGGTGGGGGTGATCGCTGCCTCCTGTGTGAGTTGTGGTGTCTCCGGGTTTCTCTAATAGCCCACCACCTTACTGCTTCTTCCTAGGCGCTGAAGGTGTCTTTTGTCTGGGAGAACTTTCTGGCTTGCTGTTTGGTGTCTCTCAATGACATCAACTAATGTCTCCATATCAATCAAGAATTGCCACCAGACTGAGCGGACTAGGTACTCTGGGAGGGCATGCACCAGGAAGTCCATGTCCACTACCTCTACAATGTGCTCCAGCACATTCTTTACTGCCTGGAGCTATTGGGAAATCCAGCCCCTTAAATCGAATGTGTGCACCCTCTCTTGGTGAGCTGCATCGAAATTCCACTCCCGGCATCGTTGACCTTGGCATGATGTGGTAAGACCATAGCAGGCAAGTATTTCTCTTTTTAGGTTAGGGTAATCAGCAGCAGCCTTCTTATCCAAAGCACAATAAGTGCACTAAGCCTCACCCACCAAGAAAGGGACAAGCAGGAGACTCCACTTGCACTGCAGCCAACGTTGCCAGGTGGCCAAGCACTTGAAGATGAGCAAATATGTATCAACATCAACCTGTACTTTCATTGGGATGAGCAACTGCATGTGACCGTGTCCTCTTCCACCATGCAGTGTGTCAGCGGTTCCTCTTTGAGCTTCACTGTCCAGCAATTCGGTCTGTCGGTGTTTCCACTGCCATTTTGGTTAAATCAGCTTGTTCTGCCATAAATCCAACCTTTTGAATCATGCTGGGTACAACACTTATGGTCAGGCATGGTACCGACAGATTCAGCCTTCAAGGACTTTTGAGACACCAACCAGGTCGTTCCGTTTATTTATTGTAAGACAAAAAAAAAAAAGACTTGTGACTTAAACATAAACCATGCATCTTTGCACCAATTTCTCATCCGGTAGTCTTAAACAAAGTAGAGGTCATATTGAATCAGAATAATGGATCACAAAAGTTTCAGTCAAATCCACAGCATAAATGAAATCTAAGCAAGTTAAAGCAAGTGAAAAGTGTTTATAGCCAGTCATTAAATGTTGCGGTCCATATTGTAAAATTTATTGAGTTTTCTTGAACTTTGTATTTACAATTGCAATGTATTTTATTGCAACTGTAAATTATTTAGCATATTTTCCAGTTTTTCAATTTTACTTACCCCATTGCCAGTTTTTTTCACTGAATAATAGGAACACAACTCACACTTTTTGTTTTTTTGCATATATAGCTTTTGTAGTATTCTTGTCGATCTTTCATGAAAAACTAGGTGTTCGATGAGCTTTTTCTGGCAGCACTTCCAGGTGTGGCAGAAGTGCTGCTGTATTGGGCTCAGGAAATATCCAGGCAGCCCCTGGCAGTGGCCACAGGCCCCAGTAGGGTTGGACTTCCAAGCCCCAAACCTTTGGCCTCCCTGCAAGCCAGGTGGGTTGCCCTCCAGCATTCTGGGGACATAGAATAAGCCCTCTCCCCTGACAAAGGCATCTTGGCCAAGTAAGGCCCCTGGCGGTCCGTTATAATATATATATATCTATGTGTATATACAGTCGTATGAAAAAGTTTGGGAACCCCTCTTAATTCTTTGGGTTTTTGTTTATCATTGGTTGAGCTTTCAAAGTAGCAACTTACTTATATTTCTTTTAATATATGACATGCCTTATGGAAACAGTAGTATTTCAGCAGTGACATTAAGTTTATTGGATAAGAGAAAATATGCAATCCATCCATCCATTATCCAACCTGCTATATCCTAGCACAAGGTCACGGGGGTCAGCTGAAGTCAATCCCAGCCAGCACAGGGCGCAAGGCAGGAATAAATCCCAGACAGGGCACCGGCCCACCACAGGGCACATGCACACACACACCTACACACCAAGCACACACTAGGGACAATTTAGGAATACCAATGCACGTAACCTGCATGTCTTTGGACTGTGGGAGGAAACCAGAGCACCCAGAGGAAACCCACGCAGACACAGGAAGAACATGCAAACTCCACACAGGGAGGACCCGAGAAGCAAACCCAGGTCTCCTTACTGTGAGGCAGCAGCACTACCACTATGCCACTGTACCGCCCGAAAATATGCAATATGCATCATAATAAAATTAGACAGGTGTGTAAATTTGGGCACCTCAACAGAGATATTACATCAATACTTAGTTGAGCTTCCTTTTGCAAATATAACAGCCTCTAGATGCCTCCTATATAGCCTTTGATGAGTGTCTGGATTCTGGATGGAGGTATTTTTGACCATTCTTCCATACAAAATCTCTCCAGTTCAGTTAAATTTGATGGGTGCCGAGCATGGACATCCTGCTTCAAATCATCCCATAGATTTTCGATGATATTCAAGTGAGGGGACTGTGACGGCCATTCCAGAACATTGTACTTCTCCCTCTGCATGAATGTCTTTGTGGATTTTGAACTTTGTTTTGGGTCATTGTCTTGTTGGAATATCCAACCCCTTCGTAAATTCAACTTTGTGACTGATGCTTGAACATTATCCTGAAGAATATGTTTATATTGGGTTAAATTCATCCGACAACTCGACTTTAACAAGGGCCCCAATCCCTGAACTAGCCACACAGCCCCAAAGCATGATGGAACCTCCACCAAATTTGACAGTATGTAGCAGGTGTTTTTCTTAGAATGTGGTGTTGTTCTTCCACCATGCAAAGCGCTTTTTGTTAAGACCAAATAACTCAATTTTTGTCTCAACAGTCCAAAGCATTTGTTCCAAAATGAATCTGGCTTGTCTAAATGAGTATTTGCATACAACAAGTGACTCCGTTTGTGGCGTGAGTGCAGAAAGGGCTTCTTTCTCATCACCCTGCCATACAGATGTTCTTTGTGCAAATTGCTCTGAAATCTAGAACGATATACAGATACACCATCTGCAGCAAGATGTTCTTGCAGGTCTTTGTTGGTGATCTGTGGGTTGTCTGTTCTCACAATCCTGGAGCACTACCAGAACCCTACAAAATGACCTCCAGCTGGCTACCGGTGTGCATGTATCTGACCAAACTGTCTATAACTCCATAAGGGTGGCATGAGGGCCCGGCATCCTCTACTGGGACTTGTGCTCACAGCCCATCACCGTGCAGCTTGATTGGCATTCACCAGAGAATAACACAATTCTCAGCTCTGCCATTTGCACCCCCTTCTCTTCACAAATGAGAGCAGGTTAACACTAAACACGTGTGACAGACATGAAGGAGTTTGGAGATGCCATGATGAACGTTATTCAACCTGCAACATCATCTAGCATGACCAGTTTGGAGGTGGATCAGTTATGGTCTAAGGAGGCATATCATTGGAGGATTGTACAAACCTCCATGTGCTAGGCAACGGTACCCTCAGTGGCTGCCGATGAAATCCTCAGAGGCATTCTCAGACCTTATGCTGGTGCAGTGGGTCCTGGATTTCTCCTGGTGCAGGACAATGCCTAGCCTCATGTGGCCAGACTGTGTGTAGGCAGTTCTTGGATGCTGAAGACATTGATGCCATTGACTGGCTCACATGTTCTCCAGACCTAAACCACTTGGACATTATATATCGATGTATCCGACGCTGCCAGTGAGTGCCACAGACTGTTCAATAGCTCACTGATATTCTGATCCAGCTCTGGGAGGAGATGCACCAGAACATCATCCGCTGGGTGTGATGAAATTCGTGCAAGTTGGATCAGCCTGTGATTTCAGTTTTGAATCCAGCCTTGAATGGGTTAGTGATTTTGGTTTCCATTGACCGTTGTTACATCACTTTGTTCCCAGTGAATTATACAGTATTATTCAATAAAATTTTTCCTCTTAAATATTTCATACATTGAGACAATAAACGTTTTCCACTTAAATATTTCGTACTTTGAGATCTAATGTGTGGTTTAAGTGTTCCCTTAATTTTTTTCTTGTTTTCAAATTCTCATAAGATTCCGTTCTGAATTAATCTTAATTTATTTTTTTGTGATTTGGTCCCTGACTTGTCAGTTGCAGCCTTGAAAGCTACCTCATTATCCCATGTAAAGGTTTCAATCTTAAAGCCTAAAAGTTTTGTTCACCAGAAGTGTGCCACTAGATGGCACATTAATACCTTGTTACTGAACAACAAGCAGCTCTGCAACCATTCAGTTTCTGTTTTCTGTTACGTTCAAGAAGCATTTAATTTTAAATGTTTGAATTTTACAATTTTAGTTTTGAATTTTAGTGTAGATGATCCAGCTTTTCTGTAGTTAGCCATCAAAGGTTTTATCAGAGACAATTTGAAGGCATATGTTTCCTAAAATTGCCCTTTCCAAGGTAAAAATCTGTCTAAAAAATATTAGACTGTGAAAATACAAGTACATGATTGTTTTGATAAGGATGATCAAGTGCATCTTATATCTTGACTGTTGTGTTTTGTATACTGTTCTCCTTTTTTATTATTTCTATTTAGTCTTGGCAAACAGATTTTTTATTTACCTGTCTCATCAGATCTGCAAAAAAATCTGTTACAGAGTTTCTACTGTCACTATAACTATAAATATTACAATATCCACTTACTCAGAAAAGAACATTTAAGAATAACATTTAAGGATACGGTGGTGAAAATTTCTGACCTGAAGTTGAACAGTTACCTGGGATATCTCCCCTCTCCATGATGTAGTTGTTGCAGCAATATACATAGAGGGGATCAAATCGTGAGTGCTAATTTTACCATCACATTGAAGCATTGATCAGATTCTGGGACTAAGGGTGTTATTTATTTACTTTTTTATCCCTGCTTATTTTTCTATGTGGGCAAAACAGAACATGTGGTCCGAAGGTCTGTTGAACATAAATCTAGCATCAGAGTTCTAATATCCACCCAAATATCTACAAATCATTTTTTAATTTAATGATTCATTCAAACCAATTGGTTTGAATGTTTTTAATTAAAAAATTCAAAAATCTTCTCTACGCAATAGGGCTCTCTCATAGTTGATGTCCTTGGATGTGTGTGTGTGTGTTTAAGGGGGTATAATGTGCAAAGTTTATTATGTTTTGGTAATGTTTGCCTATGTGAAACTAATCCTTGCTAAAGGAACTTGGCCAGTTCTGAAAAGCAAAGGAAAAAAGAAATTAACTTTGACTTCTTCTGCTACAGGAAGGAAGACATTAACCTTCGACTGAACTATCAAATTGTGGATTAGGAGGTACACTGTATAGTTAAGGATCATTAGTTCCTTTGGCTCCTTTAGGGACTCAAAATATCTAGCATTTGTATGTTGGAACACTACAAGATGTTCTCCTTTCCAAGCATTAACACATGGAGTTACATTGCTCTTTATAGGATTGATCTTGACATGTTTTGAATAGTGGCAGGGTTTCCAGTTTAAGTGCAAGGGTGCTATATTTTTGTAATGGTTTTTTTATGAAGATATATGATGAATTTGTTTATTGTTGAGGTACGATTCTGATATTAGTAAATGGGTTTATGTGTTGTAGATATAGATATTAATAATTGTATCAGTGGTGTACCTTTTCTTTAAACTGCCCTTTTAATCTAACCATATTCAACTTGTCTTATTGTAGAGTTAGAGATAATATATAGGTTTGAAAAATAGTGTTACACTTCTCACTTACTGTCACTTTATGTTACAGAATTTCTGACATCCAAGCACTTTCTCTGCCACCACATTGGCGTGTCAGTACATCTCTTAGTTGAAAAAAATAATCTAAAAAGGTCACTCTTTATAAATGATTGAAACCATCCAAACAGCCGAAACTAATGTACCAATGGAAATCACAAAGACAAATTTCCAAGAAGAGCCAATGGAAGCAGTGTGCTGTCTGTAAAGGGACCTACTTTGAAGAACACAAAATTAATGTAATAATTTTTACAAAAAAATTCACTTTAATATCAGGCACTTTCATTCCATGACAGCCCTTACATGAAAGAGTATTAAATATGGTTCAGCAGAAACCTCTCCTTGCAAAAAATAGAAGCAGGGGGCATCTTTGTGATGCTGGTGTGTGTGTCTTGACCTCTATATCCAAGGAGACCTCTTCTTCTTCTTCATCTTTCGGCTGCTCCCGTTAGGAGTCACCACAGCGAATCATCTTCTTCCATATCTTTCTGTCCTCTGCATCTTGTTCTGTTACACCCATCACCTGCATGTCCTCTTTCACCACATCCATAAACCTTCTCTTAGGCCTTCCTCTTTTCCTCTTCCCTGGCAGCTCTACCCTTAGCATCCTTCTCCCAATATACTCAGCGTCTCTCCTCTGCACATATCCTAACCAAAGCAATCTCGCCTCTCTGACTTTGTCTCCCAACCATCCAACTTGAGCTGACCCTTTAATATACTCATTTCTAATCCTATCCATCCTCGTCACACCCAGTGCAAATCTTAGCATCTTTAACTGTGCTACTTCAAGCTCTGTCTCCTGCTTTCTGGTCAGTCCCACCGTCTCCAGCCCATATACCCTAGCTGATCTCACTACCGTCCTACAGACCTTCCCTTTCACTCTTCCTGATATCCGTCTGTCACAAAGCACTCCTGACATTTTTCTCCACCCATTCCACCCTGCCTGCACTCTCTTTTTCACCTCTCTTCCACAATCCCTATTACTCTGTACTGTTGATCCCAAGTATTTAAAGTCATCCACCTTCGCCAACTCTACTCCTTGCATCCTCACCATTCCTCTGACCTCCCTCTCATTTACACACATGTATTCTGTCTTGTTCCTACTGACCTTCATTCCTCTCTAGAGCATATGTCCATCTCTTCAGGGTCTCCTCAACCTGCTCCCTACTATTGCTACAGATCACAATGTCATCACCAAACATCATAGTCCACGGGGACTCCTGTCTAATCTTGTCTGTCAATCTGTCCATCACCATTGCAAATAAGAAAGGGTTCAGAGCCGATCCCTGATGTAATCCCACTTCCAACTTGAATGCATCTGTCACTCCTACCATCACATCTACCAAAGCTACTTTGCCTCAAAATAAATTAATCACATGTTGATCCAGGCTATCGAGACAGGATGTTTGCGAGTCACATCTTGGATGATTTGTGTATTAATGGAATGTAACTGTGATGTACTAGATGTAGTGTCTCGCTGGTCTGTTAATGGCTTCCAGCACACGAGGCATGATGTTTTGAAGTTTGGCAGAGATACTGTTGATCTGTTGGCTGGTTCCCTTAGGCCGGTTTATACGTCACGCAACACATGCTGCAGTAGACACTCCTGCTACACAAGCATTTTATTGTTTATACTTGTGCGCATACTTTACGTGCATCTGGAGGAATCCAGCAGTGGGCAGTGCGAGATATTATCACGGTGAGAACAGGTTCGGCTTCTCTGTGTTGTGAATTGCCTGGAACACCCATTAAATTCCAATGACACCATACCGCAATATCTCTGAAAAGGATATTTAATGATTAAATCCATCAATCCAGGGATGTGTCCATTCCAGCAAGCTTCGGGCACGAGGCAGAAACAAACCCTGGTTGGGGCCTCAGCTCATCGCAAGGTGAATACAAGCACACACATACACTGGAGGCATTTTAGCGGCACCAAATCCCCAAATCTGCATATCTATGGATGGAAACTGGAGCACAGTGTGGAAACCCATCAGGAAATACCAGCGATGTGACTCCCTGCAAGACAGCAGTGCTACCGCTCCGCTACCATGTCACCCCCATGTATGTAATTATTAACAGTATTCATTATTTAAATGAAATTAATGATTTATCTGTAAAATGTAACATACATACTTTAATGCATTTCATCATGAAAGTGATATCAAGTATAAATCCAAAGATTCTAAATTTGCAGGGAGTTGGAATTTCATATATTTAATGTTTTCTGTGTGGTGATCTATTGCTGCTTGCCACTGCTGTTAGGTCCAAGAAGCTCATATCAATAAAAAAACTGGGATGACGTTTATGATGGTCTACTTTAATGATAAAGTAAACTACAAGGTGAAATTGGACATTTCAAGGTTAATGCCGAAATTTCCAGTTTAATCACAAAATACACGTTTTTACCATGTCCTTAATTTTTTTTCTCTCTGGCTCAAATACGCTGCTTTACATTATGTTGCTGTTGTGAAGTTGCAAAAAAAAAAGACACCACAAAAGATGGTATTTGAGACTTTTAAAATGTATCGTGTCATTACGATTGGGAATATGCGACGCTTGAATATAAAAGCACCACGAATGCATCTGTATGTCGGCATTTTGCTTCACCACATCGAACCGTTCATCAAACAGCGAAGTGTGCACATCGATCTTGTAGGATCCGCATAGAAGCTTTCTGTCACATTTAGATAGTAAACAGAGACTCGGATGTAACGTTCTGACTTTTAGCACACTGCACCCGACCCCCCCCCCAGCTTTTTGCTGGTACTGCAATTTGCGCACGTGTCACATTAATTTCTGAGGACCTGCTCAGAGGATGTGTCAAATGAATGCTGGGAACGCGTGGCAGCCATGATGCGGGTGCATGTGCATTCTGACCGTGAAGCATAAACGAGCCCTTTGACGTGAGAACAGGTAGCCAAAATAAAGTAATGAAAAACCAATAAGGAGCACTGGCCCTCTTAAAAGGGAAATAAAATACAGTCGGGACATCATGTTCATCACATTTGAGATGTAATATGTTTGTCATGTCAATGCACATTATGATAACAGCTTGGAGATATGAATTATTATGCATGTGAGTTGTCATTTAGCTGCCTTGGCTGCATTTCACTGCTTAATTAAGAATGTCATTGTTTCTCAGTTTCTCTGAAATGCTGCTTAAGCATGGGTCAGAGTTGCTGTAAATATATGCAAGCTTTTGTGCAAAGTTTTTCTTTATAAATCCTAGCCTTTAATTGGGAAGTTACATACACATGTTTCAAGCCTCTTTTGTGTGTATGCAGTGTTTATAAATGAGGCAGCTGGAGGTTATGCCTGTGATTTCCTTCCACGGACAGGTTGAATGTCTTCTTTAAACTGGCCCAGTGTCTGTGAGCATGTTTATATATGAGGGTGCCGGAATTGGTTCCTGCTATGATCCTGACAGTGTTGATCGGTTTTCCATAATCTTACCTTGAAAAACTTGCTCAGACACACACACACTACATTTTGCAACAATATTTGCAGAAATGTGTACTGTATTAAATGGCTAGCATTTCATAATCGTTCAATGTGTGTACATTTAAGCGTAGTAAAATCCACAACTAAGTAGGACATTAAACTTAAAGTTGTTGATCCTATTCTTGTTAAACGTAAGGGACTAAAATCTGTAACAGTATTTTTACATTAATAGAACAAAATGACATAATTACTAAACAGTCAGTTAGTCAGTCATCATCCAACCCACTATATTCTAACACAGGGTCACGGGGGTCTGCTGGAGCCAATTCCAGCCAACACAGGGCGCAAGGCAGGAACAAATCCTGGGCAGGGCGCCAGCCCACCGCAGGGCACATGCACACTCACACCCACACACCAAGCACACACTAGGGACAATTTAGGATTGTCAATGCACCTAACCTGCATGTCTTTGGACTTTGGGAGGAAACCGGAGCACCCGGAGGAAACCAACGCAGACACAGGGAGAACATGCAAACTCCACGCAGGGAGGACCCATGAGGCGAACTCAGGTCTCCTTACTGCGAGGCAGCAGTGCTACCACTACGCCACCATGCTGCCCCATTGCTAAACAATGTTTCTTTTTGCTGTAAATTACAGCAAAATTTCTTTGCTGTAAATTACAGATATACCTTTTATGACGACAATTTTTGAGGATTCTGAGCATTGTGAGCATTGACAGATTTGACTGAATTTGGAAGAGTCCATGCCAGCATAAAGAGTTTAATCATTATCAACCTATTTTTAAGGTGGTATACTGTATATAATACATGCTGGCTTTAAATTGATTGCATTTTGTTTGCAGGCTAACTTCCTAAAATTCCTGTCACAGAAATGAGATGCTCATAAACTGGCAGTCCAACTTGATGGCTGCTATCCATTGCACAAGGCAAGAGCCAAGGTACAGAGTGGGATATGTATACAGGTAAAATTCCATTACAACGAACTAAACCTAAAAAATATTTTGTTGTAACGGAAATTTCGTTGTAATGAGATTCTGTATTTGTTACTATAGTGCTTTCTTCAACTTGCATCCAGGCGTTTGCAATCATTTCAATAGCTTCTTTCACGTTAATTTTAATCTCCTCCTGCCTACAAGTTATGCTGATGAGAATTTTTCTCAGCATTTCCTTGCCATAATACACTTTCAGGGTGCGAATGATGCCCAAATCCAATGGCTGAAGCACTGCTGTGCAATTGGGTGGGAGGATTTCAGTGCAAACATTATCTAAATGTGGAAGCATGTTGCGTGCAGCACAGTTATCAATCAGAATCCAAATCATCCTTTTCTTCTTCTTCATATTGTGAGGTTTCTGAACACTTTTGGGATCCCCCACTCCCCACCCAATGGGAACGACATGCTGAAATGCGTCCCAAAGCGCGATTGCAGCGTCTGTGGAAGATTCCTAAAATCCTAAAAGATCAGGGTCGTGCTATAAGTCCCTCTCTTGCACCCCAAAACACGAGGCTTAGTCTCAGTACTTTAGCCAAACCAGCTTTATTTAGCTTGAAACAGGAACGGCACAGTTATTTATTGTAACGTGATCTGCCACTCTGCTATACACAGACAGCAGTCAGGCAAAGTCGTGGCCAGGTTAGTGGCCAAGTAATCCTGTTACCTGCATTTACAATGTTCCTTGCATCACTCATCGATATCTTTTCTGTTTGCTTTGCCGGGGAGACGCAGCATAGCTGTGAGATGCAGCATAGCTTTGACCCTTCTGTTGCCCCGGTAACAGATGAACAGTCTTCCACATTTTCTTGAATAAGTTCCGCATTAATAGGAATGTTTCTTGAATGAGCATCACTGAACCACATAAAAACTGCTTTTTCGATGTCTTCAAATGCAGCAGTTCGCATATGTTTGCAACCTGAGATTTTTCTTCTTTTTTTGCTCGGCCTTTCAAGAAAGTTGACAGCATCTATGGTGAAATTCCGAATTCACTGGCAATGTCTTTTTTCTTTTTGGCGCGATCGAGAGCTGCAAAAATGTTAAGTTTTTTTTTTTCTTTTTCTAATATGAACTGTTATTGTTTTTTTGTGTCTGCTGTTTCTATAGGAGGGTGACAAGGAGTTAAATTCCAATTAATTTTTTCAAATGTTGACGAGCAAGAAGCAAAACGTATCACTGAAAACTGCAGGAAACAAAAAGGCAAAAAAAAAAAAAAAACAGTATGAGGAAAGTTCAAGGAAAGAAAAAAAAATTACAGTGTTTCTGTTTGGGGATCATTGTCCACAACTGAGCGGTGACCACAGAACTAACTGCTCTGCAGATGATTCATTCAGGCATTTCATGGTGTTTTGGGCACTTCATTGTAATGAAAGCATCTGCTGAATGTACTTCATAGTAACGAGATTTCTATAGACACGCATCATATGGGGAAGCTGTTGGGACCATAAAAATACTTCGTTGTAATGAAAATTTCATTGTAAAGATATTTGTTGTAATGGAATTTTACTTGTATATTATAAATATTTATTTGTATATATATATATATATTATAAATATTTTCTGATGTAATGATATGCACAATTTATGTATGCAGCTAAAAACAAATATTAAACATGTAAATATATAAACAATATATATGTCTTAACATGCAATATTAATGAAATTCAGTTTACAGCGTGAATTATTAATGGCATTAACATAAAATAACCAACTATTTTCTGAACATATTCATTCCTCCACAAAGTAGCAGCATCAGCCTTGAGCTGAAATCTGGAGGGATGCAACATTTCTACATTTATAATTTGTAAGGTGCTGTACATTAAAAATGAGTAAATATCATTTGACAAAGCCTCTAAGACTCTAAATCGGTCTGATATGTGTAGATGACTGTTCCCCATAAGGGTCAGTTTTTCTATTCCGGTTGGGCTCCTGTGACTTGGCTGATGCTATCTAAGTTTTGGCTGGCCACAGAGACAGCTACATGTATTGGATTAATGGATGGCCAAAAAAACTATGGAATTATAATTGTGTATAATTAATAAATGAATAAAATAACATTCTATCAAAAGTTAGACAAGCCTAACCCGAACCTAGCACAACCTGAACTGTAAATGCAGGGTGTTGGATGAAGAGTGACCAAGAGCTCTGGTTAGTAAACAGAAATCCACAGTAGCTTTCTTGAATAATTTAAGTTGACTTGTATCAAACTGGGAAGGGGCAGTGTGGCATAGTGAATAAGGATTTGGACTTTAACCCCTAAACCTGTTGGTTCAAACCCCTCTACTTTCACAATGTGACCATAAGCAAGTCACTTGACCTGCCTGTGTTCCAATTGGAAAACCAAAATAAATGTAGCCAATTGTATCATAAATATTGTAAGTCACCTTCGATAAAAGCATCAGCCAAATAAATAAATGTAAATGGGAAGGAAAAATTGCCAGCACCTGGGCCAGGGCAAGAGTGTTCTCAATTGGTTTGAGGAAAGAGGCATCTCCAACCAGAAGAGGCTTGAAGTAAATAAAAACTAGTTGTTACTATTTTACATTTTAATATTTTATTCTTTTTTTCTGTTATGAATTGTTTCAGTTTTACCATTTATTAGTTACATGGTGATGCCATCAAGTATCACTATTTAGAATTTCTTACTGTGGCACCACACATCACATGTGTATGATTCACAGCTCATGCTCACATGGTGTTGGTTTCCATCCTCTCAAACTACATGTGCTGTATGGTCAGTGTTTTCTTTCTAAGGAAAGCTATTTCAAGCCTGAGAACGTTGCTTTTTCAAGAAACTTTTTTTTTATGCTTTTATGCTTTTGGCATTGACATCTGTCTAAACTTGATTCTGACCCTGTGTTACCCTTTACAATGGGTAGTGGTTTCAGCATTTGGTTCAAAAGCTGTACCTAGCTCTGTCTACTGTCTCTCTCTGCCTTACTCGTGAAGCAAATATTAACCTTTGTGATCCTTTTCTCATGGAAGGATCAAATCAGCAATGATACTAGCAGGTAAGCTGAACAAAAAATTGCCAGAATCATGTCCTGTTGTGAAAAAGTTAGGCAGTTCTTGTGCAGTTCTAAATGTCTAAAAACTAAAAGTTTCCTGGGGTCAGAGTCTGATCACGGTCAATGCAGTCTAATGACTGCAGGAGATTATAAGGGTGCCATGACTTCAGAAGTGAATCCAGGGAGCTGAGGGTTAAAAGGTTGCTCTGTCTTTAGTGAGTGGGAAAGAACAGAAGGAATAAAAGGAAATACGAAAAACAGAGGGGTGAGAGGAAGGTTCTAGTTCTTACAGGAGCTTGTACATCTGGTTTACTGGGTATTTTCTCCCTTTGTTCTTTAATTCTTATTATTTATTAATAAAATTCAGGTTCAGTAGGAATACACAGTGGTCTCAGTTCACATATTCGTACAATCTTTAGCAGGAAAAAATCAAATATTGCCAGAAATCGAATTATACATGGAGATGTGTAATTCTGCAAAAACATAAATTGTTTATTGGGGCTGGCTTGTACATAAGCTATACCATACCTAATCAGTTTCTTCACAAAGATTTTCAGAAATCAACAATATGTTTCTTATAGCAAACCTTAAAATTTCAAATTTCCTTCATATAGAAATTTTGTCATTTCCCTAAAGCAAGTACCACTTCACATATGTATCTGAATAATGTCTGTGTTTAAATACACAACAGTATTCTTTTAAAGAAATGCTAGGAACATTGTTGAACCAATTAGACAAGAGCAGACACAATGACAATATTTTATTTATATAGTGCCTTTCCAAAGTAAAAGCTATTGTAAGTTGCTTTAGTAGTACTAAAGTATGGCATATCCTTTTACAGACATTGACTTCACAATTGGAGAACTGGCATGTGGACATGCCATACTTGCTCAGAGTCACACAGTAAATTACAAGTAGGAGTGAATCAGCATTCTGGAGATCTTAGTTTCCTAGGCAGTTGGCTAATAGGTCCTGCAATACCTGTCTAGATTTCAACTTTTCACACTCACACAGACACACACAAAAACTCTTAAATTCATGAAATGTATAGTAAACTATAGTTTACATGGCTTTAAATTGATAAATTATTCAATTTTAGAGTAATGTATATTTAAATAACATGTAATGCACACAACAAAAGATTTGTAGAACAGTTATCCATTTGTTATAATTTATGTATACTTGACCCTCCAGGAGCAAGAACAGTTTAACACTTAATTTGTTTGTATAGTGATGACTAAAAAGTCACCTGCTTCCTTCTTAAGATTAATTAATTTCTCCTGGCAGCTGATAAACCAGTTCCTGTACTTTGCAGATTCAAACTGGCGGGTGGTATCGCCTTTGTCTGTCATATAGAAAACAAAACTCCATGTAGGTTTGTCGTTTGCGATATATTCCAGCTCTTTTTCACAGCATTTCTAAAAAGGAAAAAAAAAATCATATATATTAGTAAAAAGAAGCAGCAATATTCCTCAATGCAACTAAAAGCTAATATGACCAACATCTTTACATTTTTTAGTGTAGCATTTCTCAATCACTTGGTCACGAGTTGCTTTTGTTGGGTGTGCAAATAAATCGTAGTGGGTTGCCTAAACAACCGACAGCGCTGCACGATATTTAGCCCTGTTTGTATCACACAGTCTTTATCACTGATTCAACAAGGGGGGGACTTGAGGGTTGTCATTAAATTTATAAAATTAAAACAGGGTCGTGAGATGCTAAATGTTGAGAAACACTCTTTTAGTGGAATGAGATAATGACTAGAAAATCCAATATTGTGTTAAGAAATGTCAATAGAATAGTTTCCCAAAATTTCACAAGCTAAGCCTGTTGGTTTCTTCATCAGCCAGTGTATGAATTCATAAGGTGCCTGTGACTGAACCCTCAGGCAATTTAAATTTAATGCACCAATTTGGAAATTCTTTATCTGACTTTATTTTACTTTAACTCTTTGGCACTCTTATTCAAAGTTCTCTCCCAGCAATCCCATGATACTTAAAAATATAAGTAGCCATGGATGTACAGTATGGCTACCACATGCATGATCTTGTACATTACAAATGTTCATATTTTATAGTAAAGTATTAATCAATGCAAAACGGTAAACAGTAATCAGAAGCCTGAGCAAAAACTTTTTTAATTGTCATTTTAATCAATTTCTGCCTTCTAATTATTTGCATATTTGAAAAGTGTGTGAAATCAAGAAAACAAGGACCTGGAACTAGCATGGAATTAAATAGTAGACACAGAAAATTTTACAATTAATTCTCATACTGATTGAGATTTTTGTACAATGAAAACTTTCCTTGCCGAGAAAATAAGCAGATGCTGAATATTCCCTTGTCTAAAGCAAGTTGCAGGGCTGAATGCAGATTAACATCATACCCAGGAGGGAGCAATTTCAGGTTAAGGGCCTTGTTCAGGAGCACAGAAGAGTCGAGTCTCTCCTGGCATTTATGGGATTCAAACTGGCAACCTTACGATTGCCAGCACAGATCCCTAGTCACAGGGAAAAACCAGGGGTTGGTGGCAGGATTGGCACTCCAGCCACTGTAAAAAACCTCTCACTGTTCATTGTGGTGCTGAAGTGTCACTCGTTGTACTTGGATCTCAATCTGAGTGTTCTGCTGTGTGGTGCATGCATTAATGTGCTGTAATCAGCGTATGCCCCCAACCTCTTCTCTCTCCTACTAAAGCAAGAAGAACATAACTACTAACCTCAAGTTTCAGAATCACCTTTTCATTGACTTTATCACAGTAGAGGTATTCATTTGTACGGTTGAATTTTAGGATAATGGGCATGCCTGAGTATTCTCTTCCATCAAGTGAACTTTTGTAGTAGTAGATTGTCAGTTTAGCTTCATCTTTCACATCAAAAGGGGACAGAAAAAGAAACAAAAAGCAATTCACTATCTTTGCAGTGATGTGTCTATATTTTTTAATATTATTCTATGCATACTGCAACAGAGAAAGAGCATTCATTCACTTAATTTGTGAGACTTTTATCCTTTCCTTTTTTATTCAATTACTAGCAGAATACCCGCGCTTCGCAGCGGAGAAGTAGTGTGTTAAAGAAGGTATGAAAAAGAAAAGGAAAAATTTTAAAAATAACGTAACATGATTGTTAATGTAATTGTTTTGTCATTTATATGAGTGTTGTTCTCATATCTATATATATATATCTATATATATATATATCTGTATATATACAGGTATATATATATATCTCTATCTATCTATATCTATATATATATATATATATATATATATATATATATATATATATATATATATACCAAAATACCCGCGCTTGGCAGCGAAGAAGTAGTGTGTTAAAGAAGGAAAGAGAAACAAAAGGAAACATTTTGAAAATAACGTAACATGATTGTCAATGTAATT
>JANRMT010062831.1:26003500-26026194 GCA_026402145.1 Polypterus bichir lapradei
ATAACTGTTAGAAATTGTGTTTACCTGAAAAATCTCTTTTTTTTATTGGTTCCATTGTACAGCACTGCATTTTCTATGACATATTCATTTTTTCCATCTACAGTCGTGTGAATAACTGCAATGTCTCCTTTTAAAGGATATGGCTAGATGGAGAAAAATATTAAAAAAACAGAAAGAACTGAAACGCTGCTTTTCTTATAAATGTACTGCAGATATTTAAAGCAAATACATTAGCTACTTTCATGCATGCAATACTTAAGTCGATTTGCTCCAAAAATAATTAAGTACAAGCTCAATAGCTTTCGATACCAATAATCATTTAAACATTTTTGATCTATAATGCAGTCTTTTTCTGTACCTGAGCCATTTTTAGGTTGGTGAAAGAAATCTTCAGTTTCGAGCTCTAGACGGAAACTTCTGCTTTATATACTGTAGGATAGCTTCCTTACCTAGCAAATTTATCTTTTAAGCACTTCTGTTTTTTGTCAATAGCAGAAGTACAATACACATGATGTCAAAGGTTAAAAATTGAATGGCTAATTGAATTATCATTATATCATTTGTATATAATGTCATTACCTGAGAAAGTGGAAAGAGAGAAGGTAAAAAGTAATGACAATTATTATATTATCAAACTTTATTACCTCCTTAAACTTGTTACATTTAGTACATAACTATTGTTAGCACTGGAAAGCCTACTTCTGTTTCTGAATATTGTATAGAGTATTCAATAGTTTTGGTGCAAAC
The DNA here is from genome assembly GCA_026402145.1 of Polypterus bichir lapradei. NCBI lineage: Eukaryota > Metazoa > Chordata > Cladistia > Polypteriformes > Polypteridae > Polypterus > Polypterus bichir. The sequence continues at coordinate 26,004,248 of JANRMT010062831.1, forward strand.
TCCAAACTGCAGTAAATAACTCCTCAAACAATTTGGCACCATCTGGTACAACTTGGAGCCATGACAAAACAGTGAGGTGAAATACTAGATTTAAAAAAAAATGTAAGTTTAATGGGTAGGAATCAAACCTGGATTCCTTAATTGAAAAAACAGTGTTCTAACAAACACACCACAATCACATACTCTATTGTGCAGTGTTTATTTTCTTTGTCAATAAATCTTAAGATCATGGTAAGGTTGAATGTTATAAGTCAAAAACCTGACTTACGCTGAGAATTACCTGAGTGCCAAATTTCAAGACTGTGGCTTATAAAGCTGTGTTTTATACATAAATACATTTTACTGTGTCTCTAGATTTACAGGGCCATCATTGTCACATGTGCAGAATACAGTGAAATTCTTACTTGCATGTGGTCTTCAGCATGTGAGGTCACATTTTATTCCTGAAATGCTTTAATAGGTGACAGACAAACTACTTGGCCTTTTTACTGAAAATTATTTGTTTTTTAGAAAGCAATAAATTCCTTTAAATCTCACAAGTAACTGAGCTTACTTAATGTAACTATCAAAATACATTGGGAAGGGTGCACTTTGATAATATATTTGCCTTGTTTTTTCATCAAATCACATAGGACAAGTTGTACTGAAATGCTTAGAAACATAAGTTCAAGAAGAATAAAAGAACAAAAAAACACACATAACTTCTGGCTTGAATAAGAAAGTTGCTGCTGTCAAAAAGAGATTTCTAGGTGGCAGTAAGATGGTCAGACCTGCTCAGCTGTGCCACAGTTTAACTTTAAATGCATTAACATTTGAATAGAGCAGGTCCAGCAGGTTGTGCCCAGAAATGAAACATATTGACAAAGGTTTGTTCCTTCTGATATTCCCCTGGTTGAAGTCATGATCACAGGGGTGAATGATTAATCATTGGAATATTGGTAATAGAGTGAGTCACTTCTGTTACTAAGTTAATAAACAGGTAAGACTTTAAGTGGCTTTGGCAGTGGATGGTGGGTTGTCATCCATTCCATAAATTCCTAAGTAAATAACAGCATTCCTAAAAGTGTGCATAACAAACAGTGGTTTATAGGTTTTTGTACATAGTTTCCTTTTGTCTTTAAGGTTAGTGTAATACTAAGAAAGATTTGAATCTCAGAACAGCAACTTAAATAAGGATAAGGCAAGGGTAGAAGAAGGCATAGTGTCCAAAGATTGTGATTGAAAATGTTATAAAATGTTTCAGATTTTCAAAGGTAATTAAAAAGTACTGCTAATTGACATTAGTTGAAACAGCAAAATGAGGGGAAGAGTTGTATTATATGTTTACTCTCCAGAAATATAGTTCAAATTAATTTATCTGTAACATTAACTACCCCCCAAAAAAAACAAAAACCTCCTGAAAATGTCACACTGTTACCCTCAACAGGAAAGGCAATTGAGAAGATAAGATTATTTGAGATGAGATGAAAATTCACAGCATCACTAATCAAAAAGCATTTATTGACCTTACCAGATCTAAAAATTAGGGAGAACAGCAAGGAGCTAGCACTTCTACAGCTACTAAAACTACCACCTTGTTTTGGGAAGTAGCACATCAAGTGTTTTCTTTAATGTTTTGCCTGTGTGAAGAATGCTTTTCAACTTGTTATACCAGAGATTTTGCACCACCACAGCTTTGTAAAGATCAGGAAGTTGTGCCGCAATCAATGTCAAGTCAGGGAGAAAGTTAGAACATATGAAAGTAACTTGCCTCTTCATTTATAATGCAAGCATTTTCTTTGCATTCTTCATAATTCTGAGCTATAGAGTTGGGTGAAACAATGGAATCTATCTCTCACAAAATTAAATAATACATTTTGTAAAAAGATATATTCAGTTTCGTAACACCATTTGAGATTTTTGGACTTAATTTCAAAATATCTGTTTGATACAAGGCCAACACATCTCATCACCCAAATCATACAGTATGTACTATCAAACATTGCGGTGGCAGCATCATGATTACAGTAATCCCTCCTCGATCGCGGGGGTTGCGTTCCAGACCCCCCCCGCGATAGGTGAAAATCCGCAAAGTAGAAACCATATGTTTGTATGGTTATTTTTATATATTTTAAGCCCTTATAAACTCTCCCACACTGTTAACATTATTAGAGCCCTCTAGACATGAAATAACACCCTTTAGTCAAAAGTTTAAACTGTGCTCCATGACAAGACAGAGATCATCTTTTTTTCTTTCTCACAATTAAAAGAATGCAAATATATCTTCTCTTCAAAGGAGTGCCCGCATCAGGAGCAGAGAATTTCAGAGTGAGAGAGAGAGAGAGAGCGCTCGCAAAGAAAAGCAAACAATCAAAAAATCAATACATGTGCTTTTAAGCATTCCGAAGCACCGCAATAAAGCGGCATTTTTTAGAGGAGCGTCAGTATCTTCTAAGCAAACAGCCTCTGTGCAAACAGCCCCTCTGCTCACATCTCCTCCGTCAGGCGCAGAGAACGTCAGAGAGAGAGAGAGAAAGCGCAAGATTAAAGCAAACAATCAAAAAATCAATACGTGTGCTTTTAAATATGCCAAGCACCGCGATAAAGCAGCATTTTTTAGAGGAGCGTCAGTATCTTCTAAGCAAACAGCCTCTTTGTAAACAGCCCCTCTGCTCACACCCCCTCCGTCAGGCACAGAGAATATCAGAGAGGGTGTGATAGAGGCAGAGACAAGCAAACAATCAAGCACCGCGCGGAATGCATATCTTATATCATTGAGGAGTTTTAGTTAATATGTAATACATGCTCTGATTGGGTAGCTTCTAAGCCATCCACCAATATCGTCCCTTGTATGAAATCAACTGGGCAAAAAAACTGAAGAAGCATGTACCATAAATTAAAAGACCCATTGTCCGCAGAAATCCGCGAACCAGCGAAAAATCCATGATATATATTTAGATATGCTTACATTTAAAATCCGCGATAAAGTGAATCCGCGAAAGTCGAACCACGATTTAGTGAGGGATTACTGTATTTAGCATGGAGGGGACTCTGGTCAGGATAGGAATGAACATGAATATGTGCAAAAATTAAGATAATATGGCACAAAATCCTCTGATTTCACTTTGAAAGCAGTCAAATAAATGAGAGCTTCACCTTTCAACACAATGGACAAATCATCTAGGTAGCTTAAAGGATAAAGTTAGAGGCCCTGGAATGGCCTATTCAAACCATATAAAATTATACTCAAGTTATATCATATGTTTATTGTATTTCCTTCATTTTCATTCATTAGTATACTTGTCTGGTCCAACTCAGCGATTTTACTCTACTAAATTTGATTATACTCTTGTGAAATGTGTATGCAAATAATCATAAGACAGTCCTCCTTGAATTATTTCAAGGCAAAGAAAAAAAATAACGAATAGAAACAAAAAGAATTTGCAGGTTTACCATAAATATAATGGTCTGACTGCAGTGGTGTCACTAGGGTGTGCCTACCAGATTGGTTATACCATTAGAGGGGGTGACACCCAAATGACTGTCTATTTTTGTGCAGTGCCTCCATGCCACTTCAGTTGTCTCTGTAAAAGGGGGGAAGAGGGATCTTCTCACTGTGAGCTCCTGGTACAAAATAACACCACCAGAGCTTTGTGATGGAGCTTCTCTTATAGTGACAGACCAGAAGGAAGAGGACTGCGATTTGACCTGAAGTATAATTAGTCATTCTCTAGGGATTCCTTATCCATTCTTAGGACAGAAATGTTAGTGTTATTTCAACGAGACCCCATAAGGTACTCACCAAAAGCACAGGTTTGGCACTAAAAACATGTATCCAGAATATGTTTTTTTAATGAAGTGCATAATAAATATAGTAATTCTTAACTAATTTTGTTATGGTTGATAGAAATAAATGTTGTTGTTGTTATGAAATGCACTATTAAAATTTTTTTCAAACTCCTAAATATTTTGTCCAAAATTTGTCATTAAAGATGGTAATGTATATCATTAGTTGCTGTTTCTGTGTTAATTGCCTTGTCTTAAGACAAACCTAATAGGTAATAGGACGTGTTGCCATCTGAAAAAACCTAAATTACTTTAGCAAAATTGTTTCTGAATATACAGTGGTTCATAATAAGTTTGTTTTTTTTAAGTCTTAGAATTTCTGAAAAAATAATCCTCCCTCAGTTTAATGTGAAGGATTCAAGGAATTTTTTACCTCTGGTGAGTGATAAAAGCTGCAGATGTTCACCTGAATCAATTTCTTAACATTTTTAACATCTTCTCTGCTGTGCTGCTTCTCTTCTGCTATCGGATACAGTAAGTTATTGCTCTGTACTATGCTAAAATACTCTTGTGACAGACTCCTTCATATCAAACAGTTTGTCCAGGGCAAATGGTCAGACTGGAATGTCCTAAAAGACACTAGCGTTGTATGGCACCTGAAATATTTACATCACAGGTTAGGTGGCTGCAACTGCTGAGCTATGAATAAAAAGGTTCAACGGCAGCATTTGCTCAGGAATACGCTGCCCTAGGAAATAGGAGTGTCAGTGTGCAATATGTTAAAATAAACTTTGGTCATGGATCTGTGCACAATGAATCCTCATCAGCTAATACTGTATTACATTGTTTAACTAAAGATCTCTTAATGACAAAGTGCTGGTGCTATCAGAATTCATTATAGACTCCAACCTTGACATACTATGCCTAACAGAAACCTAGCAAAATCCAAATGATTTTACATCTCTCACAGAGGTGACACATTTACTTCAAAGAGCCTCGCAGCTCAAGACAAGGTGAAGGAGTCACAGTAATTTTTAGAGGGGAGCTAAACATCAAAAAAATCCCAATTGACTGCCCATTGTCTTTCAAGTGTCTGGCTCTTAAGCTAATAATGAAATCAAGTCCAGACTTAATCACTGTTCTCTATTATCCCCCAAAGTACAATGTTTTTTTTTATCTGTTCTGACTGAATTATTAACCCACTTAAGTTCTCATTCCCAAAGAGTCTTTCTTCTTAGTGATTTCAGTATCCATATTGACATTACTACATGTAAACTGAGAAATGAATTTCTGTCTTTACTGGACTGTTTTGACTTGATGCAACATGTTCATTTCCCTATTCACTCTGGTGGTCATATTTTGGACCTGATCTGTACTCTCTGACCATAAAGCAGTACTTTTCACTGTCTCATTACCTCTCCCGCCTCTAACCAACAAATGTCAAATTTCTTTCAGAAACCTTAAAAATATCTGTCCCTCTATTCTTGCTAGATCCATTTCTCATCTTTTTCTGTCTTCACCTATTCTATGAACACTAGATAATCTTGTTGGCCACTATTACTCAGCCCTTCTTTCAGCACTAGATAAAACAACTCCTTTAAAGCATAAGGTGGTTTCCTTTAAGCGTTCAGCACCATGGTACAGCTCAGAATTACGGTCTGTGAAAGCAGCTAACAGATGCCTTGAGAGTATGTCATGTAAGACTGGCCTCACTGTGCATATCAAGGCTTTCTCTTATCTGCAGCCAAGAAAACACATTATAGCAGAATAGTATAAAGACGACATGATAACCTAAGGGTTTTATTCTCTGTAGTAAATAAACTACTTCAATCTTTATCTGGTCCAATTACCTCCTCTACTGAAGTCTGTGAAAAATTCCTCCACTTTTTCTGCAATAAAATTAAAGAACTAAATAATATAACTAACATAAATACATTATCCACTTATATCTTTCCCTACTTTCCCACTCCTGGGCCCCTTCCCCACCACTCTTCTTGCCTTCATGCCATAATCCCAACTGTTCCAACAATAATAAATGCATCCCTTGACACTGGCTTTGTGTCAGCCTCTTGTAAAATCACTTCTGTAACCCCGTGTTAAAAAAGACAGGTCTTCATGCTGACAATCTTAATGATTTTCGGCCTGTTTCTCACTTAACCACCTGAAACATGGGAAAGGTGCTATATAAAGTAAATGTATTATGATTATTATGGATTCTTGTCTCTATTGAAACCCATCATTTAATTTGATGCCTACTAGCTCTCTGTGGCTTCATAAATTATTAACAGAATAGATCTAACATCTCTGTGGAATTCACTCAAGATGCCTAATATGTTCTCAACTTTAGTGCACAGTCCTTGCATTCTTTTCATTTCTTAATTTAGGTTAACTTTATTGTGATAGCCTTCTGCTTAACTTCTCTTTAGCCATCTGCCATTCAGGAATGGAATGGAATGAAAAGTTTGAGAGTTGAGCCATTGACAAAGTATTAGTTTGAATAAAATAATTTGGAGTAAAAGAAAATTAAATTGCTGGATTAAGTACTCTTCGAGTTTACAGTTCTGTCTATGTTAGAGTTACATTCAGATTTTTTAGATTATAACCTTTACAATGAATCTGATGCCATTGGGTTTCTGTTTTCCAGATAAATCATTCATTTTCAGTCAATCAGCATTTCACTGAGCTTCTAACATCAAAAACAAGGAAGTACATGAAAAAGAACACAAAATCCACTGTTTGCAGAAAAAAACACCCCTTTGTTTCTCATTCATAGAAAACATGAGAAAATTCCTATAGATTAAAACAATTTGTCAACATTTACAGTAAATTCCTAAGAAAATCTTAAAAAAGAATTATCTAATAAAAGTTTCTGTGAGCATTAAGTCTCTTCTTAATTTATTTTAGCTTCTGGATGTCCTTAGTCCTTTTGTAGGCAATCCATTAAAAAAATTCCATAATCACCAGCTAAGCTTGGCTTGACCTTTAATTTAGTGACGTAGTACTTTGTGTTTTTTTTTTTTTTTTCTGGTTTCTTAATTTCGCCTGAATATTTGACCGCAACTGCTTTTGGTTCCCATTTTCACTTTACTATTTACAACTTGTCAGAGATGTGTCTGAACTGTCTGTTTCAGGAGGAGAGCAGAAGTGCATATGACTAGATATACCCCGTGATTCATAGCATATGCCAGAGAGTCAGGGTAACCCTTTAAGGTCAAAAAGAGGAAAGAGAAAACTGTCCCATCGCCAGGGGAGATAAATGGGGATCAGAAAGAAAGAAGAGAAGTTTGTCTATGACCTTTTATAGATTTAGGCTATCAGGAATTACCTGTAATTTTAAATTAAATTACATTTTTAATTAATTTTAAATTACCTGTAATTTTACAAGTTGAGTATCCTCAGCCAAAAATCCTAAGAGAGTCAGCCCAGTGATTTCCCAGGTGTCAGGACGAATTTTGAAAAATGTAGATGCTACTCTCCATCCAAGTCAAGGAGAAACTTGATGTTTCCAAGTTCCACCAAATCCACAGTGTTTCACAGAAGCCATTTTCTTCTAGCAAAGAAAAGGCAGTGAAGTAGTAGTGAACGTATGAGGAGCAAGACATGTATCTTGGCGGAAAATAGGGCTTGTGCAAAAAACAATGCAGTTTCATTTGTGTTTAAATTATTGACATTTGTTTGGCTTTTTGTTTTATGTTCACCATCTGAGGTCTTACTCATGTCTTGAATGTAAATTTATGAATTGAGTACAATGAGCACAATAATAAATAAAATGTGTAAATCTGACCACTGACTTTATTCAGCAGTTTTTACTTTAGACAAATGATTAAATAAATAATCATTTGGAGATTATCTATCTTTGGTGAACTTTTGAAAGATCCAACATCTTACCTGGGAAAAAAGTACAATTAGGAATGCTATCAACCCACAAAATTGCTGGTGTTTTTAAACCTGTGAGTTCCAAACAATTTCTGGGATGGCTTACCCAGAAATATCTCAGGTTACATTTGTTATTGGGACAAAATACACTGTCAGAGAGGAAGTCCTCAAAAGACCAGTCATCTAAGAGTCCCCTAACTGGGACATTAAATGGACACTAGGCAACAGATACCCTTGCCTTATAGGCATATTTGCCTTGTAATTGCAATATATAAGCCAGGTTTCTTTCCCTTGTTTTGTGTTGTTGTTGTACATTTTTAATTTATTTGTATGTGTTACAATTTCTTGTGTTTATGCTTTACAGTTTTCTTTAGATTTTATATATTGTCAGGGATGCCAGGGGCAACGACCTGGCCGGGAAGCCTTGAGGGACCGGAAGAGGGTCTATGCCCACCCTGGATCACGTGGGGGCCGCCATCCTGGTTGCATTGGAAGGCTTGGAAGCCCAACCCTGTAGGGGCCCGTGGTCACCACCAGGGGGCGCCCCAATGCCTTGGGAACCCTGGACCTCAGCACTTCCGCCACACCAGGAAGTGCTGGAGGGAAGGGAAGCAGGGTCACCCGGAGAGCTTCCGGGAGAACAGCCGGCACTTCCACCACACTGGGGTGTGTCGGCTGGAGATTGCCGGGGAGCACCTGGAGCTCATCCGGGTGCGGATAAAAGGGGCCGCCTCCCTTCATTCGGGGCGAGAGTCGGGAGCGGAGTGGACTGAGCTGGAAGAAAGGAGGCAAGGAGACGGCCTGAAGGAAGTAAGGCATCATGTGGCCAGGACTTTGGGGACTTTGGGGGTTTGTGGTGCACTTATTAACTTATATATCTGTAAATAAACGTGATTGTGGGTGAAATGAACGTGTCTGCCTGTCTGTGTCTGGGCCAGTCTCCACAATATATATACAGTTAATCTGTATTTAAGCCTATGTGATATTCATTGTGTTTTGTGGGTGGCCCAAAGAGGTGAGTACACCTGCCAATAACCACCATTAATTCACCCTATAAATCTGGAAGGTCTTCCACAGTTCCTGGCAGTTCAATATGAATGTGCTCATGAGCTAGTGAGTTTACTTGTGTTTTGCATGCTTAGTGCTTTTTTGATATTGTTTTATTTTGACCTTCTGCTCTGTGCGTTTGACATATCTTTGATTTTGGAATTGGGAGTTTGTTTGCTTTTGGAATTGTCTTTAACAAGCATTTTATGCCTTTTGTGCTCTTCTGAGCTTCACCTTATTACAGAGCAGCTTTCGTGAAGAATAAATATTTTATTTTGTAATGATTCTGCAAGATCATTTTTGTGTCTAGCTAGGTTTTTTGATAGGATTTCTCCCTCTAGTGGTCCTTGTTGGAAGTGATTTTAGGACATACATGCTTTGGGAGTCCCAGACATAACAGTACTTCTTCACATCACAATGACTAGTAAACCATTACTTTCCTTTAATACACATACTTCCACACTATCACAGTGCTGCTTCCATTACTTTATAAATATTTATGTTTTCATACTAGCTGAAGGTTTAGGGTCATTCCTTTTCTGTTGGCTTTTGAGGATTTCTTGTGTATTTTCTTTTGGTTTTTGACTCGTGTTGCTTCTGTTTTTGGTCCTGATGGTTGGATTTTGGACTGGCTTTGTTACTTTTTCATGGATTGCCTTTTCATGTATTTCTTTTTGTTTTGTTCTGGTTTTTGAAAGTTCTTTTTGCCCCCTAATGTTTTTAAACAGCCAGCAGTCCATGAAATTGCTGCGTCAACATTGTGCTTAAGATTATGTTATATATTTTGTGGTGTTTCCTATGTAAGTACTTGTTAGCTTTATCTATTTTTTGGCTCACTTTGTGTTTGTTTTTGACCCTGAATGTTAAATTCTAAACTGCCGTTTTGGTTTTTCTTGGGAAATGTTTTCGTTTTTCTGTGTTCTGTCTTTTGAAACATATTTTTGTTCTTAAATCTTTAAATATTACTTTTTTTATTTTAGGCCAAAGATTTTCATTTTTGTATAATTTCCTCTTTCTCTTTCATACTTTCATGAAAATTTGTTAAGACTCCTTTTGTTGAGACTTTGCAGGCCAGAAGACTGCTTCTAGAGTTTGGGAGTAAGACTCTTAATCTCTAAGTCTCATTTTAAGCCTGAGGTTAGATTGTAGAGTATAAGCTGCATTTTGAATTTTGTGTGCTGGCAGAACCATAACATGACTGCCATGACTATCTCCAGTTCCTAAAAGTTACAGTTAAAAAATGAATATGTAGATTCATGTTTCTGTGTAGAACTAAATTATAGACTCACGGTTTTTAGCTTGATATACTTTAAAGTTTACAGTACCCATGTCCATTTCTTACCTTTTTTTATAAACCCCCACCTTAACTTTATCTGAGCTTATGACAGTACCAATAATACACAGGGCTCAGACACTTAAAATCATGAGTTAAACTCTATAACACACTCCCATGTAATCTGTCATCAAACAACAGGAGACACTACCTGAGCAAACAAGTGAACAAGTGCATAACATTTTATGATAATTTAGACAATATGATACATTTTCAACTTGTGAATAATCCATTTCAGACATTATTTTGACATGTTGCCTTGAAATTTAGTTTAGTTTTCTTTATGTGGTGCAGTTTTGACAGAAACGTGACCTCAAGATGTCATGCCAATGTTGTAACAGAAACTAAGCTGTAAATACGGCAGCATTTAAACTACACATTATCCCTCAATGGATAGAAGAACCTCAAGAAATCTTTACTGTTAGTCAGCTTATTTATCAAGCTGACCCTAGAGGAACGATTTAACTTTACCTTTGACTCTTAAAGTATTTTCTGGTCCTTTTCTTTTGATCTTACGGCTCTGACCCTTGGTTTGCCTGACCACATCTTGTTTTTATTATCATCTCCTAGTATTTTTCTAAGTTTACAGTTATCTCTGGGCAATTCTATCACCCTTAACAGTCAATAAAATGAATCTGGCTGAACTTGGCTCAGATTGGGAAATTCATGTCTGAGTTGTTAATAAGCAACAGCTGTATTCTGTTAGAGAATATCGAGTGGCAGACATCAAAACACAAAGCATGTAGCTGATCATTAGTCAACAGTCAAAACAGTTAAATAAGGGTAACAAGAATGACTGAAGAACATCTGAGGCAGTATGTGGCTAATATAGGACACTGAAGTAGATCAGATGGAAAGATGCACTAATAATAATCCTTGAGAAGTTTGGTAAAAAAAAAACAAAGAACTTAATATTTTTAATACAATATTCTAATTAAAATAACCTTGAACGTCCCTAAGAAGAGAAACACAGAATGTTCTAAAATGTGACAAAAGATTTTAAATTGCCTTAGATGTAGGAACAGATGCAGATTGAATTTATATTTTGTTGAGATTGAAGAACAAGAAAAGGAATTATATTAGACAATTAACAGCAAAATAAATAGAGCTATATTGAAAAAATTAAATATTTCTTATTCCTTATTCCTCATTCTAAGCTAAGTTCAGAAGCCTTTTTTTCTCAAATCAGTTCTAATAAAATACTTTCCATGAAGCTTTTATGCATGGTATTAATTTTCAAAATGCAATTATCTGTCCTGTTAGTAAAAACATTTGAAGTATTTGTTTAATAACTTTAATTATTGCCTGTGTGGAACTGGCCCCGGACACAGACAGACGGACATCGTTGTTCACCCAAAACACGTTTATTTACAAGGACAATATTTACAGTAAAGTTCAGTGCACGTCCCAGTGCCTCCAGCACTGATCCCCCAAAGTCCAGGCCTCACAGTCTTTAGTGCTTTTCCTGGCCGCCTCCACCCCTCTCTCCGAGCTCTGTCCACTTCCACCTGACTCTTGCTGATGATGGAAGGGAGGCGGCCCCTTAAATACCAACCCGGATGGGCTCCAGCTGCTTCCCCAGCAATCCCCCGCGGACACGCCCCCGTGTGGCGGAAGTGCTGAGGTCTAGGGTTCTTCAGGCACCGGGCGCCGCCTGGCGGTGGTCATGGGCTCCTACAGGGTTGGGCTTCCATGCCCTCTACCCATGGCCCCCAACACAACCTCAACAAGCCCTCCTCCGGTCCTCCTGGGCGTCCCGGCTGGGCTCCACCCCCAGCCGCATGCCACACCTGTCCTTTTTGATAAATACTCCGTTAAATCAAACCATGAAGCCTCAAAACAACGGCAGTACCATAAAATGAATTCATATTTTCCAAATTCCTAACCTAAGGGATGGAAATAATAATAATAATAATATAGGTCATCTTAGAAATAAATATACTTGCATACAAAATGTACATTGCAAGAAGTATTAATTAAAGGATATTAGAATGGCTTAGAATGTCAACAATTACAATGTAAGTAAAACACACTTCAGTGTATTTGTCTACATGGACTTTATTTAAAATTATAGGAATGCTCTCTTGAAGACCATAATATAGTGACAGCCCTTAAGTCAACTTATAAATGACATTCTAACATCATCTAATTCAATTACCTTCAATATGCTTTGACATTTAACTGCAGATTTTGATGTTAGTCTATTAAGACATGTCTCTGTTTCAGCCGTGCAAATTTCAATAGGCATTTTTACAGTGAGATGTTTACTGACACTGCAAGCAAGTGAAAAAAAGACAAACTTTTAAAAGACAGAGTTTTTACAACAGCAGGAAAAAAGTATATACTATAGTTAAAGTGTCCTCAGAAGCAATGCAAAATAAAGGGATGGGAGGTTAACATGAAGCAATGTCTAAATCAAACTGAGCATTGTGTATTATGACTGGGTGACTCTCCTGGCGACTTCTATAATCCTGCTTATTGTAATTATATGACCATGACTCATTAACCATAGCATTTAGCTACACAGTTCTGAGAATTTAGTAGGATTGTCAGGCACTTACAGGCATTACATGCTTTGATCTTTGACAGAAGTATATGACAGGCAGCCTCTGCCTTTACCTGGCAGGGACCCCACCTGGATGGAAGGACCAGGGGATAGAGCATCTCTGAGCCACTACCTCCCCTGGGATGCTGAAGGGCAGCCCTCCTGGGTGGCTGTGGCAACACGGATTCCCACAGGGTACACCAGGACTTGGAGTTTGGTACAGCCCTGTTGGGTTCCATAGGGACCGCCAGGGGGAGCTGCACAGCCATTCAATAGATTTTCACCACACCTGGGAGTGATTCCAGGTAACCCTGATGAACCACCTGGAACACTCCCAGGTTCAGAATAAAAAGATCCACCTCACTTCATTCGGGGAGCCAGAGTTGGGAGGAGATGGAGGAAGCTTGCAAGAGAGGAGGCAGCAGAGAAAGAGAGAAGGATGAAGAGGACTGAGCATTGTGTGCTTTGTGCTTGATGTACTGTATTGAGATGGGGAGCGAAGGAAAAGCACTCCTTTGAGAAATAAACGTGTGTGACTTTGGACTTGCCTGTCTGTGTCCGGGTTTGGGGAGCTGTACGTGCCCGGGCTTCACAATATACATGCAAAAGCTTAATGACAGATACTGATTAATTTTTTATGTAAACTAGATATGCAGTGCTCTAGATTCATTGCTGGGACAAGCACATTTTTCTTTTTTTACATTTTGCTATCAGGAACAGGAAATATAATTTAAAAACATAAGATCAACTTTTGATCAAAGGTTGATGATACTGTATTTATCAATAAAAAGACATCTTCTGCATCACTTTTGACCTTAGCACTTTAGAGGAATTAAACAGTAAATGAGTGAAAATGTACTTCTCCTTAAAAATGTTTTAAGTGGTGGAAATTGCACAAAGTAAGACAATACTGACAATTCTTAGTAAGAAGAACCAAAACTATAGATTGACTGTGTCCAACACAAAACATTTAGTTATTACATTTACAGGAACTGTTGTCCCCATTTCCATCAATACTGTGAAAATTATGGTGGCTTAAAATTGATAATTGTAGTGCTTTATTGTCTGGGTGTTTAGATTAGCTAATTACTCCATCATTAAATTGAACATGGAAGCAAGGATCAAAAAGAAATTATATTATGTGTATATGTGAAGAAGAAAAGGGCATGGGTGGGTTGGGACAGCAGTTAGTCTCTTATAATGGATGGAGAGTAGGAGACTGCTTCCTGGGGCCATGTGCTCCATTAATATCCTGGATAACATATGGACACCTGCAGTGCTGCATGAGAGGTGTAGTCCCAAAGGGCAGCCCTGTTTGAGGTGATTTGATGATGCTTGCCGTAGCTACCTTTGGCTTCCCTGTTCTGCAGTGGTTCCACATGACATAGATGTTCTTCTTGAATTAAATGTTGTTATACCAGCTTGAAAAGAACCTCTTTCGCTTCAGGCAGGTGAAGGGGAAGTAGAGTAGGACAGACTTACTTGGGGCCTCATGTATAACACCATGCATAGAATTCACACTAAAATGTGGCGTACAAACAAAAACAGAAATGTGCGTATGCATAAAAAAATCCAGATGCATAAATCTGTGCGTACGTTCTTCCACTACATAAACCCCAGTCAGCACGAAATGTAACACATGTGCACGTGCTTGCTGCAAACTGTGGACGAAGTTTTCAGACCAGACAGCAGGTGGAATTATAAAGCAGCTTTATTTTTCAGTGTCACAGTGAGAAAAGTTTCAGAAAAGCAGACAATCAATACATGACAGTGTCAGGGCTCCTCTGAACCCCGTCTGTTGGGTGGGGTCCAGTTTTATACCCCTAGCATGCGTGATTTAATATCATTATAAAATGCAACAGTCAACACATTTATTATACACAATCCTTGAGCCCCTTTAACGTCCCTTGTAAAACTTGATTTCTTGGCTCCTTTTGTTATGGCGTTCAGATGTAAGCTAAGGGAAACGTGATAAGGCAGACTCATGTGTGGAATGCATAGACCTTGAGTCCTTTGCACAAATATTTTTCTGTTTGCTAAAACAAAGCATGATTTTACATGGTTTTGTAAAGCCTACTTCTCAGACATGAATTAGTACAAGGGAACGAAGAGAACATTCAGTTTCCACACCACCCCGACTCCTCCCAGAATTACTCCTCTTTGAATATACAAATCAATGTAAATAGCCCTTAAGTTCACTGTTCTGTGAAAAGACAATGGCAAAAGCACAGGGAAAATAGAAGAATTTCAGTGAATACTAAGTGGAAGCAAGGAAAAACATACTATTTGTTAGTTTAAGGAGAGGTATAAACAACAAAAGAAAGTTCATCAAGTGACATAGAGTGGTGGAGAAACTCAAAAGTTCAAGTTCAGAAAGTCGCACACTGCCCAAAATAAAAAAGAAGTGGTCAGATATCAAATTCGCCATGAAAAGGTGAGTCATAGTCCACCATCTGAGTGTCATATGAAAGCATATTAGGGTACAGAGAAAAGAAAAACAAATATAGGGACACAGTAGAAAACAAATGTCAAAATGTCAACTTTAATCTCGAAATTTCCACTTTAATCACATAGTTTATTTTATCATTAAAGTAGAACATCATAAATTTTATCTTAAAATCATTTAATTTACTATTTTATCAAATCTCATAACTAAAGTAGCATGTTAAATGCTTTGTTTTGTATGTATTCTTCTATGTACTCTATGTGTATGAATCACTGAGTGCTTCTTAAACGGGCTTTCTCTTACGCCAACAGGACATAGAATACATTACAGTCATGATATTATAGCTCTCTGAACAATTTAAATACTAAGATGTATACCTGATATGATTTTCATGATAACAGGAATTAAAGCATGTATTAAAGATGGGGCCACGGTGGTGCAGTGGTGGCGATGAGCTGGCGTCCTGTCCAGAGATTGTTTCTGCATCCCGCAAGATGCTTGCTGCGCCATGTGTGACCCTCGATGAAATAATTTAATGCAGCAGTACTGTCACTTTCAAATGTACTAACCCCCAATTCCTGTCCTTCCTTTTCTTTCTCCATGTAACCAATTGCCACATAATCAACTCTGTAATACATGTCAAGCCATTTGTAAGCTTAGAATTCCGATTCTTCAAAACTTTTAAGGAACATTGAAATATCTTCGTAGTACATGTTTAATTACTCCATCCATCTATCCATCCAGGGTCATGATAGTCCCAGCAAGCATACAGCGCAAGGCAGGAACAATCTCTGAACGAGACACCAGCTCGTTGCTACTGTTGCGTCACCATGTCCTCACATGTTTAATTATTAACAGTATACATTATTTAAATGAAGTTAAAATGTATCTGTATAATGTAATACTTTACTGCATTTCATCTTAAAAATGATATCAAGAGCTCCAAGAAGATAGCACTTGAAAATCTAAAACAACTTAGAAGCTAGTCATCATCATATGTAAATATACGCTTTCTTCGATTGAATTGAATTGAATTCCTTTATTGTTATTGTATGGTACAATGAGATTCAATATGCAAATCCTCCAAAAATATAATAATAATAATAATAATAATGCGATTAAAAAATGAAACATACAATATGAAAGAATAAGTACAATATAATGTACATGTACATATACCTGTAGTGCGGATATTGAAAATGGTTCATAAAGAGGCTCAGGCTGTGCAATGTTACAACTGTGGTGTAAGTTTACAGTGAGGTAATTGTACTTATAAGTACAAACAGTTCCACCAGGAACACTTGGACTGATTAAGTATGTTTAGAGCTCTTGGGATGACACTGTTTCTGAACCATGAGGTCTTCACAGGAAAGGATGTGAAGTGTTTGCTGTATGGGAGAATTTCAAATAGACTAGGCTGAGGATGCATGTGATAGATGTATCCCGATAATCCTCTTTCCATAATCCAGCCTGTATCAAGATAATCCTCTTTCCGATCGGCTGCTGTAGCGCTGTGATTCCACCCTCCGATTCAGTGGGTTAAAATACTCTGAGTGGTTCACTGAAAATAACAACGCTAAAGCACCTATAGTACTTGGAATAGTTTGGCCATTCAGTGGACCATTATATTGTGACATGTTGATGACAATCAGATGCCTTAAAGTAATAAACATTATATGGTTAATTTCAATGTTTTTGATAAAGCTGCATCAGAGATGTGAATCTAAAAAATAAAGGGAAACCACACAGTAGCATTGCTTTGATGCTAGGTGCCACCAGTTTGCAAAACCGAGCAGAGAACTTGCGTACGCAAGGGATTGACCTGGCATGAAAATGTGCGTGGCTTTATGCCAAGTTTAGCTTTTATACATCACAATGTGAGTGTGGAAACGGGCATACACAACATTTATAACATTTATACATGAGGCCCCTAGAGAGGAGTGGAGGAGAATAAGACAAAAGAAAACAGAAAAGGAAAAGAAAAGAAGTAAATTACTTTATTGTGAACAAGTATCTAGTTGAAGTTTTGAAAATGAGTCTTTGTTGGACTTGAACTGTTTTTGGTGCAGTTGCATTTGGGGTTTGGGGTGTAGGACGCCTCATGCAGGTCAGAACAAAGGACTGAAAGATTAAATTAAATCAGTTAACAAGCAGGGATCAACACTAGAAAGACAAAATGAAACATGCATCCAAAGCCAAAACAAGAAGCAAGACTTCAAGATGAAGGTGCAAAGTGCAAAGTCATTATTCTCAAACACCACAATTTAAAGGATTGTTTGATTCTTTTAATTTTGTGCCAGCTTATTAAGCATATTAATGACATCACAACAAAAGATGACCACTCTAGCAATGGTTCACTGAACTACAGCAACACAATGTCACAACATGGTAGCGTTCACAGGAAACTGGCACTGTGACAAACAAAAAAAAAGATAAATAATTCTAACCTTTTCCTTGAAGTGAAAAATGATAAACTAATAACACAAACATGTTTTCTGATTTTAAAAAATGAATAATAATTCAGAATATATACAGTATATTCATACAGTATACTCCATATATATAAAGCTATGTTAGAAACAGTGTATAGAATGCAGAGAGGGAAGAGGAATTTAATTGTATAAAATAAACTAAAATGAATTGTACAATAAAATATCCATAAAATATCCATAAAGGAAATAAGATAGGCACACAATAAAAAGAAAACTACTCATAAAGAGAACCACAGAACAACAATGTAAAAAGATGAAGGATTCCCTACAGTATGTTAGTCATCTAGAGAGTTTCTGAATGAGAAAGGAGAACTGATAAATAATTAGTTTCATGCAGAATCAGCACAATAAGAATTGCCAAAAACAGAGTGAGATGTAAAATATAAAGAGATAGGGGAGTCAAAAAGTGTTATATAGAGAGCATAATAATAAAAAAAACTGGGAATGAGAAAAACCAGAAAAATCATGGAAGTATTACAGCCAAACAAATCAAAACTGGAAATGTGAAGTACACTTTTACAAACCACTTTGACAATGAACAAGTATAGGGAAGTCAGTTTTACTGAATGTCGTCTGGAGACTTTTACAATATTATCACAATACTTTAAAATATGACTTAAAAATGTAACACACCACATTTCATACTACACAGGTTCTATAGAATGTAGAAAACTATTAAAGACAGAGGAGCTGGAAAATGCATACCTTCTGCCAAGTAAAACATTTAGAAAACTCAGCAGATGTAGATGAAAGGGAAATTGACAAATTGATGATTTTTTAACCTTTATTTAAATCCCTCTGAAAACATACATTAATGGAAGCCCTTATTTTTAATGGTACAGAGTTACATAAAATTGTAAAAACACCAATATCATAAAATAATGTTAAAACACTACAAGTTACATAAAACAGAATATAAAAAAATCAAATAAAGCACGCTTCAGTACTACCAAATTCATAATTAGAAACTTTAAATATTGTTGAGTAATAAGTGCTTTCAATTTCAAATTCCAAATACTGTATATGGGGTTCTCAGGTAAGAATAAACAGGAGAATATCAAGTACAAATAATTACATAGACCGAGTATTGTAGGCACAAGTGTTAAAATGTAACAAGATTATATATGAGGGCAGTTTGCTGAAAGAGGCTTTAATATGTGAAACAAGTACAAATGGTGGTCCCTTCTAATACTAGGAGAAGGCCAATTTACTTTTCTGTATATATCTATCTTCACTTGATCTAAATGAAAGGTATAACTGGGTGTCATCTGCATACGAGTGAAAATTAACATTATGTTTCCTATTGACAGATCCCAGTGGAAGCATATAAAGTGAAAACAGTAAAGGTCCCAGTACTGAGCCCTGCGGGACACCATATCTCACTTCTGTGTATAATGATGGAGTACTGTCAGCACATTTCTGTACATATTGGAATCAATTTGATAAATAAGAACTAAACCTGACAAGGACATTGCCTGTAAGTCCAATGTCATTTTCCAGCCTGTGCAGTAATATAGAACAGTCAATTGTGTCGAACACTGCGCTTAAGTCTAATAACATAATTACAGTGGAGTTTCCTTCATCAGAGGATAAGTAAGGAGATAGATGAAGGCAGTGCCCCTTCAACTTTGAACACTAGTTTAGTCATTAAAAATCAACCACTAAATATTGTTAATTATATAAAAAATGTCCACATAAAAATTATTCTTTTATTGTGTGTCAACACCAGCACGTAAGGTAAAACTAAAGATTCAGCCAAAAAACTGGAAATATTCCTAACATGTTCACCTAGAAGTGGTGAATGACACATCTTACCAAAGCTTCACAATGATAGTGTCACAAGAGATGATGAGTCACATATTTTAATAGTTTCTGTAATTTTTTTTCTAGATTGGGCCACTTTTGTCTTTGAGCTATTTGACATTTTTCCCTCAGTCCTGAAAGTTACAACTTGCATACAAATACTTTACCCGGATAAAACAATGTAACATGGGACATGATCTTATGTTTTAATGGAGTACAGAGATAACAAAGTTCCTTATATTATAGGCTTCTATGGGGACTAACATTGAACAAATACCAGATGATATCAAAATTCACATTAAAAAAATCAAAATTTACTTGTATTGCATAATCTGTACATCATGAATCCAGTTGAATGCTCATAACAAATGTACTGTCATGCCCTGACTTACAGCTTAATTTGTGACCGACCATTTGGTGGTATGACAGATTAGATGTGTGTGTTTCATAAAGTGTACAGGTCATTGTAATGGATCCGGTGTAAGTCAATGGTACACATAATGTAAGTTTACAGACCAATTTTTGGAAGACATTTAAAACAACAGAAGTTGACCAAAGTGCTGTATACTTTCCATAAATACACCTATATATACAGTATACAAAGTCAAATAGTCAAATATAAAGTCAAAACTTGTTTCTGAATATACAGTATAAAGTCAAAACTTGAATATATAAAGTCAGCGGTGGAATATATAAAGTCATTCCCAAATATATAAAGTCAAAACCTGAGTATATAAAGTCGGCGTTGGAATATTTAAAGTCAAAACTTGAATATATAAAGTCAGCGCTGGAATATGTAAAGTCAGCGCTAGAATATATAAATTCAAAACTTGAATATATAAAGTCAGCGTCGGAATATATAAAGTCAGCGGTGGAATATATAAAGTCAAAACTTGAATATATAAAGTCAGCATCGGAATATATAAAGTCATTCCCGAATATATAAAGTTAAACCTTGAATATATCAAGTCAAAACCTGAGTATATAAAGTCAGCGTTGGAATATTTAAAGTCAAAACTTGAATATATAAAGTCACCGTCGGAATATGTAAAGTAAGCGCTGGAATATCCATCCATTTCCCAACCCGTTGAATCCGACCACAGGGTCACGGGGGTCTGCTGGAGCCAATCCCAGCCAACACAGGGCGCAAGGCAGGAACCAATCCTGGGCAGGGCACAGGCATCATTTTCAAAACATTAACTGAACAGTGTTTTTTTAATTTATTTTTCTGAATACGTTTTTGTTAACTTATTTCAGTTTTTTTAGTTTACTAAGTACTGAGTCGTTTCAATCAATATATTTTGACTTTGACTTTATATATTCAGGAATGAGTTTATATACAGTACTCCGATGTTGACTTTATATAATCAGGAATGACTTTGTAAATTCCGACACTGACTTTATATATTCAGGTTTTGACTTTATATATTCCAGCGCTGGCTTTATATATTCTGACGCTGACTTTATATATATTCAAGTTTTGACTTTATATATTCCAGCGATGACTTTATATATTCAAGTTTTGACTTTATATATTCCAGCACTGACTTTATACAGTATATTCTGACACTAACTTTATATATTCAAGTTTTGACTTTATATATTCCAGCGATGACTTTATATATTAAAGTTTTGACTTTATATATTCCAGCGCTGACTTTATATATTCTGACGCTGACTTTATATATTCAAGTTTTGAATTTATATATTCAAGTTTTGACTTTAAATATTCCAACGCTGACTTTATATATTCAAGGTTTTACTTTATATATTCAGAAAAAAGTTTTGACTTTATAAATACCGATGCTGACTTTATATATTCAAGTTTTGACTTTATATATTCGGGAATGACTTTATATATTCAAGTTTTGACTTTATATATTCTGACGCCGACTTTATATATTCAGAAAATGACTGTATTTGCCTGTTTGGCAGCCCATAATATATATATATATATATATATACTAATAAACGGCAAAGCCCTCACTCACTCACTCACTCACTCACTCACTCACTCACTCACTGACTGACTGACTCATCACTAATTCTCCAACTTCCCGTGTAGGTAGAAGGCTGAAATTTGGCAGGCTCATTCCTTACAGCTTCCTTACAAAAGTTGGGCAGGTTTCATTTCGAAATTCTACGCGTAATGGTCATAACTGGAAGTTGTTTTTCTCCATTTACTGTAATGGAGTTCAGCTGGAGGGGCGGAGTTTCGTATGACATCATCACATGTCTCACGTAATCACGCATTATGTAGAAAGCCAGGAAGAGCTACAAAACGCGCTTTAGAAAACATGCATTATATAATTAAGAAGGCAGCGAAACAATTAGAAGCGAGCGAGTGACATATAAAACCATATTCAGCGGCTCACGTGAACTGACGCAGTGCGCAGACAAAAAGTAACAGTTCCAAAGAGTGCTGAACAAAAACCGAATTACACTGCTATGCTCAAATAGATAAACCACACGCAGTGGCGCGATAGTAAAGCATTCGCCTGTAGCGCCCACGTCCGAGGTTCGATTCCCGAGAGGGGATGCACTAAGTATGTACGCGCGCTTCTCGATTTATTTTAACCTCGCATCCCCTTAGTTTGAGACGTATGAAAACGCATGCGGTTAACGCAGAAAGACAGATCA
>JANRMT010062831.1:26026594-26061973 GCA_026402145.1 Polypterus bichir lapradei
TGATAATATTAAATTTCATATATACTCACATTTAAGTTCTCCTGCGAATAAGTCAGGGCTTGATTTTACAGTATCATTTCTGGTATTTTATAATATTGGTTCTATTAGTCAAATGCAGAAAACTCAAGCTATTGGTCAAAGAGGTTATGATATGCTAACGTCCACCTGAGAGAGTAACCACGGAGCACACTGCCTTTTTTTTCTATGTGGCTGTGGCAATGTGCTGTATCAGCACATGCTCCTAACCTCTCTCTCTCTATTGTGCCTACGTGACCACATGGTAATAACCAAACTATTCTGAGGCAAAATTTGCACTGTTTTGTATTTTTTGTATCTCCTACCCTCATGCACCTTTGTTGTAAGAGCATCCTTTATCTACGATGGAGTGTTTGATCAGAAGGATATCTGAAGCTGGTTTTAAATTAAAAGTCATTGAAGTGGCGAAAGAAATAGGTAACTGCGCTGCTGCAACAAAATTTGATGCATCTGAGAAACTGGTGCGAGATTGGAGGAAGCAAGACGATGTAAAAAAAAAATTAAGTGTCCCATTTTTGAATGGGCATATAAGTCGGGGTCTGATTTTTTGATTGATTTTTCAGGTTTCAAGATCCAACGTATATTCGAGTATATACGGTAAATAAAAACACCACAAATAAATACTCACATACAAGTTTAAAAAGCTAAGGCAAAAATATTGGCTTTCAGGTGGGATTTAAAAGTGACCAAAGCTGGTGCTGACTTAATATAACAAGGTAAACTATTCAAAAGTATAGGGGCAGCTACTGCAAAGGCACGTTCCCCTCCGAAACACACAATGTCTGTTTTTTGTCATTTAAACTAAGAAGATTTAGTGACATTTATATTTTAATGTCTTTCAAACATTCCAATAAAGGTTTAAGAGAATTTGTATTGCTCTGTTTCAGAGGAAGATATATCTGTGTATCTTCTACGCAGCAATGAAAAGAAATATTGTGTTTTTAAAAATGGATCTTAAGGACAATATGTACAGTGAAAAAAAAATAGGTCCCATAATAGATTCCTGAGGATCCTCACAGGTGATAAGGGCAGAGGAGGAGGAGAGATTGCCCAGGCTGACTGAAAAGCTTCTGCCTGTGAGGTATGACCTGAACAATTTCAAAGCAGTTCTTTGTACACACCCACATACTGCTCACGATGGGCAATAAGGATGTCATTGTCAACTGTATCAAATCCCGCAGTTAGATACTAACAGCAACAAGACGTCATTATCCCCAGAGTCACTTATTAGTAAGAGATCGTTTAGAACCCTTAATAGTGCAGACTCTGTGTAGTGCCGTGTCTTAAAACCAGACTGAAATACTTCAAAGGTTTGCAGCAGTAGAAAGACAACCTTCTCCAGAATTTTAGAAAGAAAGGGCAGCTTGGAGATGGGTCAGTTTGACAAGTCGGTAAAGTACAGATTTGTTTTATTAATTAAAGGCTGGACAACAGCATGTTTACAAAAGTCTGGGACTGAACCAGTCTAAAGACAACTTTTTATAATGTCCAAAATGCTAGGCCCAACCACATCAAGAAGATGTGTGGCAGCAATATCTACCACAGAAGATGTGGGATTAAGGGGACTAATTACTTCTGCCAAAAAAGAGAGATACAGGCTGAAACTGCTGAAAAGCAGCTTTTCATGTAGGACAGACAGATGACAAAAAGGCAAAAAAAGAAAAAACAAGGCAAAACTTGGGTGTGGTTCCATAAAGGCTAAGAAACACTGGTGTATTCAAGGAAGTGAATATAAAGGAATTAGCCACCAGGAGCAGTACCAAGTAAAACAAACCTTAAAGGGCCCACTAAGGGTCAGAAAACATGTGAGACATAATAATACTACTAATAATAATAAATAATAATAATAATGAAAGATTTATTACTGCGGGGCAGCACGGTTCCACAGTGGTAGCGCTTCTGCCTCGCAGTAAGGAGACATGGGTTCGCTTCCTGGGTCCTCCCTGCGTGGAGCTTGCATGTACTCCCCGTGTCTGCGTTGGTTTCCTCCGGGTGCTCCAGTTTCTTCCCACAGTCCAAAGACATGCAGGTTAGGTGCATTGGCGATCCTAAATTGTCTCTAGTGTGTGCTTGGTGTGGGTGTGTGCCCTGCGGTGGGCTGGCGCCCTGCCCAGGATTTGTTCCTGCCTTGCTCCCTGTTGTGGCTGGAATTGGCTCCAGCAGACTCCCGTGACCCTGTGTTAGGATATAGCGGGTTGGACAATGACTGACTGACTGGTTTATTACTGCAGCTGGTTTTGGCAATTTCTAGAATATTATTACCATATTGTTTTCCTATGGCCCTTGGCCATAAATATGAATTGCCTCAATTCGGTTGAACATAAATCAGCACATGACTGTATTTTGACCAAACTGTTGAAAAATATGGCACTGACATAGTGGGAAGTGGGAAGACTGCTGAGCCTTACCACATTACATAAAGGAGTCGACTACAATTGAACTGTTCAAAACAAGATTAAAGACTCATTTCTATTCACTTGCATTCCGTGACCTTCAGTAATAGATAGATGATAGATAGATAGATAGATACTTTATTAATCCCAAGGGGAAATTCACATAATCCAGCAGCAGTATACTGATACAAAGAAACAATATTAAATTAAATAGTAATAAAAATGAAAAAAGTTAGCATTTACTCCCCCGGGTGGAATTGAAGAGTCGCATAGTGTGGGGGAGGAACGATCTCCTCAGTCTGTCAGTGGAGCAGGATAGTGACAAAAGTCTGTCACTGAAGCTACTCCTCTGCCTGGAGATGACACTGTTCAGTGGATGCAGTGGATTATTCATGATTGACAGGAGTTTGCTTAGTGCCCGTTGCTCTGCCACAGATGTTAAACTGTCCAACTTTACTCCTACAATAGAGCCTGCCTTCCTCACCAGTTTGTCCAGGCGTGAGGCGTCTTTCATCTTTATGCTGCCACCCCAGCACACCACCGCGTAGAAGAGGGCACTCGCCACAACCGTCTGGTAGAACATCTGCAGCATCTTACTGCAGATGTTGAACGATGCCAACCTTCTCAGAAAGTATAGTCTGCTCTGACCTTTCTTACATAGAGCATCAGTATTGGCAGTCCAGTCCAATTTGTCATCCAGCTGCACTCCCAGGTATTTATAGGTCTGCACCCTCTGCACACAGTCACCTCTGATGATCACAGGGTCCATGAGGGGCCTGGGCCTCCTAAAATCCACCACCAGTTCCTTGGTTTTGCTGGTGTTAAGATGTAAGTGGTTTGAGTCGCACCATTTAACAAAGTCTTTGATTAGCTTCCTGTACTCCTCCTCCTGCCCACTCCTGATGCAGCCCACAATAGCAGTGTCATCAGCGAACTTTTGCACGTGACAGGACTCTGAGTCGTATTGGAAGTCTGATGTATAAAGATTGAACAGGACCGGAGAAAGTACAGTCCCCTGCGGTGCCCCTGTATTGCTGAACACAATGTCAGACCTGCAGTTCCCAAGACGCACATATTGAGGTCTGTCTGTAAGATAGTCCACAATCCATGCCACCAGGTGTGAGTCTACTCCCATCTCAGTCAGCTTGTCTCTAAGGAGCAGAGGTTGGATGGTGTTGAAGGCGCTAGAGAAGTCCAAAAACATAATTCTTACAGCACCACTGCCTCTGTCCAGGTGGGAGAGGGATCGGTGTAGCATATAGATGATGGCATCCTCCGCTCCCACCTTCTCCTGGTATGCGAACTGCAGAGGGTCGAGGGCGTGGCGGACCTGTGGCCTCAGGTGGTGAAGCAGCAGCCGCTCCATGGTCTTCATCAGATGTGACGTCAGAGCAACAGGCCGGAAGTCATTCAGCTCACTAGGTCGTGATACCTTTGGGACAGGGGTGATACAAGATGTTTTCCAAAGCCTTGGGACTCTCCCCTGTTCCAGGCTCAGGTTGAAGATGCGCTGTAGAGGACTCCCCAGTTCCAACGCACAGGCCTTCAGCAGTCGTGGCGATACACCATCTGGACCCGCTGCTTTGCTGGCACGAAGTCTTTTCAACTCTCTGCTCACATGGGCTGCTGTAATTGTGGGTGGGGATGTCTCACCTATGCTGGTACCAGCAGAAGGATGGTTGGAGGATGCAGTACTTCGAGGTGATAGTGGGTTAGGGTGATCAAACCTATTAAAGAAGTTGTTCATTTGGTTTGCTCTCTCCACGTCTGTCTCGATGGCGGCACCCCGCTTCGAGCTGCATCCAGTGATAATCTTCATCCCATCCCACACTTCCTTCATGCTGTTGTTCTGCAACTTTTGCTCCAGCTTTCTCCTGTACTGCTCTTTCGCCGCCCTGAGTTGGACTCGGAGTTCCTTCTGCACGCGCTTGAGCTCATGCTGATCACCACCTTTAAAAGCCCTTTTCTTCTGGTTCAAAAGGCCCTTGATGTCACTTGTAACCCATGGCTTGTTGTTAGCATAGCAGCGTACTGTTCTTACTGGAACTACAATGTCCATACAGAAGTTGATGTAATCAGTTGTGCATTCAACAGCCTCTTCAATGTTCTCACTATGTGACCCCAGGAATATATCCCAGTCTGTAGTTCCAAAGCAGTCTCTCAGAGCCTGCTCTGCCTCAGGGGACCACTTCCTGAATGAGCGTGTGGTTGTAGGTAGCGCCCTCACTCTTGGTTTGTATTGAGGCTGTAGCAGAACCAGGTTATGATCTGCTTTCCCAAGCGCAGGCAGCGGGGTGGCGCTGTATGCGTCTTTAACGTTTGCATACAGTAGGTCGATAGTCCTGTTTCCCCGGGTGTTACAATCCACATACTGGGAGAAGGCAGGTAATGTTTTGTCCAGCGTTACATGGTTAAAGTCTCCAGCGATTAGCACAAGTGCCTCAGGGTGCTGCGTTTGTAACTTAGCAACTGCGGAATGGATGATGTCACTCGCTATCTCCGCATTCGCTTGAGGGGGGATGTAAACAATGACAACAATCACGTGTCCAAACTCTCTGGGCAAATAATACGGACGCAGACTTACGGCCAACAGTTCGATGTCCCTGCAGCAATTGGAGATTTTAATGTTTACATGTCCTGAGTTGCACCACTTTGTATTGACATAGAGAGCGAGTCCTCCACCTTTCTTCTTCCCGCAGGTACTTGCGTCTCTGTCCGCTCTAACTGTGCTAAACCCGGGTAGCTCCACGTTAGCATCTGGGATGGTAGTTGTTAGCCACGTTTCACTAAAACACAGCAAGCTGCATGAGGACTGATAATACTGATGGTTTCCTCATTGTGATTATGTAACATTACTTCTATTAATTATTTATTTTATTCATGTTCATTTATTTTATTTTTATTTATGTTATTCATGTTAATTGTATGTTTTTCTTTAATTCTAATATTGTAAAGCACTTTGGCCACAGCATTCCTATGTTGTTTTAAATGTGCTATACAAATAAAGTTGACTTTGACATTGACAATGTCTTTGAGGAGTTTATGCATTAATCTTGTGGATTTCCATTCCACACTATAAAGATATTTTTGGTAGGTTGGTTGACAAGTTGAAATTGATTCAATAAGGGTGAATTTGTTCTGTGATGTTCTGTGATGCATATGTCCTTGGAAACCAGTGAAACAGGGACTTGGGCAACAAGTAAGACCAAGACAGAGGACCAGTGGAACAGTAATCACAGATAAACTTCAGAAGTGCAGGTGCAACAAATGTGATTTTACTGTGAAAATAGTTTGACTATAATAAGGTCTTTCATAAAAACAGTTTGGTGCACTTTTATATCCATTATATAATAAATAGTAATTAAAATAGTGTCCTTGAAAATTCACAATAGAGAGAAGGAAATAAAAAAAACTAACTGCTCTCACAATTTTGCACAATTCCTTTATAGTTGATTGTCAAAAAGAGGATAAACTTTATCAGAGCTACCTCACAAACAGGGTGTTCCCCTCCCTCCATTCTTTACTTCACAGGTGACAGAGGGAGCTGATAACCACCTGAAATCCACCATCTAGTTACTCAAAAGACCCTCTGAAATCTATTTCCTTGGGCATTTACTCTGGCCCCATGTTATACCTGAAATGGACTGCAATACGTAACCTCAGGTACTTCTGATAGACAAGAACTCAATATATCAATGAAATGTGTAGCAGTTTTGGTTTCTGCTTTAAAACTAAGTTAATTTTAATTTTGCAGTAATTTTCTATAGGCCAGCTAAATTCTAAACTTTATAATCTGAAATGTATCAAGAGGATGCAAAAATAGTAGGCACACAGTAGGGTAAAAGAGATGTGATTTCAGTATGTGCAAGTAAGTGTACATTGAGATACATTTACAGTAGTCCAGATTGTTTACGTTATAATATTACTGTTGTGTAGGATGGCCGGCCATATATTCCGGCCCACACCTCCAAGCCGCCAGATGGAGCCCTCCCAGCAGCATGGAGGTTCCCCGAATTCCAGCAGGGCCTCATGGACCTTGTAGTTTTTATAAACAGCCCTGCTGGATACCATGGGGACCACCAGGAGCCGCTGTAGGGAGGCTTGGTAAGTGCTACGTGCCCTATAACCTGGAAGTACGTCCTGGTCACATGAACAGTAGGAACGACGTGCTTCTGGGGTGAAGAAAAGGACTTTGTATCTGACCCGGAAGTGATAAGGAATCTCATGGACTGTATGGTGGATTCACTTCCGGGTCAGGAGATATAAAAGGACCATGGGAAATCCCAAACACTGAGCTGAGCTGGGAGGAAGGGTGGCTAAGAGTCTGGGAGAGGAGGAGAGTCTTGTATTAGTTATTGTGTATTGTATGAGTAGTGTGGAGTGGAGGGTGCTTAGTGCACATTATTATAATAAAAATAATAAGTATTGTACTTTTACCTGGTGTTTGGCGTGATACCTGAGGGTTCAAGGGAGCAATAGCACCCCCTACTGCTACACTGGCGTAGCCGGCAGGATTTCGCTGGCCGTCAATTTGGCAGAGGACCTGTTTCATAAAAAATTTTGTGGGCAGAAACACCCTAAGAAGGTCACGTTGAAGAACACAGAGGTAGAAACGCCACACTCTACAGGCTGTATTGCATTAGTGAGCCTTGCTACACATCGATCCGCCATGGGGAAGAAATCAGGCAAAATGAATGGGCATATTCAAAAGAGTCAGTCCCTAACTGATGCCGAGAAGGTGTGGACATACCTGACTGGAAGTGAGGAAGACAGATCGCTGATTAGGGCCAAGCAAGCCCAAGCGGTGCGACAGCAGGAGCGCTGTCGGATATCAGACACGCCTAAATGAACGGGGAATATGTCATCTAAGTTCGGAGGTATGTGCCGGAAAAACGCACGAAGCACCGGGGATTTATTGTTCTTATTTTGCAGAGGCCTCTTTGCAGAAAGCATATGGTGAGTCGGACGCCTACCTCACACCAGGCAAGATGGCCACGATAGTGAGAAGTCGAGCCAATCTAGGAGTCTACAGGGGCAAAACCTATTCGATGACAGTAGTCACATGGACTATCCTGGGGCAGGATGGGTAGGCCGCAAGCAAAACATGGCGTCACCTGACCAGAAAGAGACCGTCCTATTCACCGGAACGGGACATGTGATCTCACCCGAAGGATTTTGGGAAGGAGAAGGTCATCGTCGGACCCTTGGTGAGGTCGTTGTTTCCCCGACGGACCCGAGCTCCCTGAAGGGGGGGGGGAGGCGAGCAAAGCAGCACCAAATATAATTAAAGACAAAGAGGAGCGGGATGTGACTGAATGGTCCGCTGTTAAATTAGAAAAGGCAGATCACAGTTGGCCGGTAGCAGCCACCCGACCCTCTGACAACTCCAATTCCCAACAGCCTTTGCGTAACTCAACCAAGCACGTGCCAGGAGTGGGCATGCCCATTGGCTCCCGGCCGGAAGGTAAGGCAACTGACGATTGTAGCCTGCCTCAGGCCAAATGAAATAACTTTGTGGGACTGCGGGATCTCGAGAAGTTACTAGAGCCCGTACACAGTTTCTTCCAGGGCTTAGTGGAGCTGAAGAAACAAGTAGAGGAGCTGGGAGCAATAGCTGAAGCGCCGCTGAAAAGACTTGAGGACTGTCTACGGCGATTTGGTCGAGAGGTTCCTGTTATGATTGATGCGGTGGTACAGGTGAGTGTGACCGGTACCGTACAGTATACTGGGACGCAGTGTGATCCGGGCCCGCGTTTACTAAGTAGCGGGTGCCAAATCACTGCATGCCCTACAAGAGAGTCCGAAACGTTAACCGAGTGCTCGGGAAGGACCGATTGACCGGAACAGCTGGATGGTGCGGCTTCTCGGAGCGATTTGGTCCTAAAGACCCCAACCCATAGTATAAGCAAGTTGAATGTGATGATAGAAGGGGCAGGGGAAGCGCCGATCAAACTGGAGCAGCTGGAAAGTGCTGCCTCCCGGAGCGATTGCGGTGCTGAAGACGCCGCCTCCTAGTAGATTAAGATCGATGGGCGTGCAGACAGCAAAGGGGCTCTCTTCTTCTAATAGAGAGACCTAAACTGTGCACAAGCCCCAGAATAAACAGGAGATACCAAAAATAAAATGCGGGTTTCCTGACAAAGTAGAAAAAAGGGCTGAGAGCACCGAGGCGGCCATAAAACCTCCCTTGGCAGAGAGAAGGGCGGAGACAAAGTTCCTGAGGTGTTTCTGGTCTCGCAAAGGAAGACAACCGGGAGGACGACGGCTTTGTTATAACTGTCGTCGGCAGAGCCATGTATGGCAAAGTTGTGCCCGGAGGACAGGGGATCGGAGGGATATCCGATACAATGTTCCCCTAGGTTTTCTGGGGAGGCCAGACAACACAGCCAAGGCCCGACTGACGGGTCCTCCTGGAGGAAGATGTCCCTCGCGGGGCTGGACGCTCCGCCCCACTGGACTTCGCTAAGGGGAGGGAACTGTGAAGGATGGCCAGCCATATATTCTGGCCCACACCTCCAAGCCGCGAGATGGAGCCCTGCCAGCAGCATGGAGGTTCCCCGAATTCCAGCAGGGCCTCATGGACCTTGTAGTTTTTATAAACAGCCCTGCTGGTTACCATGGGCAACACCAGGAGCCGCTGTAGGGAGGCTTAGGGAGTGCTACGTGCCCTATAACCCGGAAGTACATCCTGGTCACATGAACAATAGGAACGACGTGCTTCCGGGGTGAAGAAAAGGACTTTGTATCTGACCCGGAAGTGATAAGGAATCTCATGGACTGTATGGTGGATTCACTTCCGGGTCAGGAGATATAAAAGGACCATGGGAAATCCCAGACACTGAGCTGAGCTGGGAGGAAGGGTGGCTAAGTGTCTGGGAGAGGAGATGTATTAGTTATTGTGTATTGTATGAGTAGTGTGGAGTGGAGGGTGCTTAGTGCACATTATTATAATAAAAATAATAAGTATTGTACTTTTACCTGGTGTTTGGCGTTGAACCTGAGGGTTCAAGGGAACAATAGCGCCCCCTACTGCAACACTGTATACATACTACAGTTAAGCTCAGTGACATCATAGCATGTACAATGCATGTAAATCAAGAGTGCGTATAATATACTCTACAGCACTGGTCTGTCATTCTGTAGCACTTACAAAACTATATCTATTTCTACTTATAGAGAATGTTTGAATTCGATTCCATGGACAAACCCCATGAATACATTTTTGTAGAAGAAGCTGGGTGCAGTCTCACAAAGAGGAGAAGGAGAGGCCGGACCGTATTTGGCCAGTGTCTTGGCAATGTGACACTATGTGCTGCCATAAGCAACCGTGGGGTTCTACATCATCATGTCACACAGGGACCACATAACGTTCAGCATTTTCCTACATTTCTTGGTGGTCTTCAAGATGTCTTGTATGACCCTGAACAAGCCTCCTAACCTGTTTTGTAGTTTGGGACAATGTTAGTTTTCACATGACTGCTAAGTAGTGTTTTTTATTTTGGCTGCTTTGTATCTGAAGACATTGTTTGGTTTTGAGCACAGGTTCTGAGAACACATCTTAACCAGGGGTGCCAATAATTGTGGAGGGCGCTTGTATATCATCTCAGTTGATAGTTTCACAGGTTGTGAGAGGGGTGGTTGAATCATGCACAATATTTATTGTATTTTCATGCAATACAAATAAAACCTCTCTGTCATGCATCAACGGCATTGTTTCACAACTTCTTCTCCCTTTTCATCTTTTCCCACTTCTATGTGGAGTTTAACCTCCAAACAGCTCGGTCCTGCATCTCCTTGCCAGTCAAGCTCTTGTTCTAACCACACTGTACTCTGTGGATTATTTTTGCATTTAATTTTCTATCTTGGGCTACAACTGATCATAGATATTTAAATGTATCCAATATTTTCAATAACCCTCCCTGCAGGCTAACTTCTGAATCCTGATCATCATTAAACCCCATATATTCAGTCTTCTTACTATTGATCTTCCAAAGCTTTTCTCCATTCTTCCAACTTCCTTTCCACTTCCTCTTTTCTGGTGCTACACAACACACTGTCATCAGTAAATAGCATACACCAGGGGCATTGGTCTTTCCATTCTGATTAATCTTTGCTCACATTATAGAAGATTCCTGGTAGAAAGCTATTTTAACTGGGATCTTGTCTGTTACCCTAACGCTGCTTTTAGCCCAAGTCTTCCCTCCCACATTCTGTGATGCATGAGTCGGTGCCTTGCACCCCAAAGGTGAGGCTGAGTCTCAGTACTTTAGCAAATCCAGCTTTATTCAACTGAAAACAGGAACAGCAAGATTATATATTGTAGCGGGACATACCATTCTACTATGCACAGACATAGCAAAAACAGGCAGGGTTGAGGTCAGGTCAGTGGCCAAGTTATAATGTTTCCTGCATGACCAATCGGGTGACCGGTGCTTTGCACGTTGCAGCGGTCCGATTGTGGTTGTTTCTGTGGCGTTGAAAATCTCCGGTTGCCTTCTGTGTGTCGTCCTGTTGGAGAGAGTCTTAAAAGAGGCAATCGCGCTTCTGCGTGTCATCCATTGGGGAAAAGAGACCAGAAATCTCTCTGTACTCATTTCTCTCTCATGCTTCTCCAGACCTTTGATGTGGTGCTGAAGTCTGTAAAAAATTCCTCCACTTTTTCCGTATTAAAATTAAAAATCTAAATAATTCAAATAACATAAATCCATCATCAATTTATATCTTTCCCTGTCATTCCATTCCATGCAGTTCCTTTTCTAAATTTTCACCTGTCACATCTGTTAATGCAGTGCACTTTTTTTTGACCCAACACACTTTTTAAATCCTGCCTTCATGGCATAATCCTGACTGTAACAATAATAAATATACCCCTTGACACCGGCTTCGTGCCAGTCACTTTTAAAATCGCTTCTGTTAAGCCAGTGTTAAAAAAGTCTGGTCTTGATGCTGACAAGCTTAGCCATTTTTGTCCTGTTTCTCACTTACCTCTTCTGTCACAAGTTCTTGAGTGTGTTATAGCCTCCCAACTAACCAATTACTTAACTTCACATAAATTGATGGAACCCTTTCAGTCTGGTTTCAGAGTGAAGCACAGCTGTGAAACAGCTCTGCTTTTGGTAACTAAAGTTTTGCTTATGGCAGCAGACTCTGGACAAACCAGCACATTAATACTGTTGGACCTCAGTGCAGTATTTGACATTGTCAAACATGACATTTTACCATCCAGAAAGGAGAACATTCTGGGCATCTCTGGCACTGACTTCCAGTGGTTTAAGTCCCATCTGACTGATAGGCAGAAGTTTATTAGTGTTGGCAACAGCAGGTATAGCTCAGCGACAGTCACACAAGGAGTTCCTCAGGGCTCTGTCCTCAGCCCTCTGCTCTTCTGTATTGATATGTTTCCCGTTGGCCATATTATGTGTAGCTTTTGACCGGGTTATCATTTTTATGCAGATAATACTCCACGTTAAAACTTTGTTAGAGTTCTCTCAGCTCATAGCTTGCCTCAGAGAAAGTAAAATCTGGATGGAGCATAACTATTAAAATTAAATTTAAACAAACTTCCTGCAAATTGGCACTAAATTGCAACTGAAGAAAATTAGCTCTTTTTTAATCACTGTTGATGATGATCTCATCAGACCTTCTTCAAATGCAAGGAATCTTGGTGTCATTTATAATTCCTCCCTTTCTTATTTCACCCACATAAACCACATTAAAAAACTTTCTTACTACCACTTTCATAACATATCCCGTGTTCGCTCACTCCTCTTCTTTTCTAATGCTGACAAACTTGTCCATGCTTTTATCACATCTATTGAAACTTCCTGCTGGCAGGTGCACTTTCAAATCTTCTATCACAGCTCCAGTTGAGTCAGAACTCTGCCACAAGAGTCCCTACATGGATCAGCAACAGCGAGCAAATGACACCCATCTTGCCTTGTCTTCACTGGCTCCCTCTGTCTTACAGGACTGAATATAAAATTCTGTTAATAACCTACAAAGCTTTAAATGGCCTCACACTGGACTACATTAGCGACCTTCTTCATCAATATGTTCCTGTTTGGCCACTATGGTCCTCTTATTCCTAAAATCTTGTTATGCCACACTAACCTGCACTCTATGGGCGACAGTCTTCAACTGTATAGTGCCCAGGCTTTTAAATGACCTCTCTAAAATTAATTAGATCAGCTAACTCAATTAATTCCATTAAGAAACAACTTAAAACTCATCTATTCAGAAAAGCATTTAACTTAACCCAAAATTCTGCCCCATCTCTCAGTTCTGAAGCTCAGGATAATTTCGGTGTGCATGTTACATCACAAATTATGTTGCTCATTAAGGCTTTTCTTCTAGTATTGAATTTAATATTTTATTTTGCCTTCTTGCCTTTTATTCTATTTAATGCTTTGCATATTCTGCATTTTTGTTTTTAGTATTCCATGCAGATATTCCTTGTATTCGATGTCATATATACCCTGCTGTTCTTTCTGAGGCTCTGTGAAGTGCCTTGATCTACTGTATCTGCTTTGTGGGTAGAACCCCAAGAGGTGGAGCCACCCCTATGTGTCATATTCTGAAGTTGGGAAAAGATCCTCCAGTGGTCCATTGAAGTCTAGAAATTTCTGTTTTCTGATTCTGTTGTGTGGTTCATGTTAGGATTTTGTACTGTTTGCCTTTAATTTCCTTTTTAGCCAGGTCCTTTTGCATTATTTTACTATTTTTTTGTTTTCTTTTAATGATTTAAATAGATTTTTCTTTTATAAAGATTATTTGTGGATTTGTTTCTAAAGCCAATTTTTTGTTATGGTTTCTCTTTCCTTTAAGAAGCATTTTGATATATTTTGGGACATTTAAAGTAATTTGAACTTGTTCTGAACAGACCCATAGCCTGCCAATGGATGTGGGAGGTCAGGCTGCTTAGGATGAGGCTTATTCTAAGCAGGCTAGGGAAGGTGCTGGTTTGGGATTGTGTATTAGTTTGAGGCCTCACAACATTTTTGTTTCACTGTATGCATTTTGTACATAACTTTTGGTCACTGTGTGTGTTACTTCTGAGTTGTGATCATAGCTGTGCATATTTCATTTTCACCAAAGTTTGGTGGCATTTTTGTAGGCAAGACGGTGTTTAAGGATTTGAAATACATACCTGTTTAAGCATTCAGCATGGGGACAATACTTTACCTTGTGAATATGTATACAAGTGCAAAGAGATGTTCAAAAATTGTTAGACAAGCATAACTGATGCAGAATGCTTAAAAAAGCCATCAACATCAGTCACTGAGGAGAAGTTGCCATAACTCTCACTGACAGAAAGACACCGATAGAGGAACATGTATTACAAGGTTGTCAGTTTACACCTGATGGTGGGGTGAAAGAAGTGATGCATAAGTGAAAAAACATTTTTTGAAGGCATTGAAAATCTTGTAGATTGCTGCTGTAAGTAAAGTTAGAGGTAGGATGGCTATTTTTCAAAGTAGTGTATAACCTAAATTAAAAAAAATAATAATTGAAAAATAAAGCACTAAGTATTATAATGTGTTTTACATATTTTAGTCTGTTAACCATGTACAAGTAAAAATATCCTTTCATTCATCTGTCAATTTATGCATCTAGGGACAATTTAGGATCGCCAATGCACCTAATGTGCATGTCTTTGGACTGTGGGAGGAAACCGGAGTACCCGGAGACACGGGGAGAACATGCAAACTCCACGCAGGGAGGACCTGGGAAGCGATCCCCAGTCTCCTAACTGCAAGGTGGCAGTGCTACCCACTGCGCCACCCTATTCTGAATCATAAATATTTAAATTATCTTTAAATATCACTACCTTAAAATATATTAACTTTCTTAATAATTTAAAGGTACACATAATTACAAAAAGATCAAGATTTCAGTTGTTCTATAAAGCAAAATACAAATCCACACAATTCAAGATTACTAACTTTTCCAGAAAGTTGAATCTGCCTCCAATTCTAGTCCCAAAGGGCATATGCTATGCATTCTGTACTTTTGTCATTCCAAACAATGCCAACCTACCATCTATTTCCAGAAAATGTTTGAATTCAATGAACTCAAATAGAATTATTTTCTTATTTTTTATATTTCTTTATTTAAGAGTGCAACACATCTACAATAACAGTCAAAGATAAACTCAGATGAGCAGTACAACTATTCTGTTCTAAAAAAAGAAAGAAAGAAAAAAAAATAATGCAAGTAAAAATTAATCAAACCTGAAACAAACCGTGGACTCTCCTTGCCATTTCACCCCAAAAATATTGTTTGGAAATTCCCCAGATTATGACAGAACAGGGAAGGAATTTACTGTTGTAGTTTAGGAAAACAGAACTTATCAAACAAACTGTACATAATAAAAAATATACAGTACTTACACCATCTTACATAGACAATATAAATCAATTAATGAGATAAGTAAGAAATAATGAATAAGGAATTACAGCAAAACATTAATAAAAAAATAAGGTAGTTAAATTAGGTTTCCAAATGAATTGTTCCAATATGAACTTTTCATATTTAATATTTAGTCTTCATTTAAGTTTTGCAAAGTCTCTAGCAGATCCTGGAACATAGGCCTGCTTTCTGCTTGCTGTAAAAAAAATAAAGAAGCATTATAAGCAGGCGTTCTTAAGCATATCAATGAAGTCTGGAAGGTCTTAGGCTTGGCATGTTGGTTAAAGCAATTCTAACTTAATTGTGTGTACAATAAATGCAATACCATTATATGTTCATTTTCTTTTTTTTATTTTATCTTTTATTGAATTTATTAAAAACATATAATGTTTCATACAATCAAGTCAGAACTTAACAAGACTAAATTCAAATCAACCCCCACCCACGAGGAAGAGAGGAAGGCCAACAGCCAGAGTAAAACAATTGAGAGTACTAAAAACAGAAAGGATCCTTTTTCCCCCAATATAAATGCTTATTCCAAAATATTAATTAGGTCCTGCCAGGTTTAAAAAAAGATTTGAAAAGATCCTCTAACTGAGAACTTGATTTTTTCCAATTTCAAATAGTATATAACATGTTACCCACTGACTTAAAAGAGGTGGGTTAGAATTTTTCCACTTGAGCAAGATAAGTCTACGTGCCAATAGTGTAGTAAAGGCAATTACAGTTTGTTTGTCCTTCTCCACTTTAAGCCCATCTGGAAGTACCCCAAACACAGCTGTTAATGGGTTAGGAGGGATTGTGACACCAAGGCTGTCTGAAAGGCATTTAAAAATATTTGCCTAGAAAGATGTTAATTTGGTGCATACCCAAAACATGTGACTTAGTGAGGCTGGAGCTCGATTGCAAAACTCGCAGGTTGGATTTTGCCCTGGATACATTTTGGACAATTTTAAGTGAGATGGATGTGCTCGATAAAAGATTTTGATCTGAATATAGAGCTAGTGTGAATTCTGTGTGTGGCTGCCTTTCCCACTATACTCTGGGATCTTTAAAAGGCAGGGACTTTAAAATGTTTTTATATGTTATAAAAATGCTGTCTGAGTCCACAAGACTGACCAATACCTCTTCTGGAATAGAAATAGGTTTCTAAGTTTCTAATTTGAAGATAGTGGAAAAATTGTGTTGAGGGGAGACCAAATTTGGAGTGTAATTGTTCATAGGATGTGAAGACATTATTTATATACAAATCTCTAAATGATTTAATCCCATTCGTTTTCCAAACATTAAAAAATGAGTAAGTTCGAGAGGGTGGAAAAGGGTGGTTATCATGTACATACTATGAAAAAGTATTTGCCCCCTTCCTGATTTCTTATTTTTTTGCATGTTTGTCACACTTAAATGTTTATATTCCTTGTTTTGTACACCGGTAAATAAAAGGTATCAGTATACTAACAACCCAACATTCCTTTATTCACTCAGAATATGGAACCAATGTAGGAAGCACTTTAAGTTAGAGAATATTTTATCTGTGGCACCTCTACAGTGCTATGAAAAATATTTGTCACCTTCCTGATTTCGTATTTTTTTTGCATGTATGTCACACTTAAATGTTTCAGATCATTAAAACAAATTTAAGTATTAGACAAAGATAACTCAAGTAAACACAAAATGCAGTTTTAAGTGATGATTTCATTTATTAAGGAAAAAAAAACTACCCAAAACTACACTGAATTAAATTGTTCTTCTTTTTTGGCAGTTGGAAAGCCATCACGCAGTTGGAAAGCCCCTCAAACACAGCACACGAACAACCTAAAATATTAGATTAACTGAAATAGGATTTTTACGTTTATTCCCTCCACCATAACTTACTTTGGTACAAACATTTTTTTTTTACTTTGATTGAGATCTGAAACCAAATATTTTAAGCTACAACACTAAATGACTAACCTTAAGCTGCTTGAAAGAGAAAATTTATGTTGAATGAACAACATCAATGTTATACTTTTTTCAGTGTACATGGCCCTATGTGAAAAAGTAATTGCCCCCTAAACCTAAAAACTGGTCGTGCCACCCTTAGCAGCAATAACTGCAATGAAGTGTTTGTGATAACTGGCAATGAGTCTTTCAAAATCGCTGTGGAGGCATTTTGGTCCACTGTTCTTTGCAGCATTGTAATTCAGCCACATTAGAGGGTTTCTGAGCATGACCTGCTTTTTTAAGGTCATGCCACAGCATCTCATTTGTATTCAAGTCCGGACTTTGACTAGGCCACTCAAAGCCTTCATTTTGTTTTTTTAAGCCATTCAGAGGTGGACTTGCTGGTGTGTTTTGGATTATTGTCCTGCTGCAGAACTCAAGTGAACTTTAGCCTGAGGCCACAAACTGATGGTCAGACATTCTCCTTCAGGATTTTTTGGCAGAGAGTAGAATTCATGGTTCCATCAGTCACAGCAAGTTGTCCAGGTCCTAAAGCAGCAAAGCAGCCCCAGATCATCACACTGCCACCACCATGTTTGACTGTTGGTATGATGTTCTTTTCCTGAAATGTTGTGTTACTTTTACGTCAGATGTAATGGGATGCACACCTTCCAAAAAGTTCAGCTTTTGATTTGTCAGTTCACAGAATATTTTCCCCGAACGTCTTAGGGATCATCATGATGTTTTTTGGCAAAAGTGAGACGAGCCTTTCTATTCTTTTTGGTCAGCAGTTGTTTTCACCTTGGAACTCGGCCACTCCTGGGAAGGTTCACCACTGTTCCATGTTTTTCCATTTGTGGATAATTGCTCTCACCGTGGTTCACTAAAGTCCCAAAGCTTTAGAAGTGGCTTTGTAACCCTTTCCAGACTGATAGATGTCAATTACTTTGTTTCTCATCTCTTTCTAAATTTCTTTAGATTGCAGTATAATGTTTTCATTTTTGGGATCTTTTGGCCCACTTCACTTTTTCTGACAGGTTCTATTTAAGTGATTTCTTGAATCAACAGGTCTGGTAGTAATCATGTCTGGGTGTGGCTTATGAAATTGAACTCAGCTTTCCAAAAAATGTGATTTAACCACAGTTTCTTCATGATTTAACAATGGGGGCAATTTCTTTTTCACATAGGGCCATGTAGGTTTGGATATTTTTTTTCCTTAATAAATAAAATCATCACTTTAAAAACTGCATTTTGTGTTTACTTGGGTTATCTTTGTCTAATATTTAAATTTGTTTGATGATCTGAAACATTTAAGTGTGACGAACATGCAAAAAAAACACAAAATCAGGAAGGTGGCAAATACTTTTTCATAGCACTGTAGAGGTGCCACAGATAAAATATTTTCTTATTTAAAGTACTTCCTACATTGGTTCCATATTCTGAGTGAATAAAGTAATGTTGGGTTGTTAGTATACTGATACCTTATATTTAGTGGTGTACAAAGCAAGGAATATAAAGAAGTACTGCAGGATTTCATTTCTATTGCAGACCAAGCTAGTATGTGTTCATCTATTTGTTTTAATGTCCAGGTATTTATAGCTTGTATGTTTGCCCCCCAATAATAAAATTGAAAATCAGGTAGAGCCATGCCACCATCAGATTTAGGTCATTGTAGGGTCGCCTTTTGAATGTGTGGTTTTTTGAATTCCAAATAAATGAGGTTTTGATTGAATTTAATTTCTTAAAAAAATATTTGTTAATATATATGGGGATTTTTGAAATAGGAACAGAAGCTTAGGGAGCATATTCACCTTGACAATGTTAATTCTCCCTGCTAAAGTAAGATGGAGGGTAGACCATCTATGCACATCTTGTTTAATTTTGTCCATGCAAACAGCAAAATTTTGTTGAAAAAGAGCTTTATTTTTACTTGTGATGTTGACTCCTAGGTATTTAAACTGATGTGCAATGATAAAAGGGAAGGTGTCTAATTTAGTGCTGTTTGTTAGAGAATTCACTGGAAAAAGCACACTTTTGTTCAAATTAATTTTGATTCCAGATATCTTTTGAAGTTCTGCTAGTACATTTAGGGCTATAGGCACATCATTTTGTGGGTCTGATATATATAGTATCATATCATCTGCTTATGATATCTTCTATTCAAGTCCTTCTAAGAAAATCCCCATTAACTCTGATGTATTTCGAAAGCGAAGAGCCAATGGCTCAAGGGCAATTGCAAATAGCAATGGTGACACAGGGCATCCTTGTCTGGTACCGCTTTTTAGTTTGAAGTAGTCTGTCGATTTACCAACCTGCTTACCCAGTTCATGTATATGGGGCACTGGTGTCTATGCAAGCCAGGAAGCAATCCAGGATAAGTTTATAGTGCAAACTCATACACCTGTACTCACTCACACATATCACTTTAGAGTTGTTAATGAACTTAATCTGCATTTCTCCTGCATTTGGGACATGGGATGTGGGAGGAAAACCCTGAATGTCCGAGGAAAAATTATGCAGACAAGGGAAGAATGTATAAAGTTCACACAGACTTCTCCCAGGAATTTAAACTGGAGTTTCTGCAGCCCTAGCCACTTCATCCAGTGCTATTCCTATTACATTTACCTCAACCTAAAATAACATAATTAGGTATTTTAACTTCAAGTACTTTTTAATAAAAATATTCTTCAAATAGCTTTAAGAAAATACTGTGCATTGTAAATCTGCTAATGAGTCTTTTTGTCAAAAAGCACATTTCACAGTGAACAGCATTGAGAAGTATAGAATCACATTATTGAGTTTTACTAAACCTAAAGAAATATTGTGAAGTGGGAACCTTGTGTCAGAAGGCACATTGAGCATCATTAACAGGACTAGGTCTTTTGTTATAGACATAATAATAAGACAGTTGCTTGAGAATGACATGTTACTACATTTTTAGTCTCGGTCTTCAGCCTTCCTATATGAAATATATTTGTTTTATGGAATCCATATTATCATACAGTGTAGGAAAAAAAATCACAATGAATAAAGTTGGAAGCATTGCCTAGGAACATAAACTGACTGAAAAATTAAACAAACTCTCACCCATCCATGTATTTTTCTGTAGGAAAATGCCCAACCCCAACAAGGAAGAAGTCTCTTTTTTGAATACTTTAATTTCAATGTTTGAAGTAAAAGGACTCTATGGGAAAAGGGAAACTACCAGGCCCTGATGCAATTTCAGTGGAGGTCTTGTCTGCTTTTGGGAAGCAGTTATCACACACCATTTTTCTTATGTCAAATTCTGTGATCTCCTCCTTTAACATGAATATGAATACCTCCATCTATACAACTTTAATTACCTCTATTGCTAAAATAAGATAAAGCCCCCTCTAAATGCTCAAGCTATCATTCAACTATTTTCTTGAATGAAAACAAATATTACTAGCCACATTACTTGCATGTTGACAGGAATAGGTTATAAATAATTTATTCCTTCTAGATTACACTAAATTTATTTAAATTTGCTAGACAGCAGACAAGAAGTCATCATCATCTTTATGTTATGGATACTGACCCAACCCTTTGTTCTCCAACTACTTTACTCATACTTGATGCTGAAAAAGCTTTTTATCAGATGAGCTTGGCATTCTAATGGCATGTCCTGGACAGGATGAGATTTGGAAATGAATGTATTAATATGATCAAAACTCTTTACTTTTCTTCTTCTGCTTCTGTTGTCACATATTTTGTATGTTCTTCTTTAGACTTTACAGAGTTCCTAAACAGGAGGGATAAAATATTTGTATCCACATTTATTTTATCCCTCCCTCTTGAACCTCTACCTATATATCTCTGCAAAACGTAGTTTATGAGTTCAGTTTATTCATATGGTGCTCCTCAAGCAATCTCATTATATGAAGATGATGTCTTACAATTCCTTGGTAATGCCCCATTAGACCTTCCTCAAATTATTCATTTGTTGAAGTCCTATGAAAAGTCTCAGGTTGTAAAATAAATCAGTCC
Organism: Polypterus bichir lapradei; assembly: GCA_026402145.1. Taxonomy (NCBI): domain Eukaryota; kingdom Metazoa; phylum Chordata; class Cladistia; order Polypteriformes; family Polypteridae; genus Polypterus; species Polypterus bichir. Next base: position 26,047,360 of record JANRMT010062831.1, read on the forward strand.
AAATCATCACTTCTCCCTTTGAAACACCTTGTCAATATGCTAATCTTCCCTCTTTGATTCCTTTAACAAACAAAATTAAATGTCTTTGGATTGACATCTCTAGCATAATACAAGATATAGGAAGTTCAAAGTATAATGGCATCTTTAACAGTATAAAACTCTTACTACCAAACTTTTCCCTTTAATAATTACCCTTTAATTTCCATTCAGTGATTATAAAAATTAACATCACTTCCTATGTGACTCATTTTTTGCGGAATGGCAGGAGACTCCTGGTTCACTATTGAATTCAATTTGATTTCTCTCCTACATTCTTCTAATCTTCCTTTTATCTCTATGAAACTAAAGTTGAGACTTCCCAAATTAGACCCACTCTCCAATATGCTTTAACAATCTATCATTACATATCAGACCTTTTGGTCTCGGCTCCCCTATGGCACCATAATACCACAATCGTTCATAATGGGGCTCTGTAAATTGGGGGACATGATTTTCAGCTTGTGCTGATAAAGAAGTGGTAACTCTTGGTAACTTCCTTGATGACATTGGGCTTAAAAAGTATTTAAAACAGGCTTCTTTATCTTTGAATCTTGGAAATTGTCCTTATATAAACTTTTGTTACCTAAACTTTCTGTTATGAGAATCAATGGATTTTCTAAAAAAAAAAAATTAGGAACTGTATCTAAAACTACATTCACCTTATCAGGCGGAAGTGACTCAAATCTGAGTTTTTTGCCTTAATGTGACACAAATCTGATGTTTTCAGGGCTGTGTGGACACAAAAATCTGGTCTTTTTAAATCAGATTTAAGTCACTTTCATATGAGGCCCTAGATCAGGTACATATCTGATTTGTGGCCAGGTGATATGAATGAGAATGGTCAAATCAGAATTCATGCGTCTTTTTTTGGTCTACATGCATGGGCTGAGTGTTGTCATCATCAGCCAGCACTGAAAGCATGGCAAAATAAAAATGGAGGAGAGCTACAGCTGTGACAATGGTCACTGTCCTGCCATTGCTGGCTCCTTTCTTGTAATCATATATCTCTTGGCGTAGCATTGCCAGCAGTAGCTGTGCAGACAACAAAAGCTAGCAGTCTGGCTTTTTTCGCCTCCTTGATCTTATCATGTACAGCTGAAGAACTGTTTGCCTTCTTTCAGAGCAATGAATGATGCATACACTAAGTAGTAGTGCATCTATTTTGTTGGCTTTAGTATCATGAGTCATCTCACATGTTATGATGTTTTTGTTGTTGGAGATGTAGATGACTTGCACACAAATGTATAAATGTGTGCTTGTGTGCCGTTCTTGAGGACAGATGCATTCACATTACAGTTAGAAAGAGGTCACTTGTATTAATCAATGTGAACCATCAAGGTAGGTGACTCAGATCTGAGTAACAAATCAGAATTGAGCAATGAGGCTTGTAATGTATATGTAGTCTAGATAGATAGATAGATAGATACTTTATTAATCCCAAGGGGAAATTCACATACTCCAGCAGCAGCATACTGCTAAAAATCAATATTAAATTAAAGAGTGATAAAAATGCAGGTAAAACAGACAATAACTTTGTATAATGTTAACATTTACCCACCACCCCCCCGGGTGGAACTGAAGAGTCGCATAGTGTGGGTGAGGAACGATCTCCTCAGTCTGTCAGTGGAGCAGGACAGTGACAGTAGTCTGTCGTTGAAGCTGCTCCTCTGTCTGGAGATGATACTGTTCAGTGGATGCAGTGGATTCTCCATGACTGACAGGAGAATGCTCAGCAAGATAGTTGAGATACTATCAACTATCAAGAGATAGTTTGTCATCAATAGTGTCAAACTAGATTTCAGTCATTCACAGGGTTTTTGTTGGAGGGATGGGATTGCCAGTGGGGGATATCTTTGTTTTTGTTTCTCCAATTTCTTTTCTTCTATCCTAGAACTTCTTTAATTCAATATTTTGTTATACTAAATCAAAACATGTTTTTATGATATTTTTTATCTGCCTATTAAAAGTTGATTACAAACAAAAGAAAATACTTGCCTCATGCCAACAGCTTTTCATAATTTTGTAGATCTCTTCACATGCTAGTTGTGGCCTGTAAAGTCGATATCCTTGCATGATCTTCTGGGCAACTTGAGAGTTATTGAACAATTCATAAGGCTGTTTTCCTAATGAGTAAACTTCCCACATTAGGATCCCTAAAAATACATAAAAAGGTGAATTTAACAGGTCTAACTTTCTCATTAGACTAGCTGCGTTACCCAGACAGTGGGCTCTGGTTATAGTGCAGTGAGTTAACCAGATGTTTCAGGAATACTATGTAATTAACTGAGAACTTTTCAGTGTAAAATAGTTAATTTTTTCCCCAGGGCCTAATATTATTAGTTAACTGGAGCTCCTTATTTATGAACATACTACACTATTTTCTAAGCCCGATTAATCCTGAGCATTGTCATGGGAGAGCTGGAGCCAAATCCAGCAAACATAGGTTACAAGGCAGGAACAATCCCTGGATAGGGCGCCAGCCTATCACAAGGAAAATACACACAGTGGCCAATTTAGCATTTCTAGTCCATCCAACCTGCATGTCTTTGGACAGTGGGTGGAATTCAGAGCACAAAGAAGAAATCCACACAAATACAGGGAGAACATTCAACCCTCATTCAGGGTGAACAGGATATGGTCCCCTTAATGCAAGGCAGCAGTGCTACTACTGCGCCCCATGCCACTTAATCTTGAATATGCTACATACAATTGCACTTGAGTAAAACATTATTACTATAGATCAACTTTTGTTTTATCTGGTGACTTGACTATTGTTAATAGTCATTGCAAAATGTGATTTTAGAGAAAAATTATATTCTTTTGAACTGAAACTGAAAAAGTAGGAATAATGGAAATTTTATGTGTAAATATAATTTTACCCAGTAGCAGATCCTCTAAAGGTGGTACCATCAGTCAGATTTGAATGTAACAATTTTAACTGTCATCTTCTACTGTTACAAAGTTTTGATGCGTTTAGATATACACTGAATCATGGTTTCCTTTAATAGCATTGACATTTACAGGCTGCACATGTATGTGTTCCATAGAATGAACTGAATGTTTTAAGTACTGCACATTGTGGTCTGATCTCAAAGAGGAAACAAAAGTTCTCCACCACCAAGCTGCCCCTTAACTCTCTGTTATTTGAATTTCGTGTATATAAGAGTGGTCAACAATCCAATTGTATCTGAAAAGGACAGGAGTAAGAAGAATCCCATAGAATAGTGAGTCCTGAATATATTCAAGGAGTCCACTTGCTAACCCCAACTTTTCTTCGTCCACTTCACACCTCATTTACTTTTCCTGAGCAGGGCAGTTGCCCTTCCTCACTCTCTGCCAGCCCAATTTCTCAGCACGATTACAGTGTCACCTTGGCCAGTGGCGCTGTTCTGCTTGTGGCATTCATTTCCATGAGCCATTTCCCCATGTGATCACAGCTGAAGCAAAAAGGAACACACTGCCAAAAAATTCTCCACTTGTTACAGCTTTATTACTGACAAATGTTGAAAAATAAAAAAAATGTTAGCTAATTTTTTTCTATAACATCAAATTTCAATCAAATCTGTCATGGTATTTTCGAGATTTTGGGATATTTAGTTTTTTGATTGTTGGTGGGGGTTTATCCCTAAATATTGGTATATCAGAATGTTCTTTCTTAGTTGATGCCTACTGTCCTAGATGTACCATCCTGTTAAATTTCACCTTTTTAACAAAAATGGGGAAAAGTGTTGTTGTTGATGAATAGATTTATTCATAAAGATGAAGGATAATTTTACAAGTTTTGTAGATTATAAAATAACATACTCTAACCCCTTTAATTTAATTCTGGTTTGCAAGGAGAAAGAGTCTATTCTGGCAGCATCAAGATGAAGGCTGGAAGCAACCACTTATAAAAGCACCAACACTTAAGAGTCTTAGCTGCCAGTAAACCTAACAAACATCTCTGTCTCTTTGAGATGTGGGAGAAAAGCTGGAGGACAAACAGAAGAACTCTGATGTGCATAAAAAGTGTGCAAACTGTACACAGACACAGGGCATTGGATCTATGTGACAGCCACCATGGTACACATCATTCCAAATAAACTTGTTTAAACTGAAGTTTTCTGTTACTGCCACTGTCATTTGGTTTTCATAAAATTATGGGTATAAGAATATACAAGATATTAAATGGGAATCAAAAGGCCAGATATTAAAAAGATGACTCTACAAAGATCAAAAGAAGAAGGTGATATAGCGCTTTCCAGCTTTAAGTGCAATATATGTACACTTTGACGAATGCTGAAGTTATTGAAATCACACCAGGTTGGCTAGGCAAGGCAAGGAAATCATTTAAAATCCTCTTTGTATCCTTTGCTTTCTGCTCCAGTTAACATTGATTGCTGTCACGTTACTATCTAACCCTGTGCTCCGCCATATACTCAAGATTTGGTACCACTGCTGGACATACTGTAACTTACAATGAAGATTAAAAGCTTCCCTACACTATTTATCCATAGACTAATTTTGTTTAACTAGAAGAATCCTAACTCACCTGCCCTACCTTAGTTGCAAAGTGATTCTTTTTGTGAGAAGATTTTTTTTTATTTGGTAAGAATTACTGCTATTTTAAAAGAAGCACACTGGGTCTCTGCTAATCTTTTTTGCTGTCTTAATATACATAACCCTAAGCCTAACCCTCACCCTGTCTTAATATATAAAGATACTAGTAATAGTTTTTTTTTAGAAGTACTGCTTATCAGATATTAAGATTTAAATCATGCTAACAGATGTATGCCTATTCAAAATTAATAAAATATGTTGTTGTTGAAGTAAATGTATTTTTTCCCTCCCTATCAATGGAGAGTGGCCTATATGCCCTGTATTATGAGGTGATCATTGACTCACTGACCTATCAGAAACCTGTGCCAGTTGTTTAGACAATTAAAAAACACAAAACTATAATTTGAATATGAAGTTTCAGAATTCTCAGTTGGGTGTCCAAGATATTATCAATATAGAAAAGTCATGGACAGATGTTATTTTTTTCTTGCCAGATATTGTACAGTCATCAGTTCAGAGACTATTCATTGACTACTTTTATTTTCTAAAACAGAAGCCTTTTTAAAGGCTATTTTAAAACTCCTTCATAAAGGCTACTGTCTAGCATTCTTTTTAAATGCTATTTTTGTTTTCTTAAAATTGCCCTCACTTGCAGGTAGACTATATAATAATGCTTGCTTGCTACTTGATTGAGTTTTCTAACAATGGTGTTTTCAAAGACTACTGTCATCATTAATATCTATTAATTTCATATTACCCTAATTGTAATACATTAATATACAGTTTATAGTGCCACACAGAACTACAACACTAATATATAATTTTGTTACAATCATTATTAATATACTTTATATACAGAGGTGGGGATATACTAGTTAGAAACTTGCTTCGAAAAAGAAAACTAAATAAGAAAAGAAGACATGGGAAGCAGTTTTACTTCAAAGGTTTCCAGTCATTAACAACTTCTTTTAAAAGCCATCTAATAACAGAAATTATAACAACAGCACTATTGCTGCCTGAGAGGAAACTCAGTAATGTCACTTACCAAAGTCATCATGTGAACCTGAAAGCTAATAATATACAAAAAACATTGTTTTCTCCATTTCCTCCTCCCCAGCAGCAGTCAAACAGTTCACAAGAATCAAATCTGCAGCCAGGCCATCCCTGGTACTATAAAGTCACTGATCCAGTGTTTTGGGAAAACACTTCTTGTGACATTGTTTAGTCAGTTCTTATTCAAAGAGGAACAGTCTCCTTCCAAAACCTCAATCCAAGGTAGAGCACTTGACAGAAAAACTGAAAGTTCCACCAATGAACTTTTGTACTGTACATTGTAAAATGTGCAGAATGTTTCAATATAGTGTCTACGGTACTCACCCTCAATAGGCTGTGTGTAGTATTTTGCATGCAGACTGTTTTACAGCAAACTTGGTGCCTTTATTTAGGGGCTTAGTGACTGGAAACACTGAAAGAATAGGGGAACTTGAAAGGAGTGCAGGAAACAGAACATGCTTCATCACATTGCACAAGCAGACAAATAGATGTAGGTCATTAGAGGCATCTTGATGGGATTGTACAGTAAATAGTGGAAGAATATTTTAAAAGCAATACCAGTTATCATGTTCTTTGGCAAAAGAGAACTTGCTTTTAGTGGAGTCAATGAACAGTTGGGGTGAGCCCATTATGGTTATTTCATTGGCATCCTAAAAATGCTTTCACAATTTGACCTTTTCTTAACTGAACATATGGAAAAGTTTGGCAGAAAATGAACAGGCATAGTGTCCTATTTGTCATTAAAGAATTCATGAAGTCAATGGATCTGAGAACTTACCAAGCAATGTCAGATAATATTCAAAATATGAAGTATTTCCTGAAAATGTTTAACTCTAGACCTATTACATGGGGACCAATTGGCATTTAGGCATTTGAACAGCAGTGGGAAAGCTTTTGCTATTTTCCTGGGTTGTGAGCCAGTTGAGAGCCACACTGGTTAGACTTTAGTAGATTGTGTGACTTAAGTGGTGGAGGGATTAGAGTTAGACTTCTCAAATTGTAGAAGCCAGTTATATGATAAAATGTGTCGTATGAATAATACAATAAGCCATAAGCCCATGTGGAATGGAAAAGAAATCCCTAATACAGTAAATACCTTGAGTAGCTTGTTCTCTAAATTTCGCAGGTGCTAATTCCATAGGTGACAGTAGTCCTGAGGTTATTAATTTTTTGAACATATTACAGTCACTGTACACATTTTGCTCTCATTCCACACATAGATAACGGAAAGTCTTGAGGAATACAGATGTCACACTGACATTAAAATCCCTGTTAACTACTCAGTGCTTCAGTATACTCAACAAAGGCACTGATACACAGTATATATAAATATTTTAATATTTATTAAATCATGTAGCCAGCAGTGAGTGGTATGCCCTCACTGTGACTGAACCATTTAATTAACTCCTTGAAGGTTATCAAAAAAAGTGAAACAGTAGAGGAGTGACAGGATATCAGCATAACTACTCCTGTTTGTGTTTGGCTGGATTAGTACCTGTGGCCGAAAACACAGATTAGCAACTACTGTAAAGGTTATTCAAGTTTCATAGATGCAGTACCTACAGAAGCCACCAGATGTTGCATCAGAGTAACAGCTTTGGTGTTATAACTTTTCAGTTCTTCTCAGTGTGAGGAAGAGAGCCAATAGCATTTGAAGCTGCAGGCTACTTTCTGAGGGAGAAAGATATTGTGTTTAGTGAGGGAGCACATGCCTTGGTTCCCTAAAGGGACAGGCACAAGCACCTTTGTTTAAAAAAGTGAAATTCAAAATCTCAAGCAAGGATCCTTCAATTATATTATTCAAAATTAATCTCAGGCAGTATTTTTGATGTGCAGAATGTTTCAAGACATCCAGTGCCACTTCATGCAGCAATGGTGTGAACAAAGAATATGACGATATTCAAATAAGACATGTACCCAGATAATGCTAAAAACATTTCCTTCATCATTGATATTCATTATTTAAAGAAGATAAGAAAAGAAAACAATAATTACAACTAGATTGTGAAATATTTATCCATATTCTGCACCTGTAGTGCCAAAAATTAATAGTAGACTTTACTATGATTTACCCCAGCAGTGAAAGACAAACATGTCAACTGAGTCAAAAATTTTCACTATTAAATTTAATTTATGTTACATTTAATAATTATTTTAAATGTATTTTATTTTATTTTTATTTATTATTATTATTTTTGTAGGCGACTTTAACTTTCATATCGATAATCAGTGTGGCCTAAAAGTAAAGGAATTTATGAACCTCCTGGACTCTTTTGATCTGAGACAGATCGTTAATCAACCTACACATAAAGCAGGTCATACGTTAGACTTAGTAATTACCAAAGGACTAAAAGATGATGTGAAGCAGAACATTGATATTGGTCTATCAGACCACTTTCTTCTACTATTTAATATAGAAATAATGTTAGAAAACATTCATGAGAAGCATATTGTTAAAAAACGCTTCTTTGACTCATCAGCAGCTTTAAAACTTACAAACATTCTAAGCAATCAGTCCATTTATAGTGCCAACTATAATAGCGAGAATAATGTAAATAGTAAGGTGGAAAATTTTAACTCTAAAGTAAGAGCTGCTGTTGACATAGTTGAACCTGAAAAGACAGTTAATAAATCTTCTAGCATTGTTATTCCATGGAAGACCCAAAGAGTGTCTGATTTAAAAAGAACATGTCGTAGAGCTGAGCGTAAATGGAGGAAAACTAAACTAACTATCCATTATGAGATATTGAAGGTTAATATAACAGAATACAATAACACAATCCGTCTTGAGAGGCGCTGCTATTTTTCTAAGACTATAAATAACAATGCTAGTAATCCCAGAGTCTTATTTTCTACAATTGATCGTCTGTTAAACCCAGGTAACACAAAGGAATGCCCCCAAAATACTTCCAGTGAAACCTGTGAGAACATTGCTGTATTATTCAATCAAAAAATTAATGATATTAGAAATAACATAAACTTGTTAAACAACACTGCGGAACCTCCTAAGCCCCAGTACTCTGTTATAAACAAATTAAATTCTTTCACCAGGATAGATTTACCTGATTTACATAGAATAATCTCTCAGCTGAAACCCTCCACCTGCGTCCTTGACCCAATACCAACAAGGTTTTTCAAGGAAGTATCAGGTGTGCTAATTGATAATATTCTTGACATAGTAAATTCGTCATTAAATACAGGGGTCTTCCCAGACTGTCTTAAGACTGCTGTAGTTAAACCCCTACTCAAGGAAAATAATCTTGACCCCTCTGCTTTTGAAAATTTTAGACCCATCTCTAACCTGCCCTTCTTAAGTAAACTTCTGGAGAAGGCAGTCATTATGCAGTTAAATGACCACCTCAATAAACATGCTATTCTTGATAAATTTCAGTCAGGTTTTAGAACAAATCACAGCACAGAAACTGCACTCGTTAAAGTAGTAAATGATTTGTGGGTGAATGCAGACAGAGGCCATTTATCTGTTCTCATCCTCTTAGATCTGAGTGCCGCATTTGACACCATTGATCACAATATTCTTAGAAATCGCCTTAGTCAATGGGTGGGCCTCTCTGGCAGTGTCTTAAATTGGTTTGAATCCTACCTGGCAGGGAGAAAATTCTTTGTTAGTTGTGGTAATCACAACTCAAAGACACAGGATATTCTATATGGTGTTCCACAAGGCTCTATCCTGGGTCCGCTACTCTTTTCAATCTATATGCTTCCGTTAGGTCAGATTATCTCAGGTTACAACGTGAGTTACCACAGCTATGCTGATGACACACAGCTGTACTTATCAATAGCACCTGATGACACCGACTTTCTAGATTCACTAACACAATGTTTTACTGGTATTTCTGAATGGATGAATAGTAATTTTCTCAAGCTAAATAAAGAGAAAACTGAAATTTTAGTGATTGGCAAAAATGGATTCAATGAGGTTATCAGAAATAAACTTGATGCATTAGGATTGAAAGTTAAGACGGAAGTAAAAAAACTTAGGGGTAACTGTTGACTGCAACCTGAATTTTAAATCGCATATTCATCAGACCACTAGGACAGCATTTTTTCACTTAAGAAACATAGCAAAAGTTAGACCTCTCATATCATTGAAAGATGCTGAGAAATTAATCCACGCTTTTGTTTTCAGTCACCTAGATTACTGTAACGCACTCCTCTCAGGACTACCCAAAAAAGACATAAACCATTTGCAACAAGTGCAGAATGCAGCTGCTAGAATCCTAACTAGGAAAAAGAAAATCTGAACACATTTCTCCAGTTTTGATGTCACTACACTGGTTACCAGTGTCTTTCAGGATTGACTTTAAAATTCTGCTTATGGTTTATAAAGCCTTAAATAATCTCACCCCATCTTATATATCGGAATGTCTGACACCCTATATCCCAAATCGTAACCTTAGATCCTCAAATGAGTGTCTCCTTACAATTCCAAAAGCTAAACTTAAAAGAAGTGGTGAGGCGGCCTTCTGCGGTTACGCACCTAAAATCTGGAATAGCCTGCCAATAGGAATTCACCAGGCTAATACAGTAGAGCACTTTAAAACACTGCTGAAAACACATTACTTTAACATGGCCTTCTCATAATTTCACTTTAACTTAATCCTGATACTCTGTATGTTCAATTCATCATAATAACTATTCATGATGGCTCTAAAATCCATACTGACCCCTACTCTCTCTTTTTCTTTTTCCGGTTTCTTTGTGGTGGCGGCCAGCGCCACCACCACCTACTCAAAGCATCATGATCCTCCAACATTGATGGACTAAAAGCCAGAAGTCCACGTGACCATCATCATCAAGTCCTTCCGTGAGAACCCTAAATACAAAGAGTACTGGTTCATTTATGTTAGGTAGATTGCCCAGAGGGGACTGGGCGGTCTCATGGTCTGGAATCCCTGCAGATTTTATTTTTTTTCTCCGGCCGCCTGGAGTTTTTTCTTGTTTTTTCTGTCCACCCTGGCCATCGGACCCTACTCTTATTCTATGTTAAATAATATTGACTTATTTTATTTTCTTACTGTGTCTTTTATTTTTCTATTCTTCATTATGTAAAGCTCTTTGAGCTACATTTTTTGTATGAAAATGTGCTATATAAATAAATGTTGTCGTTGTTGTTATTATAAAGCACAGAAAACACAAAGGGAGCAAACAAACACTGTTATGAAAGATAATGCCACATCAACGTGGCAAAGGCAGTAGGTGCCTTAAATAAGGTTCTGATGTAATCCATATTATCTATGACTGAACACTTGAGAGCAATTCTGGGCAAAGGGACTCAGGAAAAATCTTTAATGTCAAATAAAATATAGGCATAGGGCAAACTAGGGAGTTAATGTAAAATATAGAAATTACTTACAATGAAAAAGACTAAAAAAGACAGTCCTTGAAGATGTGACCTTGATAAAATGTAAATATATAAATTTGGGAGGAGGACTTTGGGCAAAATATCTAATTGGCAGAAATTTAAAGAGGCCAGAGTTTGAATAGAATGGACAGAAGTTCAAGAAAGAGTATTCTGAGGGTGTTTCCCCACTTAGGCAATGTGATGAGGAGATATGCAGACTTTATTGTATTCAGTAGGTAAAATATGTAAAAGTTTCTAATAACTATTATTAATCTATTTTCTAAACTCAATAATGCATTTTTGAAAAACACAAGTTTATGAATGATAATCTTTCAATCATAAAAGCTAATGTATGTATTTACACAATTGCGTACTGTATAAGAGATGCTTAGACCAGTAGGAATGCCGTTCATCTGACTTTGGTATGAAGACTGGGAATCTGCCTGAGAGGCTACTCTAGACATCACTGAAAGAAAATATACTGTACAGTCCAGTGGAACAGAATAAACAAAGGGGATAAGGACCAAGTTACATTATTGAAAAACATGCAGTCAGCATACTGGGTTTCAAAACACTGCTCTGTGTTTATGTGTCTATGATGTGCATTACATTTATGAGAACTTTTAAAATCTTAACATACATACCAAATGCCCATACATCTGATTTGCTGCTGTATTTGTTATAATTTAAAACCTCTGGAGAAGACCATTTAACTGGAAATTTTGTGCCAACTGAACTGGTATATTGATCATCCATTGTGTACCTGTAAGAAAGCACATTTGTCATTACAGAAAAAAGGAAAAAAAATGGTATTACAGATGAACTACACAGTCAATTCAGAATATCACTATTACAAAGACCCCATAAAGACAGCTTAAAATGGGTATTGCAGTTTCACATACCTTGCACTAGCCACTATCTGCTACTCTTTGTTTTATGAGTTGTGGAGGTGTCCTGAGTCACTGCCATCTAGCCAAGCCATGAATGACACAGTAAAAACTCCTTCAACATCAAATCTTCTATTATGGTGTATCATAACAATAACAAATAACATCACATTTGTACATTGTAGAATGTAAAGGGGAACTGGATGGTCTTCTAGCATCACTACCACTTTAGATTTATTTTCTCCAGTATTATTTAAGCTGGAGTTTTTGTTTTACTCTCCTCCTAGACTATCTGACTACAACGTATATTATTAAACTGAACTCATTAACTGTTAAAAGTTAATGTAAAGTAAAATTTGTTAGGAACTCTTCCACTTTTCATTTTTATTTATTTATGTATTATCGTTTATTGTTTCCATTTTTATTTACACTTTTTATCTTTGCAACTCTATTTTTTTCTTCACTTTGAGGTATGCTTTTCATTTAGAAACATACTATATAAATAGTATTTTTGTTGATATTGTTCCCACTCTATGCGGTGGGCTGGCGCCCTGCCCAGGGTTTGTTTCCTGCCTTGTGCCCTGTGTTGGCTGGGATTGGCTCCGGTAGACCCCCATGACCCTGTAGTTAGGATATAGCAGGTTGGATAATGGAAGGGTGGATGGATGGATGTTCCCACTCTGGAGTAGATTGAGTGTGTTCAAAAATGGAACAGTAGGACGATGGGATATTTATTGAATATTAACCTAAAAATATAGAATTATATTACAGAATACCATCTAAGAAAATCATGTAATCACTTTTTAATAAATAAGTAGCTGAAAAGTACTTTATGGTAAAAATACCTTTAATTTGAAGTGGAATGAATCATTCAAAAAGGAAAAGAAAAACTAAAGAGTGAATTCTGAGTTCTAAATGTGAAAATGCAAATTATTCAGAACTCGTGATTGAATGCCACAGGAAAACACGCCTGGGTCAGAAGGAAACCCCTCAAAACAAGGACGGCCATTCACAGCGCATCACTTTTTCCACATTTCATTATGTTACAGCCTTATTCCAAAATGGATTAAATTCATTTTTTTCCACAGAATTCTACACACACAACACCCCATAATGACAACGTGAAAAAAGTTTACTTGAGGTTTTTGCAAATTTATTAAAAATAAACAAATTGAGAAAGCACATGTAAATAAGTATTCACAGCCTTTGCCATGAAGCTTAAAATTGAGCTCAGGTGCATCCTGTTTCCCCTGATCATCCTTGAGATGTTTCTGCAGCTTAATTGGAGTCCACCTGTGGTAAATTCAGTTGATTGGACATGATTTGGAAAGGCACACACCTCTCTATATAAGGTCCCACAGTTGACAGTTCATGTCAGAGCACAAACCAAGCATGAAGTCAAAGGAATTGTCTGTAGACCTCCGAGACGGGATTGTCTCGAGGCACAAATCTGGGGAAGGTTACAGAAAAATTTCTGCTGCTTTGAAGGTCCCAATGAGCACAGTGGCCTCCATCATCCGTAAGTGGAAGAAGTTTGAAACCACCAGGACTCTTCCTAGAGCTGGCCAGCCATGTAAACTGAGCGACTGGGGGCGAAAGGCCTTAGTCAGGGAAGTGAACAAGACCCGATGGTCACTCTGTAAGAGCTCCAGAGGTCCTCTGTGGAGAGAGGAGAACCTTCCAGAAGGACAACCATCTCTGCAGCAATCCACCAATCAGGCCTGTATGGTAGAGTGGCCAGACGGAAGCCACTCCTTAGTAAAAGGCACATGGCAGCCCACCTGGAGTTTGCCAAAAGACACCTGAAGGACTCTCAGACCATGAGAAACAAAATTCTCTGGTCTGATGAGACAAAAGATTGAACTCTTTGGTCACGTTTGGCGGAACCCAGGCACCGCTCATCAACAGGCCAATACCATCCCTACAGCGAAGCATGGTGGTGGCATCATCATGCTGTGAGGATGTTTTTCAGCAGCAGGAACTGGGAGACTAGTCAGGATAAAGGGAAAGATGACTGTAGCAATGTACAGAGACATCCTGGATGAAAACCTGCTACAGAGCACTCTTGACCTCAGACTGGGGCGACGGTTCATCTTTCAGCAGGACAACGACCCTAAGCACACAGCCAAGATATCAAAGGAGTGGCTTCAGGACAACTCTGTGAATGTCCTTGAGTGGCCCAGCCAGAGCCCAGACTTGAATCCGATTGAACATCTCTGGAGAGATCTTAAAATGGCTGTGCACCGACGCTTCTCATCCAACCTGATGGAGCTTGAGAGGTGCTGCAAAGAGGAATGGGTGAAACTGGCGAAGGATAGGTGTGCCAAGCTTATGGCATCATATTCAAAAAGACTTGAGGCTGTAATTGCTGCCAAAGGTGCATCAACAGAGTATTGAGCAAAGGCTGTAAATACTTATGTACATGTGATTTCTCAGTTTTTTTATTTTTAATAAATTTGCAAAAACCTCAAACTTTTTTCATTTTGTCATTATGGGGTGTTGTGTGTAGAATTCTGAGCAAAAAAATGAATTTAATCCATTTTGGAATAAGGCTGTAACATAAGAAACTGTGGAAAAAGTGATGCGCTGTGAATACTTTCCGGATGCACTTTATCTTTGTATGTGTGTATATGCATATGTATGTGTGTGTGTGTGTGTGTGTGTGTGTGTGTGTGTGTATATATATGTATGTGTGTGTGTGTGTGTGTGTGTGTGTGTGTGTGTGTGTGTGTGT
>JANRMT010062831.1:26076973-26122886 GCA_026402145.1 Polypterus bichir lapradei
CTGAATATATAAAGTCAGCGTCGGAATTTATAAAGTCATTCCTGATTATATATAGTCAACATCGGAGTATATAAACTCATTCCTGAATATATAAACTCAAAGTCAAAATATATTGATTGAAACGACTCTGAACTGAAGTAAGTTAACAAAAACGTATTCAGAAAAATAAATTAAAAAAACACTGTTCGGTTAATGTTTTGAAAATGATGCATTTGCCCTGCCCAGGATTGGTTCCTGCCTTGCACCCAGTGTTGGCTGGGATTGGCTCCAGCAGACCCCCGTGACCCTGTGGTCGGATTCAACGGGTTGGGAAATGGATGGATATTGCAGCACTGACTTTGTATATTCCGACAATGACTTTATATATTGAAGTTTTGACTTTATATATTCCAGCACTTACTTTATATTGTGAGCTGGAGGGCTTCGTTATTATGTGTGGGGACGAAACTTCACTTTGGTAACTGATCATGCTCCACTTCAATGGTCATACCGACAGAAAGATACAAACTCTCGCCTCATGAGATGGTTTCTGGGCTTACATCTTTTACCGTTTCACAGTAAAACATCGACCAGGTTCTGAACACGTCAACGCAGACGTATTATAAAGACTAAATGAACCTGGTACAGAGAGTCGCTTGATTCACAGAAATGTGAATAAAGCTGAGGGGGAGGGTGTGAGCTGGAGGGCTGATTGCACCCCAAGAAGATACAGACGCCTCTGGGAAAACCACAACCCCTGAAACACAGACTACCCTCACATTGCTCCTTACTTTCTCACTTGCGCTATAACGCGTAATGCAAACCTCGCACGATACTCCGCTAACTTAAAAGCCTTGTGCAGCACCTGTCAGTTGAAAATTGACTGTTTGCTTGCTTTTATCGCTCTCTCTCTCTGCTCCTAGCGGAACTGTCATCTCTGACTTGTCATGGAGCACGTTTAAGCTCATGTATTTGCAGTGTTTGAATAAAAATCCTTCTTGTTTCTACGACCTCCTGTGTCTCTGTGCAAATCTGTGACCCAAGCGTGACAATATATTCCGAT
The DNA here is from genome assembly GCA_026402145.1 of Polypterus bichir lapradei. Taxonomy (NCBI): domain Eukaryota; kingdom Metazoa; phylum Chordata; class Cladistia; order Polypteriformes; family Polypteridae; genus Polypterus; species Polypterus bichir. Next base: position 26,078,016 of record JANRMT010062831.1, read on the forward strand.
GCTGACTTTATATATTCAAGATTTGACTTTATATATTCCAGCGCTGAGTTTATATATTCCAACGCTGACTTTATATATTTAAGTTCTGACTTTAGGTGGCAGTGTGACGAAGTTGCTTCGGAAGACGGCGATAGCCGCGGAGCTCAGCTCAGAGCGAAATGAGGTAAATGGGAGGGGATATGATGACGTGACTCCTCCACCCGCCTTAACTGTCAATCCCCCACAAACACAGTCTCTCGGAATTTGCATAAGCACACCCCTTCACCTGCAATTTTAACTTAGTTACAAAGTGATCAAAACTCTCGTTTATATCCTGCGTCCTCTCATTAAACTTGTATCCCGCATTACCCGTGGGCATGAAAAACGCCAGCGGCAGCCTGTCTATTAACTTAATTTAAAGTTTAGGTTTATACCTTGCTTTGTTTCCGAAGTAGCTGCACTGATGAATATGGTAGTATATTTCACTCGCTCGCTTCTTATTGTTTCGCTGCCTTCTCAATTATATAATGCATTTTTTCTTCAGCGCATTTTGGAGCTCTTCCTGGTTTTCTACATAGTGCGTTGACAGTCAGTTCACGTGATTACGTGGGCGGCGTGATGATGTCACACGAAACTCCGTCCCCACGGCTTTCAAGCTCAACTCCATTACAGTAAATGGAGAAAAATACCTTCCGGTTATGACCATTACGCATAGAATTTCAAAATGAAACCTGCCCAACTTTTGTAAGGAAGCTGTAAGGAATGAGCCTGCCAAATTTCAGCCTTCTACCTACACGGGAAGTTGGAGAATTAGTGATGAGTCAGAGAGTGAGTCAGTGAGTCAGTCAGTCAGTCAGTGATGGCTTTGCCTTTTATTAGTATAGATTACTATATGCTGCCTGATAAACTTTACAAGGAACTGTTAGGCACTTATGCAACCTTCAACATATTTTGTAAATATAGGAGGCATTTAAATGGTAATATAACATTTTTAAAAAGTGAGAAAAATTTACTATTGCTTCTGCAGTGGCTAGGTTTACGGAATATTCTATAAGCAAAGCAAAATGCAGTAAGCAGCAAATTATATTCACAGTTTGCTCTAATGGGCAAGATTCCATGTATGAGAAGCAATTCGAAGGTGAAATTGTTCTACAAGAAAAGATTTTTGTATTTGAGGTGCTAGTAGAAATAAAGGATTGGTTGAAAGTCCTATTTTAAGATCATCACTGAAGGCATATACTCACCAGCCACTTTATTAGATACACATTGCCCATACTTCCTTGTGGCATAAATTCAACAAGATGCTGGAAACTTTCCTCAGGGATTTTGTTCCACATTGACATGATAGCATCACGCAGTTGCTGCAGGTTTCTCCGCTGCACATCCATAATGCAATTCTCCCACTCCATCACATCCCAAAGGTGCTCTATTGGATTGAGATCTGGAGGATCGTGTATAAAGTTGTGCATAGAATTCACACAAAAACATGGTGTATGGACAAAACTGGAAATGTGCATATGCACAAAAAATCCAGATGCATAAAACTGTATGTACACCAGGTTCCACGCACTTCCCCTTTATAAATTCCAATGAACGTGAAATTTAAGGCATGTGCACGTGCCTATAGCCCCACCCCAACTTCTCCCAGAATTTCACATATATGAATATGCAAATCAATATAAATGGCTCCTTCCTTTTAGTTTTTTGTTAAAAAACAATGGCAACAACACATGGAAAAAAGAAGAGTTTCAGTGAATGTAAAGTGGATGCAAGGAAAAACATTTATTTTGGGATAAACAGTGGTATAAGCAATAAAAGGAAGTTATGGAGTGATACAGTCGGTGGAGACACTTGAAAGTTCAAGTTCAGAAAGTCGTACAGTGCCTAAAATAAAACAGAAGCGGTCAGATATCAAAATTGACCTGAAAAGGTGAATCGCAGCCCATAGTCTGTTTATTCAGTTTCAGACAACATTACAAAAGTTGACCCCCATGCCAAGGACGCGATGATGGTGCTGCTGTGCCGAGCACATCTTTGGGCTATGGCTGTGCACACACCTCTACCTTGGAAATCACCAGGCAACCATCTGGTTCTGTGTATTGATGGACGCTGTCCTGGAGTCACAAAATGTAATAGTGAATGCTGCAAGAGATGTGGCCAATGAACTAAGGAATATAATGGCTGTACTATGTGATGTTGACCACAAGTTAAATGAATTGGTTAAGAAATAAATGCATCTGATTACCTGTTTTTACATTCTGCTAATTACATTCAAACAAAGATGTAACACTGTCTGATTTGGCCGATTATTTGGTGGGTCAGGGTCAGGTTCATCATACCGCATCTCTTCGGGTACAGGCAAGCCATGATTGTGTGCTACATGAATTCACAATGCAACACACCTTTTGTGGACTATAGTGGATCACATTAACTGGACTGGAAATGTTTTCTATTTACATAAGCAAATTCATTCTCTGAAAACACCTTTATAGTATAGCATCAGATAATTGGAGTGAAAATGATAATGGTAGACCATGCTTTTTACCTTGCCATCCCAAAATCAGATACTTTTACTGTCAGGCATTTATCCACCAAGCAGTTTCTAGCAGCCTGTATTGTAAATGTTAAATAAAAGAAAAAGAGAAAGAAGACATGAATTAGAAACTAGATTCAATTTTATGGTGTTTCAAAATCTTAAGTGAATTTAAATAATTAAATTGTACTAAACTACTATATGTACTGTACCTATGTTTTGCATCACAAACATATTACGCCTTGGACACTGTAATCTAGACTGATGTGCTTTGTAAAATATCCAATTACTTGGTGTGTATTGTCAAATTTCTCCCATTACAAGTGAGATTTAGCAATACGTACAGCTGCAGCACATAATAACATTCAAAAGTGTACATTCCTTACAGACATTGTAGAACTTGGCAGATTAAATTTAAAATTGTATTTGATATGCTTAGCACTAGAATCCATGAAGCCTACGAAAAAAGTTGTAATGCTGGGACACCTTAAATTCCTTTGCACCTCCTCATCAGCGCCTTTCTTTTACAAATGTGTCAATCAGCACAAGCAGTAGGCAACCTGCTATCCAAACCCCCCGGCGCAGCTGCAGTTTTCCCAGCTCAAGTCCCTTTATCTTGGTGTGAGGTGTCTGGAATTGTATAGGGTAAATAATATATCGTTATTTGAAATATATATATTTTATGTGTGTTCCGTGTCTACCACGATCAGGGTAAATGCAGGATGACAGGAATTGCGAGGCAAGAAATGTTGAACACATAACTAAAACAGAAACTTTTTAAATTTTATAGTGATAATAACAAAATGCTGACGTGAAGTATATAATATGTGAAGTCCAAATATCAAATAAACACTTTCACAAAAGGTAAAACAAAACAAGTGCGCTTTTATTCAAGAAAATAACTAATGAAAAAGAAATCGTTCAATTTACATGTTGCTGTCAATGAGTAAAAACCCAAGCCCAAATATCTACCGACACAAAATTGATATGTAAGCTTGTCTGGTGCAAAGGTAAGAACTGCTGCTTTGTAATTAAGAGGTTGTGGGTTCAAGCCTGGGTTTTCCCCATTTTGAGTAGTGAGCTGCTATTTGTATTACTATAATATAATAAAAACATATATTTAATTTGAGTCTGTAACACCCGGTGTAAATTTTTGCTACCTGTAAAAGATATCGCTGAAGGGATATAAGCAGACACACAAACGCTGTTCAATCATATCTTCTTGGTATCTTATTGTTGTTTGAATTGTTTTGTTATTCAGTTTTATTCTTGAATAAAATCAGTTGTTTTGTTATATCTTTATGAAAGTGTTCATTTTATATTCCAGTAACTACATGAATGCACATACGGTGCACACACATATCCAAGCATGAAAATGTCATTATTTGAAAACACTATGTCATTTGAACATGAGTTGTCATTTGAACACCATCAGCATGGCACTGCCAGATCTAAACACTAGTGTGGAAAATTGCTCATTTTGGCAGCAGGTGGAAGTTCCCGTCCCAGTTTATTTATGGTTCAGTCTATTAGCCAGTCTATTAGCCAGCGTAAGTGACGTGAAGAAGTTGGCTGTTATTACGGATCTGTGCTCCGGCAATCTCCCACCGACACGCCCCAGTTTGGCGGAAGTGCCGGCTACATTCCCGGAAGCACTCCTGGTGTCTCTACTCTTCTTCCCCCCAGCACTTCCGTGTGTGGCGGTACACTGAGTGTACTGTCATCAGACCTTACATAAATCACAATTTAACTTCTGGAAAATATTCACTGTTTTGGATGCAAAAATTTAATCATGAACATTCATGCACTTTTTTTTGTTTTTGAAAATTTGAAAATTTCTCAAATATAGCAGGTGCCATTGAATACATTCATAATATTTTAATTGCAAGTTCATAATAAAAAGAATTTCATAAAAATATGCATAGTAATTACTTCCTCATGAAAACAGCCAATCAGATGACTGTTATTATGAGTTAAACAAGATTTAGTGTTACTGAAGTTTCAAAAGATAAAAAATAATCTTGAATCTAGCAAAGATATACAAAAAGAAACCCCAATTCTAGGTCTAAATAGAGACTTATCCAGACTAAAAATAGGGGAGTGATGACACTAATGGAAAGAAACCATCTGACAGTCAAATGTCTGTGTGCATGGAGGCATATTGCTTTAGGGTAGGACAGAAATGTCTGATTTATCTTCATATTGTATATGTGTGACTAATCAAAGTAAATCTTGTGGCTAATATTGACATTCATGAACAAAATAACAATACCTATGTTTTTCTGTAATATTTATACCATCACTTGGTCATATTCACTATTTCATTGAGTATTTTGAGACCAAATTTGTTTTTGTCCTCATCTGCCAAGCTCATCCGGTCATGACTATCGATGGTGTCGGGTTCAAGAGGCTCCCAGAATGTAATGGGAGCATGGAGCCGACCCACACTGTCACACATGCTTAAAACATTCAGTCCTCCTACTTTTTGACTGTTGAATATACTGTGAATGGAATCAGTAGAGTATGGTGTACAGTAGTGTACTCACAGGTGTAGTGTACTCAGTGGGAATGGAAATACAAGTGTGCTTTTATTCAAGAACATACCAAAGAAAAAGAAATTGTTCAATTTACATGCTACTGTCAATGAGTAAAAACTCAAGCCCAAATACCAACCAACAACACTGAGATCAAGAGAACATGAGGGATGCAAAAGTGGAACTGCATGGACAGAGTAAAACAAGACCTTAAGGAAAAGGGTCTGACTGGTGGGGAGGATCAAGCACATCATCTCCTACACAGAAGTGGGAAAACAAGAAGAGGATGATGAAGAGGAAGAAGAAGAAGAATTGTACTCACTAGGTCTCTGTGTATAAAATTCTTGCTCTCTAGGAAGGCCATTCCATCGCAGACATCAGCACATATCTCAACCAACTGATTACTTTGTAAATCTTTTCCATGATCATGTAAATAGTTAAGCAAACAACCACTGCTCATGTATTCAGCCACAATGTAAATTGGGAACTCTTTAGTACAAACTCCATAAAGGGTAACTAGCTTTGGATGTCGTAGTTTCCTAAAAAAAGAAAACAAAAACATTGCATTATTTTAGCATTGACCAAAGATTCACATATTTTACCTGCGTTTTTACAATTTCATTTTATCAAAAAGTAGATATTTCCTTTTTCAAGAGTTAACATTTGAGCACAGTTTCACAGAATATACTTTAATTGTTATCATTATAAAGTTCAAAAGCAATAGCAAAAGCCATTGACTATGACTGAACCTTAAAAATGTTTCATAAATAATTTCATAACTGTTCATTGAATTGGCTCTGTATCAAACATGCACAATCCAGAAATTCTGATAAACAGAGTAATGAGTTCTAAGTTGTGATTCACTTCATTTTAAACAAGCAATTTTCCAAAAAAGAATAATAATGATGGCAATTTTCAATTATTTATTAATTTTACAGATGTTTTCATTCAAACAAACTTACAGATCTCAAGTTCAAAAAGTTCTAAAGATCTAGCTATAGTTGAAGTGGACCATTGGCAAGCTATGTAACTTTCTCTGGTAACAAAAATTAACCAACTAGGGGGGACAGAACCAATATGCGGTTAATTTACAATGTTACACCTTAGATGCCTAAATGTACGTAAATATTTAAAACAAACCACTTTAAAGGGGTTTAATGTAAGGCTATGTATCTGTATCTTTACAGACCGATATGAAATGCCATGGGTCTTTACAAACTCATATATCTGACACTACACTTCTAATCCAAAATATTTCAGGTAACTACTGTACAAATATATGACTATAATATTTATGCTTAATCATGTGATCACTGTAAAGATTGTAACAATATCTTCATTGCTTTGTGATAAAAAGTAAATCAAGACAGTGCCTGAAGGATGTTTTCTCTGCTTTCTATTTAATATATTGTCCAAGCTTTGACACCTTTGTAAGCACCTCCAGAACAGTAGAGGGCATATTCTTATATAGTATTATTATTCTGTTTTACTTTCATCATTGGGTGAGAAAGCCCTGCATGAAGGTATTAAGTTAGGAGTCTCCAACCAGTGGAGGGTGTGCTGTGGGCAAATCATAAGAGGCATAGATCCCTTGACTGTAGCCCTGGCCACATATCTGAGCTTTCAGAGAATAGAGAGGAGACAAGGGAAGAGGTACTATTTGCCTGCTAGAAATAAACTTTCTGATCTTGTCATACCTTTGGGACCTGTTTCATTTGAACATTAGTAGTTGTTTATTCTTCTTCTATTGTGAAAATTTTGCAGCTTTAGTTGAACCTCCAGTACTAAGATTTCTAGCTTGCTTTATCAAATTCAAAAAGATTCCCCGGTAATAAAAAATAGAATTGCCGTTGACTTTCATTCTGAATCAATTTGCCCATTGTACCCATAATCCTTTAAACTTACAATTTATGCCGAACATACCAAATGTTGCTATCGAAAATGGTGAAAAAAATAAATTAATTTTTGTGTTTTTGCCTCTGACAGTTTCACCATGGTTGGCCAGTTGTCCCTAGTCTTGGGGGTAATGAAGCATACTTTACAGTATTGAAGCATACTTTACAGTGCCAACATCCTTTATTCGCCTTTAATAGTATACAACAGGGACCAAGATATTATTTTAAGCCCAGTAAGCACATACATTAGAAAAACAAACAAGCATTTTCCAGATACAAGAATGTTCTAGACTTTGTTTGTATTCATGGAAATCCTGGAGTACAGATTTCTAAAGCCACAACCACAGATTGACTAATTTTATGAAGACTTCAATAACTTCTCTTTCTCTGGACTAGACATTTTCTGTGCCAATGAGGAACTCCTTAATCCTTTTTAAAATAAAATTATGTTTCAATTTTCACTACCTGCTTGTGCTTTGTAATTTCTACAGTAGCAATAATTATTTACAATGTGTGTGGAAAAGGAAGAGACACAAGGATATTCTTGAACTTATTGTACCTTCAATAGAGGAAATGCAACTTGTTACAGAAGTAAGCAATTGAAAATGCAGAAGTTAAAAGACCTAAACTGGAAACTGCATTTATAACTGTTTTAATAAATGTATTACATTAAATATGTTCCACTAGACAGAACACAGCATGACTTTAATGTTAGAAAAAATAAAAAGTGAAAGATATACTGTATGTACAGTATACATATGATGCACATCTATATACAGTATATATATAGTTTATATATAGATACAGTATAGACAGGTAAACACAAAAGTACATCTTCTTTCAATTATGTAATTATGTGGTTTAACATATCAAATCTAATATTCATAAGAAAGTACTAAAATTAAATCAATCTAGCCTCAGGTCACAAACAGCACTTTACTTTGTCATTATAAATAAGCCAACATAATGAATACATGTGTGAAACAGTAAATACTGCTCATAATTCTGTAGTTTATAGAATAACATTTTAGAAGTAAACTCTATGCATCATTCATATTTAAGCTTGATAGGGTGAGATGAGCATTGTTGGCTGATTTTTATTCTAAAGATGCATGTTTTCTTAGATTGGTAATGTGGCACAGTGGTTAAGGCGTTGGGCTTTAAACCCTCAGGTTGCGAGTTTGAATCACACTGCTGACACTGTCATTTCACCTGCCTGTACTTCAAATGAAAAAAGAAATGAAATGTAATTGTATCTCAAAATGTTATAAATCACCTTGGATAAAGGCGTCAACAAATAAGTAAATGTTTTTTATGTTGTCACAATGACATTAACCCATTTCCTGGTTATCCTTTACCCTTCTGCTACTTTGTGCCCCCTCAAAACCTATGCATATCCTTAGTCAATTCACTGCTGGCATCATTTGTTGTGTGGTTGTCTACATGTTGCACTCACATGAGGCAAATCTGTCTATGGAAAGCCTTGGTTAAAATCCATTGGTTGATTTTACAGTTCGCCAGTTTGTCTTTGGCCTTATTTTTAAACTTTGGTCTCCTCATCCTTTCTGCTTTTAATTTTTTGAAAACATTTACAGTATATCTTGCATTTTCAAATTTTATTGAACTCTTATTCAGTCCTGCTTAATAGTATTCTGCATATTGTTTTAGCCACAGTTTGATCTGATATTGTTGCTTTATACATTCATTTCTTTGTCAACTGATTTTGATGATTGTTCATTTAGTTGCCTTTCTTCCATTTTAGTATTTTCTAAGCAGCTTGCTGTGCAGATGGGATGAAATCTAAGTAAACAAAGGTGACTGCAACATTAATGTTTGCAGCGTACTATGCAATGTCTCTGTTATATATCATTTGGTTTGGAATTCATAAAAGCAGTAGTAATGTTTGTGATGCACCATCTATTGGAATGACAAATGCAATGCCTTTTATTACTAAAATGTTTGTGGTGCACCATCTTTTGGAATGATAGAGACATAGCAATTAGACAGACATACAGACAGACACTTATCATTTTGTTAAGGTTGATGCATCCCAATTAGTGCAATTGGAATACACAATTTCATCATACCAAAAACTTCTGAAATACAGTACTTAGGGTAGGATTGTAGTGTGAATGCTTGTGATGTGGATCAAAGCATACCTTTTTATGAGGTAATAGATATCGGGATCAATGTGATACAGTAACATTTGAACAGCCTCATTTTGCCCTACAAAGGCTCTAGCAAATCATGCCGCCAAAAACTTCCCTTTTTCCCTCTGGAAAATCTTCTCATAATGTATAAACACAAGCTGATTAACTAAGAAAGATAAATAATTTATAGAAGGTTTACATATACTCATGCATATTCAAAACCAGACAGCCAAATACAATAACACACAGCAAACCTTACATTCAGATAATGGGGATGGGGAATAATACACCTTTATATATGCAGTGTACATAGACATAGTGGGAAGTAGTGACATTTAAAGTAATGGACAGCTCATAGTTTAATGGTTTCCAGTAACTCTTCTACATTAAAAGACTATATTGGGTCTCATTCATGAAACATGAGCAGAACAAAATTGTTCGTAATGCATTCATTGAGGGAAAATCCAGAAATAAAATACTGTAGAAATTTGCATATTACAAAATACAAGATACGCGTATCACATCCTTCAACGGAATCTCTGTCAAATTAGCTACTAGTCTAAAAATTACTCACAACACAGAGGTCTTGTTTTGTTTCTCAGTAAACACATCACACAGGTCTGTACCTAATGGTGTGTAATGTATATATATAAAAGTCAATGTGTGTATGTATGTATATATGTTCCAGCATCACTTCCGAACGGCTGGAGCGATTTTCATGAAACTTGGTACACATGTTTCTCAATGGTCGACTAAAAATACTGTAGGGTGAGATCAGCCCTAACCCACCCCCTTCTGGATAGGGTGGGGGGTGACCTTACGGTCACGTATGCATGTTATCATTCAGTTGACACTCATAATGACCACCAGAGGGCGAACTGGAGGTGACTGCCAGCATTCTTTATTTTTGAGCACCACAGCTCCCCTGTTGCTTTTGAAATTAAATAGAGTTCTGCTCATGCAAGTGTTTGTGTGTCTGTCTGGCCTGGAAGTGAGACATAAGGGAGGGCTCCAGCTCCGAAGATACGCAAGCGAGGCCAGCACACTGGCAAAAGGAAACCTCCTAAGACAGACAGTCGCTTAGCTGCTAATACACAAACGATGCGAGCACGTCAGCAACACGAATCTTTATAGCAGAGAGATGCCCAGAGTAGTTCTGACAATTTCAATACTTTCTAGGATCCCGTGCTTTTAACAGCACGGGCTTACACAGTTAGTATATAGCAGGCGACTACCAGCATTCTTTTTGTTTAAGCAGCACCACACCCCTGTTGCTTTTTAAATTAAACAGAGTTGGCCGGTTCTAAGCGTCAACTGGATGATAACATACATACAAGACAGCAAAACAAGCACATTAGTGAGTCTTTATTGTTTTTTTTTAATTTATTTTTATTTTTAAAGTTGTAGTTTTTTTTAATGTTTTTCTCAGACAATTAATAAAAAGCACTTTATTTTCCTCCCGAGCAACGCTGAGTATTTCAGCTAGTTTTCTATAAAAGAGCATCATAATCCTGTGTATCATTCTCATTGTGAATAGACCGTTTTTCTGGTGTAAGGCTCAGAAAAGTAGGACAGTAGGGCAGGAGGCTGCCAAGGAGTTGCTGTGCTTGAGCCAGCAGGAGGCTACATGGAGTTGTATGAGGAGAATGAGGCGATAGAAGAGGGCCACAGCCAAACAGTGCCAGAGCCCCTTCTTGCTGTGTCCTAAAAAGTCTACAAGTGAGATTTCTGGCAAGATTAAGTCCTATGGATACCCCCTTGATTTAGAGACAAAGGGCTGCAATGATAGGTGAAAGAGCCTGAAGTGACTGCTCTCATTAGCCATACAGTATTAGATGAGGGGGCTAAGGGACCAGGACAGGTGGGTTTGTGACGGAGCTGCACAGGGAAAGAATAGCATTAGGATAGTCTTTATATAATATACAATTTAGTGCAGGGATAGTGGTAGGACGCACAGGTAAGAATAAGGGTAGGTATAGTTTTTTTTACACAGCAGACAGTTTAGTAAATGTTAGCATAGGGGTTATGGTGTATGTGAGGAAACTCTGACCATTTGACAGTGTGTAAATTTTGCATAGATGTAACTATAGCTTTACATATAGATTTAAATATATACACTGTATATATATCGCTTCCTGGGTCCTCCCTGTGTGGAGTTTGCATGTTCGCCTCGTGTCTGCGTGGGTTTCCTCCGGGTACTCCAGTTAGTTGGTATGGGATTTTGGTTAACATCAATAAAGTAAAATCACTTGAGTGAAGTGTAGGTACACACACATATACACACACACACACATATATTTGAGTGCCCCATCCCTGAATAAGCAGTGACTGAGTGACTGACTATATGCTACAGGTGAGTTTGTATGACCTCTGTTATCCTTCAATGATAATAAAATAAGCCACAGAATTGGAGACAACTGTGATAGAAAATGAGCTCTCGAAACCAAGTAGTGGGTAATGAGAGATGTAGTAAAGTACCTAAGCACATAAAAAGTGTGAGTGGGATCTTGTTATCAAGCGCCTTTCTCACAGTGGCACATTAAGAAACTATGACAAGACAGTGTCAATGTGAGAAGGAATAGAAACTAGAGATGTGAGAGGTGAAGTAGTTCAAATAAGACAAAAATTATATATATAAAAGAGAAAGGTGGCAATTGGTAGCAATCAAGTTCATGAAGGTAAAGCAGACAAAACTAATTTTAGTAACCAGAGTGCAGTTAGGAGAGTTGAGTGTGGGCTGGCTGCAAGCAGTCAGTACATGGAAGATCAGAGAAATATAAGATAACAGAGAATGCAAGGATGTGATCAAAAGAAAAATGTACCAATGAAAATAAAATCTTGTTATTAGGAAACATAACTGAAATCAGCATAACTAAAATAAAACAATTAGAAGAAGTGAGAGAAAAGTAACTATATGTGAATTGGAGAAGTATTTCAAGTAGAATTTGGACCTTAAAAATACAAGGTAAGTGTTGAAAGGGTTAACATGATCCAGCAATGAGCAATATTTACAGTTTGCTGATCAAAATGGCCTTGAGCGAGGAGTAGGAAGAAAGCACTAAAAGAAAAATGAGGTGATATAAATTTTTTAAGTATATAGATTATATGTGTAATTTTGTGTATATGTATATATTTATGTATATGTGGAATGAATTCAATTAAATGGGACAAAAATAAATATATACTGTATTTAGTTTTAAAAGTACCTGGCGCACACTGATGTCTTTGTGTGTATGCATTTCTTGTTCTGTGTATCCTTATTTGTTTACATATCTGTGCTGAACTTATTCTTTGTATGTGTGCGCATCTCTCCCACATACAGCTGTGACCTTAGCATAAAGACACTTCTAAATCCCTTATTGTCTCTGTGGTGCTGTGTTAGGTGAAAATACTTTGTTGAAATGTATTTGTGTGCAACTTGAAGAAAACAGAAAATAAAACATGGAGACCTCTAGGCAATGTAGTTCTATCGTAATGAAGAATTACTGATCACAGGCAGAATTGAGTCTTGAGAAAAGTCAGGGGAGCAGTATTTTGAAGACTTAAAGACTTTAAGCACATGGTGTTTGAATGAATGGAAAGATCTTATATGCAGTCGATTAAAGATACGCTGATTGGGAAAATACTTTTCTGTATATCCGTAAGAGGAAAATTGATTAAACGCGTTAAAAAAATGCTTAGTGTGTTCGAAAATGTATTTATTCAAGCAACTGCTGAAAATATATTGCACACAAAAATTTTGAAATGTTTGATATAAATTTCCAGAATGACTTTGAGTATGTTATTCAGTATGTTAAAGAAATTCCTCTGAGTGTATTGAAACAAGTTTAAGTGTACAGTATTTAAGAATGTTTGTTTTAAAACAATATGTGAAGATATGTGATGTTGTTTGAAAGGATGAAATTGATTAAAATGTAAGATTGTAAACATGTTTATGTTTGGTTGAACTGAAAGAGCTCTTAATTGTAACTTAAAAATATATGAGTAGGTGGTGTAAAAGGTCTCCAGATCAGGAATGATACTGTATATACACCCCTTTTCTTTTGAGTGCTGTCCTTGCTCTAATTTTGGGAAGATCTTTAATAATTGTAAAAGTAAATTTAATGTAAAAGGAGACATACTCTTTATAACACTAAGGAAGCTGAAGATACGAACTGGCTCCCTAAAGGGGTTAACTAAAAGAAAAGTATACTGTACTGTTTCTCCAGAGTCAACACTCTGGAAAAGATGCAAAAAAACTCTGAAGATATCAGCGAAAGAGTGTGCAAGATGAACTAGCTTTGGCAGGAGGTTATGGGTAAAACAAATCAATGTTATTAAATACAAATAAGTTTACAAACTCTTCTAAAAGTTCTGTAAAATTTAACTGTCAGAGAACCAGATTCTCCAATATCAATATGGGTGAGAAAGCGCTGACTTCCTTGAGGGCATTTTAAATATAAATAGATTTTGAGTTACAAAGCATTTGATATATGTGTTAAATTGGTGGTTTCTTTCCCCATCCCCTTCTTGTGTTATAAGTAGTTTATACATATTTTAAATGTGAAATAGAATTGAATGCCAATGTTTTCATGACTACAAAGCCGAAGAAAGGTTCACTTTTATAATTTGTTAGGTTAAATGAAACATTCCGGACATTTTAAGATTCTAAAGCCTAAGGTAGAAATGTATGTGGTAATTTAATTAGTAAAATTATAATAATAATTAGGATATATGTAAAGAAACTTTTAGCTTTTAGATGGCAGGTTAAGAGATGTTAATTGATGAATTTCAAGATAATTCTGAATTCCAAGTGACCTTTGAAATAATTTAAGGGATTTTATGTGGATAAATATATATTTTATATAAATTACCTAGTTTGCCTTAGACATAATCAAATGTAAATTTCTTTTGTAAAAAAAATCTAAGACTGCACATATTTGAACAATATTCTATAATTGAAATTAAAAATATGTATCAATGCTTTCTGATGTATCAATGCTTTTTAATCAAGTTAAAATAAAATGTGTTGCATTAGCTTCTCAGCAGACAGAAAACTGCCTGTACTTATCAGCCCAAGGCCACTTGCCCTTACTTCCAGCAAGTTTGCCTGCTTATTCAGACACCAAAAAGGGGTGATGACAAGCCAAGGATAGTATGCACAATAAGAAAACTAAGCACCATTGCCTCAGTGATTCAGCTAGTTAATACCTTAGTCCTGAGAGATGCCCGTGCATCAAGAGGCTCTTGTTTTAGTGTCCTAGTATCTTATGTGTGTGTCCTACAGATTCTGATTTAAAATGTAGGAACTGATTAATAAATAAGTTTCAGGCACTTGCACAGGGAAAGGAGTAATGTTGGCAAGTTTTGGTCAGGTAATAGACAGTAGATGATGGAAATTAGTAGGCTTGAATATTAGGTAAAGGTAGGAAGAACTAGAAGGAAAGTATTTTGCATAGATGGTAAGAAATGTAATATAATCCAATGCAATTCCTAGTTTAGGCACTTACACCATGGTCAAGTCTCTTTGTTACAATGCTGTGTACTAAAGATTTATTCTGCATTGCTATCTGGACTCCAAGACTGACTTTTTTAAGTGAGAGAAGTTTTCTCCAAGAAAAAAGCAATAGGAACATACTGTAATTGTATAATTTTGTAAATGAAACCTACATCATTATTTTCGCCTCCTCTATGAAATCATCTTCAGACATGCTACCTTCTTTAATGACTTTAATGGCAACTTCATACTGGTCCTTCCATAGGCCCAGGTGCACTACTCCAAACTGCCCACTGCCAAGTTCGTTCAGAAGAGAAATTTCTTTTTTGTTTAGTTCCCAATTACCTACAATCAGAAAAATGGAACAATACCAAAATGTGATAATTACTTATACCCAACTGAAAAGCATTTTAAAACACTACTGCTTTATACCTCTACTTTATGCAGATGCTAAACTCCTGTTAAAAATAACACACTGAAACATCTGACACAAATTATTAGAAGTAGATTAGAAATGCAATTTTAAGAAACAAACTTTTTAACTTTGAACCTTTAAGAAAATATTGTGGTTTAACACTCCTCATTAGTTTTTTGCTGTACGCATTCATAAACATACTATATATAAAGCATATTTGATGTTTAAAAGTGATTTAAGAACTGCTAGAAAATGAAACAGACATTTAACTATTACCATAAGCAGAAAATGGTACCATCTTCTCCTTTTTAATGGCTGAATGTCGGAGTCTTGTAATCATTCCTGTAAGAAAAAGTACATTTATTTTAATCATTACTCATGCATGCACATCTGAGGATCATCTTCTGGGCCTATCGGAGGTAAGCAATACTACCCCAGGGTGAGACAAGGGCACTATCATTGTAGCTGTTTTGGTTTTTTTTTTCACCCGCAAAGGTGAAAAGATGACCAGTGAGGGCAAATGACTCAGCACCTCCTGGCCAAAGTCCTATAAATGACTTGATGCTTCAAACAGAGGCATCTCCATATGGACTCAGACTGAATCCAGAACAGAACTTCCGAAAAGACCCGCTCTGGGTGGTAGGTTCCACTGTGATCTATTTGAATTTTTCAGATCTTCTGTTTTCTCCAGACATTCATTAGATGTTTTAAACTGATAAATCTTATTCTAAAAATTCTAAATACATTTATTATACAAAAACTATAAATTCTGAGTCTATTCTGAGTCTGAGGATCCTAAGGATGGTTGCTGAATGAAACCAGGGCATATGAAAATTGTCCACTAAATTATGATTTGGACTATTGATATTATAAGTAGAAACACATGTGTGTGAAATATACTTGTATCAGGTAGTTTGCTACAGTGGCTAAGGCACTGGATTCCATTAGACATACTAACTTACCAGTTCACTTTCACCATGTAATCCTGAGCAAGTCCTTTAAAGTGAATGTGCACTGCAAAAAATCTTTAAATGGCTGCAATGTATACTGATCTTATTAGGTTCATTTTGATCTACTGTAGATGCTAGTTCATATATATGATAACAATGTAATGTAAAATCTGATTGATCAACAGTGCATTAATTATTATTTTAAGATTTCAGTCTTTTCATAAAGTAAAAAGTAATACCGCACATTTACACATGCAGATAATATATGAAATGAAAACTAATAAAGACATAAAATAGGGAAATAAAAAATGAATAAATAACATAACACAGTAACTGATGTACTGTCACTGTTGCCTGATTTGTTGTGTGGTAACTCAGCTTTCATCCATCTTCAACCCACTCATCCAGGGAAGAATTGCAGGGCAGATCTGCTTTCTTTACAATACTAATTAAAGTCAGAAAAATGAGTGGTTGAGGATACTAAAACTGGAAAGGGGGCCATGGAGAGTAAGAGTTGGGCCGTCTGTCTCAAAAGTAAATTTTTCAATTTTGGCAAATTTTATGTTTGTAGAGATTCTCGTTTTCATGAAAAACCAAATCCTTTCTTTCAAAATTAACATTTGTTTTAATATCCCTACAGTACATCATGTTTTTGTTTTTTATTTCCTTTAATTTTACAATCATACAATCAAGTCAAACTTATACAACAAACAACTTCACAGTCAAACTAGAAAAAAAAAGACCAAAAAAAAAAAAACAAAAGAATGCAGGAACAACAAGAGACAAAACCTAACAAAACAATATTCAACCCCCACCCAAGAGAGAGAGAGGAGAGACAAGATCATGGGTAAAATTAGTTAGAAAAGAAACAAAAAAATAAATAAAAAGAAGGGAAAATCCCCCCCCCCCCCCATGTAAATGCTTATTCTAAACTTTTATCACTAAGATCTTAACATATTTTTAAAAAATGTTTTGAACAGATACTCTAAGCAAGAATTTGATTTTTTTCCAGCTTCAAATAGTATAAATATTAGTTACCCACTGACTTATAAAAGGTGGGCTGGGATTCTTCCAACAGGATAAATCTATATGCATTAGTACGTTGTAGACAACTGAGGCAATATGAAATTGAGAACTCTCTAGTCTTAAGAGCTAGATCGAGTTTGTGTGACTTCCATCTCCAGATCTTTCAGATTTTAAATTTTCAATGTTTTATAAACTGACATTAACCCCAAAACTCAGAAGTTCACAGAATGTGGCTTGCACATAGATGACTTTGAGGGAAGACATCTGTAAATTTTCAGTTCTCTCCAAAACCCAAGCACTGAGCATTTCAAGTTGTTAAACTCTACATTACAAAGAAACTTTGATTAGATTATATGCCTTTATGAAACTACCCAAATGTGTATTTACTTGAGGCAGGTCCTTAAATATTCTTGTTATTTAAATTTTTTTTCTTACTTTTCCTAGCAAAATTTGAATCTCAATGCCTTTAGGTTATGAGTTGGGGGTGCTAGTCCCATGATTTTCCAAAATTAAAATGTGTTTCTACTTCTCCAATTTTTGATATCTTAATTTAAGAACACCATGAGGAAAGAAGATAATCAAAATTCACGCAGGTAAACTGATTCATTCATTCATTGTTTACATCTAGCACAAAATAATTATATTCCAAATATGCTTTAGTTAGATAAAGAATATGATTTTTTAAAAATAGATGTGCTTTTAAAGTGGAGTAATATAAACTTCAGTAGTTTACCATATACAGTACTTGTGTTGTAAATATGGAGAAAGTCATGATATGATAACATTTTTATTTTTTTGCAGTGAATATTTTTAAAGTGAACTTTCAAACATTTTAATGCAAAAAATACGAAGTGTAGAAGATTAAAACTTAAAATAAAAAAGTAAAATGAAAGATAACGGATTGCCAATCACTCTATTCTTTTTAATTTTGACTTCATATTATTAATTTTATGTGATTTTCACTTTCTGTATATGAAAAAGTTACATAAAACTGACTGATAAAATGAAATGTACTCAGTGATATTACTGTTTTAATATAATCTAATATAATGAAACTATTTTAATATAAGATAAAATTAAAAAATAAAATATGCTTGATAAGAGTACATCTCTTTAATTCTTAGTTATAAAAAGTACACTTTTCCTTTTACCTTCACCCCGAGAAGTGCTGCATCAGTGCATAAACTGAATTAAAATCAGAACGATTTAGTGAATTTATATGTCAATTTTTGTGTAATCTTTAATCTGTAAAAATATCAATATTTTTATTTGGTTATATTTATAGTGTTTAATAATAGTTTAATAAAGGCTACATTTACAAAAACAATGTAATGCAAGTGGCAGACTAAACATATTTAACACATTTAAGAAAATAATGGACATGGACAAAAGTTTGATAACAAAATTGTGCTAGTTGTGTTAGTAGTGTACATAAACATTTTAGAATATTTTTCTTCATAATCCTGAAGAAAACAATTAAATTAAAGGAAAATTTTACTGACCTCCTGAATTGTGGCTATGATACTGGATCATTTTAGGTATTGAGTCAAACACATAGTTCTCTGCTACGTAGTAGTTTTTATCAGGTGTGATATTAATCCGATAGTGGCAAACAGATCCATTTTTATCACTGTGAAAGAAAATTCAAATTGTTAACATTAATTTCATACATATATGCATATATTATAAAATATAAAAAGATTGGCATGAACCGTTGAAATTATTATTTTTTAAACTTAAAATGAGTACACATTAACAGGCAAATTTTTAATCTGCTTAATCCAGTGTTGGGCTGAAGAGGCTGAAGCCTATTTTAGCAGCACAGGAAATATGACAGGAAAAAGCCCTGGACACTTGTGCATGCTCTCCCACAGGGTCAGTTTGAAACTGACAATTAGCCTAACCTGCATGTCTTTAAAGATGTGGGAGGAAAGCAGGAGTAGCAGGAGTAGAGCACAAGCAGACACTGTAAATTCTACCTGGGCAACAACCAGGTGCAGGATTCAGACAGAGCATGATGAATCTGTGAGGTGACAGTGCTATCTACTACACTACCTAGGATTTACAGATAAAGAATATTAATCCTTTCTAAAGAACATATTACAGAAGTCAAAAACTTTTATTTAAATTGTAATATCAAGACTTAAATCATTCTAAAATGTTTTTGAAAATTAAGGTTTTTACAAGTTTCATATATAATTCTGATTAAATACACAAAAACAAAATAAATAGCAAAGTAGCAAAACATAATATTGTCAAACTTGGGTCACAGGGCCAGAACCTATACTGGCAGTACTGGACACAATGTATGAACAAGCACTGAGCCAGGAACCAGTCCATCACTGGCTCCACTCACTCATAGACACACGCACAAACACACACTTGCATTCGAACTCACCCAGGACTTAATACGTATAGGTAAAAATCAGCACAGACATACTGTATGTAAAATGTGACCTTTCTTATAAGCTGTTATAAAAACACATATTATTTACCCTAAGCAAAGAGTAGGCCTTAACTCTTATTTTTTGTGTAACTGGTCAAATTCTGGAACCACAAAAATATTTCAGAACCAGCATGGTGGTGCTCATCCAATTAAATTCCCTTATTTTGTCCAGATGTGCCATTTGGTTTATCAGCCTGGCAATGTAAGACTAAGACATTACAAGAAAACCAACTGACTTACTCATCAGTTAAACATCTTATTGAACATGATAAACACCACATGGAATGATGATGGGCACGTAGAATATGGCATTAAACTGTGGTGAGACAAATTAGGTTTAGTCCATCTTTATCATTCAAAGTATTATTATTACAAAAACTGGTACCTTTTGGGACTACGTTTTAAGCCAGCTGTTTAATACTAATTAAACTAATTAAAATCTCACTAAGAAGGTCTACAGATGCTGTAATTAAAGAATATTTGAATTTTTTCTTTTTAAAAAAACTTTAACCTTTAAAAATAACAAAACTAGCACAAATTCAGTTTGCTGTATGGCACAAGAAACATTTTTGTATCTGGAAAACAGAAATGCTGATGATCTCTTTTTCCAGTTCATTGTATCCTCACAGGAAACTTTAAAATGCTGTGTATTGTATTGTATTGACCCCCACTGCACGCCCAACCTACCTGGAAAGGAGTCTCTCTTTGAACAGCCTTTCCCAAGTTTTCTTCCTTTTTACCCTATAAGGTTTTTTTTGGGGAGATTTTCCTTGTCTTCTTAGAGAGTCAAGGCTGGGGGCTGTCAAGAGGCAGGGCCTGTTAAAGTCCATTGCAGCACTTCTTGTGTGATTTTTGGCTATACAAAAATAACTTGTATTGTATCGTATTGTTTAAAATTTGATAAGACTGTGGTGGGCTGGCGCCCTGCCCTGGGTTTGTTTTCTGCCTTGCGCCCTGTGTTGGCTGGGATTGGCTCCAGTAGACCCCTGTGACCCTATAGTTAGGATATAGCGGGTTGGATAATGGATGGATGGATGGAAAATGTGATAAGAATAAAATGTGATTAAGAGTAATTTCCTCTTACAGTGGAACCTCGGTTCACAACCATAATTCGTCCAAAACTCTGGTCAGAAACCGATTTGGTCGTGAACCGAAGTAATTTCCCCCATAGGATTGTATGTAAATACAATTAATCTGTTCCAGACCGTACAAACTGTATGTAAATATATTTTTTTAAAGATTTTTAAGCACACATATAGTTAATTATACCATAGAATGCACAGTGTAATAGTAAACTAAATGTAAAAACACTGAATAAAACTGAGAAAACCTTGAACAAAGGAGAAAACTAACACTGCAAAAGTTTGCGATATAGCGCTACGATCCCCTCACCTAAAACACTTTTTTTTAATGAGTTTTAAGCACAGGGGAAAAAAAATTAACATTTCAAAAATCCGTAATTTAATAAACCACCAAGAAAAGTAACATTGCAACAATGCACACTACGAACTGATCGTTGTAAACAGAAGTGAAGTGGAGGTTAAAATCCAGCAGAAAAAAGTCTTCATTAAATACAACAAGGTTAAAACAATGCTCGGATCTATCTCTTTAAAAGCAAGACTTATGCGTCCAGCCGTCTCTCTCTGTCTCTCCCCACTCCCACATACACACATGTGTGTGTGTGTGTGTGTGTGTGTGCGTGTGTTTGTGCGTGCGTGTGTGTGTGTGTCTCTCACTCGCATGTGTGTGTCTCTCTCGTGCGCCAGTCTGTGTGTGTGTGTGTGTGTCTCTCTCTCTCTCGCATCTGTGTGTGTGTGTGTCTCTCTCTCTCGAGCGTGCGTCTGTGTGTGTCTCTCGAGCGCGCGTCTGTGTGTGTGTGTGTCTCTCTCTCTCTCTCGATCACTGCACAGGGAGAGACTGAACACGTGCGGAAATCATCTGCGTGCACAAACCGAAAGGTTAACTGGCTTGTTCATATACCGAGTCTATGATCGTGAACAGATGCAAAAGTTTGCCGAAATTTTTGGTCGTAAACTGATTTGTACATGTTCCAAGACGTTCGTGAACCGAGGTTCCACTGTATTTTCAATTCACATTTTCTTCTAATCAGTTTTTTAGGCAGCCTTTAGAAAATAAAAGGTAGGGTGGAATAAACAATTACTGTTCTACTACAGTAAAATCACTATGTTCATTTACTGTAGCTGTGTTTTAGACTGAAAGTCACATTTCTGTTTTGTTTGCATTTAGAAGACACCACTTCACATGACATGACCTGACGTTATATTTATTGTCCAAGTTGTAGACAGTGAATAGAAAATTAGACAGGACTGTTCCTTGTGGTTTTCCACTGTTGCTCACTTCCATATAGGAGACACAAATATTATGGTCTACTGCCCAGACAGTCCATTATGAAGTACGCGATGGGCTTATTCACCTGCATATCATTACGCTTACCCCTTAACATCAAGCAAACCTTTCAAAAAATGTTCAACAGATAATATATCTCAATGAAAATGGGACTCTCCTGACACATTTTCTTGAAGAACAAGTGTGGTAAACACGAACAATATTGGTTGTTTCTTGTGGTCAGACAGACATGACAATGATATTAGGTGCTTTTTGCATTATTTGCAAATGCAACTAAAAAGTTATGACTTAGTGAGAAAGTGACAGAAAAGGTACTGTCACTTTTTAACTCGGTAGGCCTCACCATTAGTTTACCTAAATTAGTACAATAGTCACTAAGTTTATTTTTATTATTATTATTTATGAAGCATGTCTGTCTTCAAGCATACACACTACCACATAATCGAAAAAATGTTTTTTCCAGTTAAAAATGTTGTTAAAATATAAGAGAACAAAGACTCTTTAATAATGTAAGATACAATGTCTTCTTTTCCACTTGAGCTGACTGCTGCAATATATTATTCACAAGCTACTCAAAGCATTCTATTTGCTGCTTTTGTTTAATTTGAAATGCTATTGCAAGGGTTTTTATAAGATTATGAGGTTGAATATTATGAATATTGAAGATTATGAGGAGAATATACTACATTGGTCCTTAAGTATTTACAATGGCTTCCTGTTACGTTTAGGGCTTACTTCAAAATCCTCCTACTTACAAATCAAGATTTAAATGGCTTAGCCATATTTATGTAATAGAACTTATCAACACATACTTGAGAGTACATTATGATCTTGAGACAGCGGTCTTTTAAAGTTCCCAATGGGTAAAAATAGTAAAACTACTACACTTTGGGAATTCAAACCTTTATCTACAATTCCTCAAAACCTTGGAATATTCTGCCTTCTTATGAAAGACGTGCCCCATCATTCTCAAATTCCCACTGAAGACTTACTATTTTAGTCTAGCATTCACTGATTAATGAATGCTTCTGCTTCTTATTAGATTTTTAGTATGGATCTATGACCTTTTATATTAACCAGTAAGGAGAAGCAGATAATTCACATAGGCTATCAAAATTGTGATACCTCCTCTTTGACACTACAGAGGTGTATTCTCTCCATAAATGTTGTTAACTAGACATTTTGTTTTACTCTCCTCGATCCTCTGTTGCTTGCATCTCAATACTAACTTTTAGGCCTTTATATTGTCATTATATATTTATTCCAGTCATTGAAATTCATTCCATTATACAGTATGTAGGGCTGCAACAGCTAATTGTCATTATCAATAATAATCGATTATTAAAGACATTGGCAATGATCATTTTCATCGATTAGTTTAAGTTAGATTAGGTTACGTCATTAGGCTGAGTATGTTGTGCTGTGCAATTGCGTTATTACTTCATTCATTTGAAAAATGGCAAACGGTATGCAAATGCCAGAAAACAGATAGCAACCTAAGACTTCT
Organism: Polypterus bichir lapradei; assembly: GCA_026402145.1. Lineage (NCBI taxonomy): Eukaryota > Metazoa > Chordata > Cladistia > Polypteriformes > Polypteridae > Polypterus > Polypterus bichir. The sequence continues at coordinate 26,101,294 of JANRMT010062831.1, forward strand.
AGAGTTTACTTTACTCTGAATGCAGGAAAAAAAAAGGTTGTGAGTTGCAAAATGTGTACGTCTGACGTCCTATTGCACGAGAGCACAATGATGATGAATAAACATTTTAACAGAAAACATACTGTTATGGGCTCTGTGGAGGAGTATGCCTCGCTGTCATCACTGTAAGTTGAAGGTTACTTCAGCGTAATGTGATACAGATCTATGAACAAAATGTTTGCTAGACTAGGCATAATGACATGACTTCTGGTTTGAAATGAGGAATAATTTGAGTTATAGTTCAGCCCCCTACAATGCAAATAAAACACTAGCAAATGCAACAGAGTTTTATGATAGGCAAATAAAAAACCTGCCCTTAGCCTCTAGATAGTAAACATTCAGATTTTTACTTGCCATATTTTTTTTTGAACATGGCCACTCTGCTAAATTACAATGCTGAACTATACGCTTGCATTCACGTGTCTTTATAAAAAATTGTGAAGAAATTTAAGTCCCTGTCCAAGCAGAATTTTGTTTTCTTTTCAGTCTCGTATGCAAAGGAAATCCCAATCTCACCGAGAGGGCAGTGGTGAATCCCACAGCACATCAACCACGACTGAAATACTTATCATTCATTCCAAGTCAAAAGGCAGTTCCAGACGCTGGCTGTTAGTCTTTAAATAGCTTTTATACAGTCTAGGAAGACAAGATAATGTGCACGTACTGCTGCAGCAAGCCTAGAGTAGCCAGTAAAGAGACTTTGTGGCAGGAACAAGTTTTAAAATGTGAAAATTTACAACACACATCCGACAGCAAATGACATGTTGGCTGCAAGCAAATATGCCAAAGAATCTGCAGTGCTAAAAGGTTTTCAAACCCAACAAAACAAATGATGATGCAAAACTATATGACCTGTCAGTTAAAATAAACTCATATAAGCATATTACAAAGCAAAGGAAGAACTGAGTTTCACACAGATTTAGTTTAGTGTGATTCTGAATACATAAGCCAATTTGTGAGTTTAATTAATTTATAGAAAGCAGTTGTGCTTTTAAGGAAATATTGTGTGTATTTTCATTGCACATCCAGAGCCAGAAGTACTCTTAAGTGTTTTATTTCTATTTATTACTATTTATTTTCAATATATTATTATGCAAATGTTGTATAAAAACCTATATTGTGTTTAAAATATCTACAGGTAGTTCATTTTAAAAAAATACATGTCTTAAAATTTATTCAAATCTGTTTATTTGGGGATAAGTTCCATTTCATGCACTTTGTGCTTAATTTCAAATTAATTTTTTACAATTCAACTAATTGGTTAATCGACAAAATAATCGCCAGATTAATCGATTGTGAAAATAATTGTTAGTTGCATCCCAGTTATATGCATGTTGTATGGTGTAATTGATTACTGATTGTAAAAGCCATTTGTTAGTTAGTTAGGTAAGGTTGTAGCGCTTGAAATTGCTGTATAGCAGCACTATTATTACAAAAAAGAGTAGACTTGCAATAGGGACTCTATAACCATCTGATTTCAGGAACTGTTACTTATTATTTTCTATTTTAATTTTTTTTTGTGGCTTTTTCAAGTGTCATTTCTCCAAAAGTGGTTACTACAGTTTTAGTAACACTTTAAAGATTATTCACTTGCTACTCTATTATTTGTAAGCAAAAGAAAAAGGGAATAGCTGAAACTAATTAAAGGCTGTTGTCTTGTTATATTATACTCAATATACTTTAACAGTTTAACTCGGAAGAAAAATGTTCATGTTGCATTGGACTAAATGGGTAAGACAGTGTCAATAACAAAATAAAACTACAAAATCTTTTTCAAAACACTGTGCTGTGATTTGAAACATTTGTAGTATAGTTTGCAACTTTTTGAAATAGTTTGTTTATAAGAAAAATTCTGTCCCATACACAACAAAGAGGCCCAGGATGCTAGACTGGATTTAAATCCTAAAATGGTTACTGTCTGTATTGAGCTTCATGGCCTTTAGCATGCCACTGTGGAATATATCTTTATATACTGTGTAACTCTGTATGTGCATGTACGAGGTGTGTCTATTAAATAACAAGACTGATTAAATAACTCACCTTTATTTATATGAATTTAATTTAAATTTAATGCTTGTCCCCTTCAATATACTCACCGTTTGCACTAATATATTGCTGCAGTCTTGTTTTCCAGTGGTCGAAGGCATTTCTGTCAGCTGTTTAAACACATCCACCGTTTTCTTCTTTACAGCATCAACTGAGTCAAAACATGTCCCTTTAAGCACTGATTTAACTTTTGGGAAAAGATAAGTCGCACGGTGCTAAATTGGGCAAATATGGAGGATGTTCAAGTGTAGCAGTGTGCTTGTCGGTCAAAAACTGCTTTACAGAAAGTGCTGTGTGAGCAGGCGCATTGTCCTGGTGAACTTTTAAATTTAGCATTTTTTTCGGCATACTACAGACAACACAACCAAACTAAATGGCGACTCACAATCAACTGAACGTCATAGAGTGTTGCTGTTTGTCATGCATGTTCAATTTCACCACATATGCAGTTATAACCGCTTCTGACTGCTTTGTTTACTAGGTGGAATCACAGTGTCATTATTTAATAGACACACCTCGTATATTATACTTCACCTCTGTGTTACACTTATGGATGGCACGGTGATGCAGCAGTTATTACCTTTGACTCACAGCTTTAAGGCTATGAATTGAACTTCCAACCTGACCCGTGGATATGAGAAGTTCACACATTGCCTCTGTGTGGTCCATTTATCCCTGTGAATTATTTATCATCCTTTCTCCTCAAGACTAGTGCTGATGACCTAAGGCAGTTGTGGAAATGTGAGTCAGGGTGACTTGCAGTACACTTTGCATGACTGGCTGGGAAAACAGAAATGAGTGGATACAGGTTTCAGTGGAAATAACAGGCTGAAGCAGGTTCAGAATTAAGTGCCTCCTGGGATGTGTAGCAGACAGCTTTCTAAAATGTTTATTTCTTTCATATTCCATCAATACTCAATTACTAACTATACTTTTTAATTTCATACTTTACCATTTCTACTTCTTTCATATGTTAGTCCTTAACACTAGAATCCCAGAAGCCTATGAAAAGAGTTGTAATCCCAGGCCACCTTAAATTCCTTCGCACCTCTCCATCAGCGTCTTTGTTTTGCAAATGTGTCAATCAGCACAAGCAGCCTGCAATAACATCCATTCCCCCTGCCACTCCCCCCACACAATGGAAGTTCTCTCAGCTCAAATCTGGGTATGAGGTGCTAGGGATTGTATAGAGTAAATAATAGATGTTTATTTGAAATACATGCATTTCATGCATGTTCCGTGTCTGCAACAATCTAGGTAAATGTAGGATGACAGGAAAAACGAGGCAAGAAATGCTGAACACATAACTAAAACAGAAAAATTTTCCTTGTTATAGTACAAATTAATAAAATGTTGACATGAAATGTATAATGTGTGAAGGCTGAAGTTCAAATATCAAATACTTTCACAAAAGGTATAACAAAATAAGGGTGCCTTTATTCAAGTATATAAGCAAAGAAAAATAAATTATTCAATTTACATGTTGCTGTTAATATGTAAAAACCGAAACCCATTTTATCAATTTTATGGGTGGGTTAGAGGTGGCTGCCTCTAAATCAAGAGACTGTGGGTTCGATCTTGCGTCTTTCCTGCATTTTCCATTTAGAGTATTGAGCTGCTATTATTATATTATTATTACTATTATATAATAAAAACATACATTTGATTTGAGTCTGTAACACCTGTTGCAAACTTTTGCTACTTGTAAAAGTGTTTTTCGTTTTTTTCAGTTTTATTCTCTCAGTCATGTTCATGTGGTACAACAAGCTTGCCTCTTCCTTTCCGAGTCAATAGCATTTATCTTCATTCTATTCACAAGAGCAGTGATGACCACAGATGGTGCTGTGGCTGATGCCTGCTCAGAACTATTTATTTGTACTGGCAATCAAAGATACGATGCCCTTTGACCGCTATCAGACTATCATGCAGCATTTGCACTTTGACAACAAGGACACCCATTGCAGAATGTGTGAAAAACGACAGATTTGCATGTGCATGTGCAATGCTACTCCTTATTTAGGAAAAGATCCCAGTAGTCCCACAGGAGAAAGACTTTCTGACACTGTGGTCATAAAGCCATTTCTAGACAATGGCAGAACCATAACAAGAGACAACTTCTTCATGTCACCTTTGCTGGCTAATAAACTGCTGCACTGCAACACAACTCTGCTTGACACCATAAAGTGGGACGGGAACTTAAACCTGCAGCTAAACTCACTTCATTACATGAGCAATGCTCAACGCTAGTGTTTAGATCTGGCCGTGCCGTGCTGACATTGTATGCTCCCCAGAAGATGTCTGTCTACATTCCCTGTACCATGCATCATAATATGGAGATTGGGCAAGATCGGAAAAAAAACGTTCAAATGACATAGCGTTTTCATTCATGGATGTGTGTATGCATGCATGAGAGAGGCAGAGACAGATTTGATATCATTCAAGTGGTTACTGGAATATAAAATAAACACTTTCATAAAGGTATAACAAAACAAGTGTGCTTTTATTCAAGAATAAAGCTAAATAAAAAAAAATTCAAGTAACAACAAGACACCAAGAAGACATGATTCACCAGCATTTGTGTGTCTGCTTATATCCTTTCAGCGATATTTTTTATAAGTAGCAAAACTTTACACTGGCTGTTACAGACTCAAAGCAAATGTATGTTTTTATGACATAATAGTAATAACAACTGAAGCTCACCACTCAAAAGGAAAATGCATGGAACACCCGGAATCAAACACGCTACCTCTTGATTAAGAAGCAGCCATTCTTATCTCTACACCAGCCATGCAACTGGTATTTAAACTTTGTTTTTTATATATTGGCAGCAACATGTAAATTGAATAATTCCTTTTTCTTTGATTATATTTTTGAATAAAAGTACACTTATTTTTATTATACCTTTTGTGAAAGTGTTTATTTTGGATTTCAGTCTTCACACATTATACATTTCACATGAACATTTTATTCATTTTTAGTATAACATGGAGAAAAATTCTGTTTTAGTTATGTGTTCAACATTTCTTGCCTCATATTTTTTGTCATGCTTCATTTACCAACATCGTTGTAGACACGGAAAACACATGAAATGTATGTATTTCAAATAACGATATATTATTTACCCTATACAACTCCAGGCACCTCACACTCAGGTAAAGAGACTTGAGTTGGGAGAACTTAAGCAGCATTGGTGGGGGGGATGTGATAGCAAGCTGCTTGTGCTGATCGACACATTTGCAAAACAAAAACGCTGATGGAGAGGTACAAAGGAATTTAATGTGGCACGGGATTACACTTTTTTTTGTAGGCTTCAGGGATTCTAGTGTTAATTGTTTTCAATAATTTTCCTGAATTTTTACTCCTCTGTTGTCACACATGCGAGTAGGAGTCAATTAGAGGGCATGAATAATGGCAATTCCACGTCTGACTAGAGGGCAGTCGGGGAAAGACTAACTGTCTTTCTCAATCCCTTGCAGACCATTCTCAGGAAATCCCACAGGGTTCCAGTGCCTTTGATGATGTCACTTCCGTTTTCTGGCACCTTTGATGACAACACCTCCAGTCCTGCCTCTGATGATTTCACTTCCACTTCTGGCCACGATGACATCACTTCCTACACTGGCCTTTAAAGCCACCATTTTGACTATGTAGTAGTCAGTAGTATGTTTTGGACTCAGTTGTGTGAACAACTCAATATCTTAAAAAATACCTTTTTGCCCCCAAGGAATATTATACGGGTGGCTGCCCCAAACCTTTATAATGTCTTATTGTTGTTCTTGTGACACTGTCTTTGAAAAGAATTGTTGGTAAAGTAGGAATGACAAAGTTCTTTTTTTTTGTGCATAACCTACATTTTTAAGATATGCCCTCCAGATAACTGACATATTCAACTTGCCAAGCAGGAGTGTATAGATGGCAATGTTTGTGTGTTTCCTGGAAAGTTTTGACCTAATGCCCATTCCAGGATTTTAACTTACAGCCACTGCTGCTGTGATAGTCCTCATGTCATAATTGTCCAGGAAGAAGTGCAATTGGATAAAATGTCAGTGCTGATAATACAGACTAGAATGGTTTACAGTGTCTAGTAGACATCCAACTAATATTTAACATTTCTATCCCTCTAAAATGTTGCTTTGTTTTGTCATGGTATGTTCCTAAGTTGGTAGATGATGAGCTTGGCCACCAGCAGCCACTCTTCACACAATTTTTTCAGCACTGAAGTCAATTGTATTTTTACAATGCAGAACACTCAGCCCCTACTGTGTAAATATCGGAAGTATTAACTGTGCTACCCGTCTAAAACAGGCTGAAATCTAAGTAATCAACATAGACCTGAGCATTAATGTTTACATTACACCATGCCATTTCTCTGTCATGTGCCATTTGGTATGAGATTCGTAAAAGCAGTGGTAATGAAGGTGATCAGCCATCTATTCGAATGACAAATGCAATGCATTTTATTACTAAAAATGTTTGTGAGGCACCATCTGTTGGAATGACAGAGACATAAAAACCTGATGGACACACTGACAGACACTTACCCTTTTATTCAAGTGGAGAGCTGTGCTACCGATCTAAAATGGACCGAAAGCTAGGTAATCAATGTATACCTAGGTGTTATTATTTGCAGTGCACCACGTAATGCGTATGTCTCTGTTATGAAGCTATAAAAGCAGTGTTAATGTTTGTGATGTGCCATCTGCTGGAATGAAAAATGCAATGCATTTTATTACTAAAAATATTTGTGACGCACCATCTTTTGGAGGGACGGAGACATAGCAACCAGAGAAAAATACAGACACTTATCCTTTTATAAAGTTGGATTATTTTTTCCAACACAATTTACAGTGGTAAATAATGTAAAGTGCTTTATAAATTGATGAAAATAGCAGTAAAAGACAAAGATACTCAATATGCAGCAGGCAATTTTTCCCATTCATTCGGGAACTTATTCAACCCAACTTGGAATCCTAGGGAGCTAAACAAATAGCCAAGAAAGGCCCAAGTAAATTAACATTTTCCCTTTCATTATTTATAATGTTATATCTATAAGAGATGCTGTCTTTCATTGGCAGGCAATGGATACAATTATTCTGTGTGGAGTCTGCAAGTTCTGTCCATGTTTTTGAGTGTTTCAATCCTCCTTCCCAACAAATGTGCATATTAGATTGACTTATGGCTCTGAAACCAACCAGTGTGAGTGTGAAAGTGGCCACATATCCTCTGATGAACTGATGAGCTGCTTCATGCCTTATACCCTGTTAGGTGTGCTACCAGTCTAAAATGTGTTGAACACTAAGTAATAATGTAGAACTTAGCATTAACACTAGTCTCTGTTATATGCCATCAGTATGGAATTTGTAAAAGCAGTATTCATGTTTGTGATGAGCCATCTTTTGGAATGACAAATGCAATGCATTTTATTACTGAAAATATTTGTAATGTTCATCTGGTGGAATGGCAGAGACATAGCAAATGGACAGACACACAGAAACGTACCCTTTTATTAAGGAATAGTTGTGCTACCTTTTTAAGATGGATTAAAATCTAAATAATCAATGTAGACCGCAATGTTAATGTTTGCAGTGCACAATGCAATGCATTTGTCTTTGTTATATGCCACTTGGCAAGGGATTCATAAAAGCAGTGGTAATGTTCGTGATCTGCCATCTATTGGAATGACAAATTCAATTAATTTTACTGCTAAAAATGTTTATGATGCGCCATCTATTTGAATGCAGAAACATAGCAACACGACAGTCACACAGACAGGCACACAGAAACTTATCCTTTTATTAAGGTGGACGCTGCTGGGATTGGTGTTAGTTTCCTGCATTCTTTTAATTATCAAAGACATTTCAGAAAGCTGATAGTTTTGTAGAACAATAGACATACTAATGAAGCTCTGACACTTTTATCATGTTCTAGACATTGTATTTATGTGAAGGGGAGGAATGGTGACTCTGTGGTTAATGCTTCTGTCTCATGGTACTAGTAGCCTGAAATTCATTTCCAGCCTGATCACTATCTTTTCAGAACTTACATGCTTGCTCCGTGTTCTCTGGGTTCTCAATGGCATAAATGTTTGAACAATTATCAACTCAAAATTGGGTTCTACAATGATATTTTGAGCCTGAGTTTGTCATGCAGGCTCCAGCTTGCCAAGATCCTACATTGGAGTAAATCGGTTCTGAAAAAGGCTGGTTGATTGTAAGAAAAAAAAAATAAATGAACCATTTACTACCAAACCGATGAAATAAAGTACTATATTTTAACTTAATATATACTCTTACTGTGGAATTATTTAGGTTGATCAATTTTAATAATATAGTTATATAGAGGGCAATACCCTGGATACAAAGACAACATAAAGTAAGTTACAAACGACCTAATGAAAATTCTTGTTGCAGAGTTTTGAGCCTATTGTGAATTACTAACTAGTCTACAGGACTAAAAGTGTGTACTGCTCTAAACGTATTGGTAAGGACCTTACAAGGACTTATTAAGTTGGTCCCATTTTTTTAAAATAAGAATAACACTTTTGTGGACAGGGCCTTTATCTACTTAAGGACTAAATGTAAATTAGATATCATTCAGTTTTACATAACATCTCACAACAGAAGAAATGTGGCATAGAAATGCCTAGTTGCACAAAATGATCATTGACTACATACAGTCGGACCTCGCTAAGTCGACCTTCCCTAAGTCAAAAACCTCCCTATGTCGAATTACTCGTTAGTCCCCGGCCGAATTCCCATAAGACCAATGTATTTAGATCTCCTCAACTCGAAAACTTTTGGGCTCCCAACCTCCGTTAGTCGAATTTTCTATGGCCTTTGGGTTATTATTCTGAGGCTACATTTCAGAACATGTGGTCCGGAAAACCAAGAAAAGGGACGCAAAGTCTTACCTTAATGCGTTCCACAAGAGATTAAGCGACTCTGTGAGGGTAGAACGTCTATTTTGAGAACAAAAGTGTCCAAAAACTAAAGGGAGTGGCTGGAATAATCTGCATCCCTTTTTGGCCGGAGGAGCCTTGAATAGTGTTCGCGTCTGTGTGCTTCTCCATAGTCTCCCGTACGGTTTGTGCCCCGAAAATGGAAACTGGTAAGCGTAAGCTTAAAACGTTGTCAATCGCGGAAAAAGTTACCGTCAGAGCCGTCGAAAAGGGCGACAAGAAGAAAGTGGAAATTGCAAAGCAATTCAGCATTCCCGCAAGTACGCTCTCCACTTTTCTGAAAGAAAAAGAAAAGATTTTGAAACTGTATAGTGAGAAGTCATGTGGCCATCAGAAGAGAATGAGGGAATGTGAGTATCCCATCATTGAACAATGCGTTTTGAAGTGGTTTGTGCAAGCGAGGGATAGGAACGTTCCTATTGACGGGAATCTTTTGCAAGCAAAAGCAGAAGAATTTGCCAAAGAGTTGGGCCATTCAGAATTTAAAGCCAGCAATGGTTGGCTGGACAAATTCAAGAAAAGACACGGAATTGTGTTTAATAAGCTATGTGGCGAAAGTGCACAAGTGCAAGAAGAAGATTGCAGTCATTGGATACAGAAACTGCCAGAAATTGTTCAAGATTACAGTCCTGATGACGTCTTCAATGCTGACGAAACTGGTTTATTTTTTAAATGCACTCCGGACAAAACAATGACTTTCAAAGGTGAACCATGGCTACCTATGCATTACGAGGCCAATAAAAAAGCTTGGATGACATCAGAGCTTTTCTCCAAGTGGCTGAAAAAAGTGGATGCAGCGATGGTCCGGAAGAAAAGAAGAATCATTCTTTTCATCGACAATTGCACAGCACATAACCATATCCCTGTCATGAAAGCTGTGACAATCAAGTTTTTGCTGCCGAACACGACATCTAAGCTTCAACCTCTCGACCAGGGCATCATTAACAATTTCAAGTTGCGATACCGCAAACTCGTTGTGAGAAAATTGCTGCGGGATATCGAAGATGAACGCCTTCTAGGAATTGACCTGCTAGAAGCGATGCGAATGGCCCGGAGAGCTTGGGATGAAGTTCCAGAGGAAACAATTAAGAATTGCTTCAAAAAAGCAGGTTTTGGACAGTAAACCGTTGACGATTCAGATGAGCACTTGGAAGCAATGTCAATGGAAAGAGACGACGCACTTTCAAGTCCCGAAGAATGGACCACGGTTCTGACAGCTACTGGCGCCAATAAGGAAGTGTCCTTTCAGGATTTTCTCGAAGTTGACAATGCGGTGATTGTTTGTGGAGAACTAACGGACGCTGACATTATTGCTGAGGTGGAAAACGAGGAACAAAAGGAAAATGAGAGTGGGGATGAGGAAGAATACGGCAACAATGTCGATACTCAGCCTGTCCCCAGCCGAAAAGAAGCGAGGCAGGCTATTGACATACTGCACAGATTCTTGGAATCTACGTCGGATCTTGAGGAAAATGTGTTTCGGTCCATTGACGAGATTGAGGAGATTGTCGAGCGAGATGCATCGGCACATCGACGCCAAATGATGTTAACAGACTTTTTTCTCTAAAGGTACAGTAATCTGTTTCATTGCACTGTTTGATAGTACATACTGTAGATGCATGTACCGGTATGTAGCCTACATGTATACGTATAAAACGACAATATAATAAACGGTTATACTGTACTGTATATTAATTAAGCCGGAAAAATAATGTCCTTGATTAACCGACGCTTTTTACGCCATTTTCCCTTACTCGTAAATTCCGTAAGTCGAATTTTTTTTCGGGTTCCTTTGAGTTCGATTTAGCGAGGTCTGACTGTACAAATTAAAATATTATATAAGTGACTTTACAAAGCACTTATTTATTTTATATAATAGCTAGTGGAAGAAATTTAAACAGAAATTTTGAGCATTATACATCTGCAAGTTAGGCAACAGGTTGCATCCTCTGCATCTTTGGTCTAAGAGGGCTATCAGTACTGTAAGTGGCAATTAATGCCACTTGAATGCATTCCCGTAAGTGTGTTTAGGAGCTTACACACAGAATATCCACCTTTGTTTGAGGAGATAAGGATTAAGTTTTAGAGTTCAAAATAAATGTATACACAAACACCTACAAAAATATCTCCCTATATTTTTTTACTAGTGAATAATAGCAAAATAAAACATGGTAGTAGATATCAACGCTTAAGTATTATATATATCATAACTAATAAAATAATTTTAATAGGAAAAAAAGTTTGCAAAAGACCAAAAAGAGATTTACTACATATTCAAGTAAAAATGTTTCTATTTATACAAATAGTGCAACGAAAAAGGTATTTAATTTTTCCCAGAAGTAAGAAGGATTGTGCACTTTTGACAACATCTTTTCTGTACACATTACATCTGTTAGTACTGCTCTTGAAACTGCATTGGAGGTAGCCTTCTACGTTCAAACACTATGGAACTTGGGATCTTTCTTATATCCACAGTTTTTATTTCTCCTGCCTCATGGCTCCAGCATTCTGGGTTCCGATCGCAAGCAAGGTCCCGGCCTGTTTGGAGAATGCATTTTTTCTATGTGTGTCTGTGTGTTTTTCTTCTATGTTTTAAAGATAGTATGAAGTCAATTGGCAATTCTAAATTATCCCCATTAGGATTTGTGGGTGAGTGGTCCTCTGATGGACTGGCAGCCTATACTGGCTCCAGCCCAATACCTGGTGCTTCTGAGGTGCTCCATTCCTCCTTGATTCTAAATTAGTTTAATAGGATTCTGAGAGTGTTATTTGTCATTTTTAAACATTTATTATTGTTTCTTGATGTTTTGTGCATATGTTTACAGACTTTGCCATATATGAATCAGGTAAGAAATACAATGTTTTCACATTTTTATTTACAACATGATGTTAATAATCTATGGCATTTACATGGGGAAAAACTGGAAATAATACATATTATTTTCTAAAGTACTGCCCCATTCTTTGTTAATCCCTCGACGTGTATTATGCAAAGTAATGACATAGTTGTTCTAGAAAAATCATTATTTTTAAATGACAAAATGTTGTATACATGAATGAGTTTTACCATGCCTCTTGGTACCCCAATTATTTAAATTCGTATACAACGTATAATTCACATAGGGATGCCTGGGGCAGTTTTAGCAAAAAAATTGGGGTTGATAAGAGCAGTAGTAGTATTGTCATATGTACATAGTACATTTAAATTCTTATATTCATGTCTGACCAACATGAACTACTTCACCTCTCTCAAACATCATGATACATAAGAATGTATATATATATTTAAAAAAAAAAAATTGTGTTTTTTCCTTTATGCATTTTTTGTGTGCTAGTAGTTGTTACGATTACAACTGAACAGTTTAGGAAAATATCCAGTAATTATTCCTAGTATCAATCAACAAACTAGAGATATCTATTTTCTTACCTCCAGATTTTCACAAATGAATCTTTTTCCAAGTGACTCTAAGTCTCTTTTATTAAATCAAGGAAGACCAGATCGGGCAAATGTTTTTATGCATTTGATCAACACAGCACTCCACATTTCAAACTATAAAGAAATGTGACTGAGGCTCCAATATAATTCCTCATTGAAATTATCTGGGGTGCAGACAGCCATTTTACCCCAAGTCAAAAGATAGCACTAGATGACACCAGAGCATCATCTCTGCAACTCTACTGTGAAATTCAGGCAGCCCAGAAATTGTTCTTTAAAGTACAAACTAAGGCTGAGAGTGCAAGAAACCCAAAAATAAAATATAAATGGCTTTGTCCCAGAAGGCTAGCAGCTTAGATGTATGAAATGAGCAGCATACCAGACTGCTTATATGAGCTGATATGAATAGATGGACAACATGTAAACCTTGGGAAGGTTACAAGTATGTTTCAAATCTTACTTTATAGTGAGGCATGGTTTGGGGTTTTTAGTTTTTTTATGGTTGGTGTTCATGGGACTCTCCATGTGATCACTCTCTTTTGTGTGTTTCTGCTGTATTTCTAGTTAAGCATTATTTTTTGCTTTTTTGAAGATTTTTGTTCTTTATCAGGATGATTCACAAGATTCAATTTTGGCTCCTTTGAAGTACCTTTTAATGTTTTAATGCATTTATTTGAGCATATATTTTAAGGCTTTAGAGAAAATAAAATCTAAGTAATACCTTTTTTTAACATACTAAATATAATGACATAATTACATTAGCATTTTATTATATAACATATTTTTAACATAACATAGTATATATAACAAAATGTATATAGTGTTTCAACAGTTCTGGAATAAATATAAACTAGATGATCACTTACATATTTAGGCTTAAAACAGACAGAGTGTAAGTCCCAGGTTGGCTTGAGTCTCTTACAATGAATGTGCCTTCTTTTCCCTACAAACAGGAATATCATCACTTATTAGTCAATATCACACCATTACTTCAATGACAGTATGATAACGAGTATTAAGTTGCTTGAAAGTCCCAAGGTCAGTGATTAACTAATGTTCAGTTAAAGCAAAATAACTCCCTGCTGTGACAAGGTTTCTTCGACATTTGGTGAAATGGGCAGTAAGAGGGAGAGACCTGTGGGTGACATGAAAAGCAGTCCAGCAACAAGATAGAAATTAAGACAACTGTAATCATTATTCCCAACTAGCCCACAATAATACTTTTCTAGTGGAAGTACATCTGGATGCCATTTTACATAAAACAACATAAAGCTCCTAAACTCCGTTATTGCAATTCAAAATTGAGACCTATTGCTGGAGCATCTGTCACATGGTAGGACCCATCACTAGATGAAAGGCAAGTCCATAATGAGGTCAAAATTACAAATTACGGTGAGATTTACAATAAACATCTTTACAATGTGAGAAGAAACTGGGGAGTACAGAAATGAAAAGCAACAAAGACACATGGCAATCTTGCAAATGTCACAAAAGATAACTAGACCAGGATTCAAGATGAGATGCAGCATAACTAACCAAATTAATTTATTACATTAAAGCATACATTCAGGAATTTTCAAATCAAAGTTATTTCTTCAAAATCTTGACATACATTAATTTGATCTAAAATGAAGATTTTTTTATAAATAAAAAAAATACCTAGCCTGTTCTTTTACTTTAAAATAGAAGTGAAGGGTCCAGGGTGAAAACATAAAAACAAAAGTGTTATAACCTACCAGATACATCTATTTTTAATATAATGGCTGAGCTGCCATCGTGCCCTGACATCTAAAGTATTCCACATCCTAAGCAAGGGCCAGCAGCACATGCATACTCAGGTCATGTTTTATTATACTACAAATCAAATATGTATATTTGGGCTAGGAATCAATTAAAAAATAATTAATCACATAAATGTGTGTAATTAATTGTGATTAATTGCATCTAACATTAAAACATCCATCCATCCATTAACCAACCCGCTATATCCCAACTACAGGGTCACGGGGGTCTGCTGGAGCGAATCCCAGCCAACACAGGGTGCAAGGCAGGAAACAAACCCCGGACAGGGTGCCAGCCCACTGCAGAGCGCGCACACACCCACACACCAAGCACACACTAGGGACAATTTAGAATCGCCAATGCACCTAACCTGTATGTCTTTGGACTGTGGAAGGAAACCGGAGCACCCGAAGGAAACCCACGCAGACACGGGGAGAACATGCAAACTCCACGCAGTGAACCCCCGGGTCTCATAACTGCAAGGCAGCAGTGCTACCACTGCGCCACCGTGCCGCCCCACATTAAAACATCTCTATATATAATCTTCATTTGGATCTTGATCTTTGTTTGTCCGCGAATGAATTAGAAGAAGAAGCACTAGATGGCAGTAGAGAGACAGCTAAAACATAGGCATTGCATTAAGAATCTCCTCCAGGCTTATACTGACTGTAATACTCCAGTCACACCTCAAAACACAGACATTCAAACTAAACAAATTATTGTGCTTTAAATTAACTAAAGAGATCTTCATTTAGATCTAAAACTAAAATAAAAAGGGAATAAAATAAGTATCAAAATAGTCCATAACAGCAGAACAATGTTTTGCACTTATACATACATTATATTGCATCAGTCCCTTATCCAATGTTAACGTAGAGCTGTATTGTAAACATGAGAGTGTATTGTATTGTAAGCATGAAGGTGCACTAGGTCAGATTGACCACTTAGCAGCATTCAGCATGGTGATGGCTGAAGGATAGAAACTGTTTCTCAGTCTGTTTGTCTTATTCTTTATGGATCTGAAATGTCTGCCTGAAGGCAGGCGTTCAAACAATGCATGTCCTGGGTGTGATGGGTCCTGAAGAATTTTCTTGACGTTCCTGAGGCAACAGGAATTATGTAGTTCTTCTAGTGAGGGGAGCCGACTATTTGCTGGGTGACCTTAATGACCCTGTGGAGCTCTTTCTTCTGTGCTACTGTGCAGCTGGAGAACCATGCACAGAGACAGTAGACCAGGATGCTCTCTGCTGTGCTGTGGTAAAATGACACCAGCAGTTTCTCAGGGATGTTGTTCTTCCTGAGCACCCTCAGGAAGTAGAGTCTCTTTTGGGCCTTCTTCATTGCCTCAGCAGTGTGTGTTCCCCAGATCAAGTCCTCCCTAATGGTGGCTCCAAAGAAGTGGAAGTCTGAGACCGTCTCCACATAGTCCACGTTGATAATGAGTGGCTGGATGTTGTCTGCCTTCTTCCTGAAGTCCACGATGAGCTCCTTGGTCTTGGCTATATTTAGGAGCAAGTTGTTATTCCTACACCACGTTTTCAGCCGCTCCACCTCATCCCTGTAATAATAAATAATTCTTTGCATTTATATAGCACTTTTCTCACTACTCAAAGCACTCAGCAATTGCAGGTTAAGGGCCTTGCTCAAGGGCCCAACAGAGCAGAGTTCCTATTGGCATTTTTTGGGATTCGAACCAGCAACCTTCCAATTGCCAGTGCAGGCACTTAGCCACAGAGCCACCACTCCACCACTCATCCAACGCAGAGATGAGCCCTATTACCGTGGTATCGTCAGCGAACTTAACAATGGTGTTACTGTAGTAGGCAGGAATGCAATCATGGGTGTAGAGGGTATAGAGCAAGGGGCTCAGCACGCAGCCCTGAGGGGAGCCAGTGCTGAGGCTGATGGGTGTGGAGAAGTAGGGGCCCACTCTAACCCTCTGAGTGCAATCACTCAGGAAGTCCTTGATCCAAAGGCAAGTGGAGTGTGGAAGTCCTATGTCTGGCAGTTTGGTCACCAGTCTGTGGGGTAAGATGGTATTAAAGGCAGAGCTGAAGTCTATGAAGAGCAGCCGTACGTAGCTCCCCTGCTGCTCCAAATGGGACAGAACAGCATGGAGAACAGTGGCCACAGCGTCCTTCATAGACCTGTTTGGTCTGTAGGCAAGCTGGTGCGGCTCAATCATGGGAGGAATGAATGACATGATGTGTTCCTGATAAGCTTCTCAAAGCACTTCATAACCACAGGGGTCAGTGCATCTGGCTTGCCATCATTAAGACGGGTGATGGTCTGTTTCTTGGCCAGAGGCACTATGACAGAGGATTTCAGGCAGGATGGCACAGTGGACTGAGACAGAGACTGGTTGAATATCCTGGTGAAGACCCCAGCCAGTTGGTCTGCACGGTCTTTCAGCACGCGTTCTGAGATGCCGTCAGGTCCAGCTGCCTTCCGTGGGTTGACAGCCCGCAGTGTGCGTCTCACCTCGTGCGCCCCCACTGTGAAGATGGGGCTGTTGTTGGTATCTGGATGGGATCTGGCTATCTCTGGTGGATCCACTTCAAACCGGGCAAAGTAGTGGTTCAGTTCCTCAGCCAGCGATAAATCACCTCCCACAGCTCCGGGACTGGTCATGCAGTTGGTCATATGCTGGACACCCATCCACACTTGCCTGCCATTGTTGCTATCCAGGTGTTCGTCGATCTTCCTTTAATAGTCTGACTTGGCCTCTCGGATGCCCCTCTTTAGGCTGGTGCGGGCTGTGCTGTAGAGGGTCTTGTCACCAGAACTGAAGGCAGTGTTCCTCTCTTTCAGCAGCCTCCAGACTTCCCTGGTCATCCAGGGTTTCTGATTGGGGTAGACCTGGACACGTTTATCCACTGTGACATTGTCTGTGCAGTTCTTAATATAACACAGTACGCTGTCACGAAACACTTCAAGGTCTGGGTGTTCAAAGATGTCCCAGTTGGTCCTACTGAAACAGTCCTGCAGCTGCTGAGAAGCTCCATGTGGCCAAGTTTTAACTGTCCTTGTGCTGTTAGGGGCAGTTTTCCTGAGTGGGATGTATGCCGGAATTAAAAACAGTGACATGTGGTCAGAGTGGCCCAGGTGAGCTAGCAGTGTAGCCCTGTTTAATGTTTGTGTAGTTTTTATCCAATGTGTTAGCTCCTCTGGTGGCTTACTTGACGTGCTGATGGAATTTAGGGAGCACAGGTTTTAAATGCACATGGTTAAAGTCCCCAGCAACAATATATACAGCATCAGGGTGCTTGGTCAGCTGACTGCTAATACTGTGGTGTAAAAGTTCTATATCCGAGTTTGCATTAGCATCCGGTGCTATGTAAGCAGCAGTAATCAAGACCACAGTAAACTCTACAGGGAGATATATGGGTCTGCATCTAACAGTCACATACTCCTGGTTCGGGGAGCAGTCACTGTATTTGTAAACCAGTTATTTACGTACACACACAGCCTCCCTCCTCCACTCTTACCGGAGTCACTGGTCTTGTCATGGCACTGTGCAGTGTAGCCTGTTAGTTGGATAGCAGAGTCCGGGATCAATGAGTGAAGCCAGGATTCCGTGATCAACAGGACACAACTATTCTTTACGATGTTATTTGCTGCCACCTATAGCCTCAGTTCATCGATTTTCTTGACAAGACATCTGGCATTGGTGAGAAAAACACTGGGGAGTGGTGGTTTAACAGGCTGCCTGCGCAACCTTGCTAACGTACCAGCCCTGCAGCTTCGCTTTTGTTTTCTCTCTCTGCGCTGCCTCCGTCACTGCCCGCGGGGATGATAATCTACAGAGAGCCGGGACTCCTCACTATATCTGCCGGAATGTCGTGGGAGCAGAGAAACTCTGATGAAACACTCCCCTCACTGTACGCTCCGATCTTGAGAAGTTCCTGTCGGCTGTAGATGTTGTCGGCTCGATAAGATGCAGGTAAAACAAGTAGTAATACAAGCACACACATACACACTAAACACTGAAACGAAGAGCACTGAGCCGCTGCGTCCGTTCGTGACACCATAGCACAACTTCAAGTTAAATGCAGAGGTATTAAAAATCTAATTTTGGTTTAGTGCCACTCAAAGATAACTTTTTTAACAGTTATGGGATATGACATTGACTCAATAAAAAAACCTTTGAAACTTTTCTCTAGCATTGCACCAGGACTGCTGTAAACCCACTTGCCTACCCCTTTTCCTCCCATGGCTCTGCACCTATGTCAGTATGTATAAATCAAGAAAATGAACTTCAGTGCTACATATTGATATGTGGGGTATCGTTGTGAACCGCATAATATGAAATGTTAAACTTTCCAATTAAAAAATTATTTAATAAAACTTTTAAAGGTATATAAATACATACTGGGTCTGCATGCAGTTCCTTAGGTACACACTTAACTTTTTCATATTACTATTTCAAACTGTTAAAAATATATATTTATATATATTACATGAAAATGCCACCCTGATTGTTGGCCCAGGATGCAATATTTTTTAACGCATTAAACAGGCCACATTAATCGCAAAAATTAATGCATTAACTTTCCCAGGCCTAATTATATATTATAGGCAATGCTTTGTGCACATAACAATAAACTTACAATAGACTGAGCTGATTACACTGCATTTATTATAAAAGCCTTAGATGTTTGAAAGAACCAATGCCACCTATACATTGATACTAACTTCACATTGCTAAAAAACACTCTGTATTACGCACTGTGATGTTTGTATGAATGCATAATTAGGGCTGCCAACTGTCCTCATTTTTCTGCACATATCCGCATTTTTAACGTGGCATTAACTGTCAGAGGAATTTATAAACATTTTTTTAAAATGTCCGGAATTTTGGCTCTTAAAATTTAAAAATCTCCATATCCTTATCATTGGTAGAAATTGAAAGCCAATCAGCATTTGCAGAATTTTCACTTCTATTCTGGTAGTAAACAACGCCGATATTGACAAGAATAGTCAATGTCTGTTCAACTTGGCTTTTTCACTTTATCTTCTTGGCGAGTAGAAAGTTCATTATAAATGTTGTTCCTTTCCTTAATTATTTGTAATCCTAATTCACTGTAACTAAGTTAATTTATTCAAAATCAAAATTACAATTTCACATTTTCTATGTGAGATTTTACAGATTTGTAGGCATAGGGGATGCCTAGGATCGAAAAAGTTAAAAATACAGGGACATGCTTGAATGTAACAACCACTTTAACCCAATTTCCGTTGGTCCTAGAGTGAAAGAGGACTTATCTGAGGAACCCTGATGTCACTTCCCCCCATCATCCTGTTTCTTCCTCCTAAGCATCCATAAAGACCATCTGACTGGAGAAGTAGTCATTATTCATGACCTGAAGTTCATAGTGTACAGATATCCACAAAAGAGCTGCCATACTGTGGATCAGAGCAATTCCAAATAACATTGCTTATTTTTTTTCCAAACTTGTCTTTCTTTCCCCTGGACATTAAACAGGGTACTTCAGAACCCTAACTTTTTTTTTCTTTGTTTCAGAGTCGTATTTACAATATGTAAAAAGCAGTGAAGTATAAAGCAATGTACACAAAGTTACTTACTTAGACAAGTCATATGGTAAAATACTGTCAAAAGTCACTACAAAAATAGATTATGTTCATACCCTCTGCTTTAAAATCTTCTCTGCTTTAGCACGTGTCAGGTTACCTGCATACCATCTAGAAGAAGTAAATCACAATTATTTAAATGATTAAAATACATTGGCTTAATTCTTCATTGAAAAGATACTGTATATTACTTTACACAAAGTATTTCTATCATTACTGTTCATTCTGAGAGACACAAAAAGTAGCATTGTGCATAAGTGTGTTTGGAATATGAGGGATTCATTCTACAGGAAGCTGCAGTTACTTCAAATACGATTGTATGAAAGGGGGCCCTCAACACTAGTGCGACTTCTTTTATCTTTCACCCGGACCCATTGGAGGTACTTCCAGGTAGAGCAGAATCACCACAAATTAGGGATCATGGATCCTTGCAGCACACACTGGCAACCCCCATAGAATCTGTGAAATCTGCCTGGAACTAGAGTTCCCAACATACCTTGCAGATGTCTGTACATGTAGCATTTTCAAGGCTTGCTGCCACCTAGCATAATAGAGGATTATATAGTTCTGATAGGCTGTCTCCCCCGTCCAAGCATCACAGTGGCCTCCACATGTGTGCCATCCATCAAAGGATCCACTCATTCCACGTGTACACTTTTAGAAGTTACTTTGACACCATAAGGGTTCATTTAACAGTTGCTGCACTCAATTAAGCAAGCTGTTATTTCTCAGTTTACAGCATTTGTGTGACAATACAGAAATTGCAAAAGCGAGTTTTATACATTTTTACTTGAATGCAGCAAGCATTTATGTATGATACATGAGGTTAATTATGTGTCTCATTTTTAAGATTTTCAATACCAATATCATTACTTTCATTCCTCTTTTCTGTGTTTCGGTTATTTAGGTCATTATTTACTAATGACAATGCTAGTTTGTCTAACACTTATTACAGCGGGATGCAAATGTTTGGGCAACCTTGTTAATAGTCATTATTTTCCTGTATAAATCGTTGGTTGTTACGATAAAAAATGTCAGTTAAATATATCATATAGGAGACACACACAGTGATATTTGAGAAGTGAAATGAAGTTTATTGGATTTACGGAAAGTGTGCAATAATTGTTCAAACAAAATCAGGCAGGTGCATAAATTTGGGCACCGTTGTCATTTTATTGATTCCAAAACTTTTAGAACTAATTATTGGAACTCAAATTGGCTTGGTAAGCTCAGTGACCCCTGACCTACATACACAGGTGAATCCTATAATGAGAAAGAGTATTTAAGGGGGTCAATTGTAAGTTTCCCTCCTCCTTTAATTTTCTCTGAAGAGTAGCAACATGGGGGTCACAAAACAACTCTCAAATGACCTGAAGACAAAGATTGTTCACCATCATGGTTTAGGGGAAGAATACAGAAAGCTGTCCCAGAGATTTAAGCTGTCTGTTTCCACCGTTAGGAACATATTGAGGAAATGGAAGACCACAGGCTCAGTTCAAGTTAAGGCTCGAAGTAGCAGACCAAGAAAGATTTCGGACAGACAGAAGCGACGAATGGTGAGAACAGACCAGCACCAAAGACCTACAACATCATCTTGCAGCAGATGGAGTTACTGTGCATCGTTCAACCATTCGGCGCACTTTACACAAGGAGATGCTGTATGCGAGAGTGATGCAGAGGAAGCCTTTTCTCCGCCCACAGCACAAACAGAGCCGCTTGAGGTATGCTCAAGCACATTTG
>JANRMT010062831.1:26137886-26172969 GCA_026402145.1 Polypterus bichir lapradei
AATGTTTCCTTTTCTTTTTCATTGCTTCTTTAACACACTACTTCTCCACTGCGAAGCGCGGGTATTTTGCTAGTATATAGATATGACAACAACACTCATATCAATGACAAAACAATTACTGTACATTAACAATCAAGTTACCTTATTTTTAAAATTTTTCCTTTTCTTTTTCATAACTTCTTTAACACAGTACTTCTCCGCTGCGAGGCACGGGTATTCTGCTAGTATATATATATATATATATATATATATATATATATATATATAAAAAATCATGCTGGATAGCTATACTAATATGGAGTGGTTAATGTGTTAGGAATGAAAGGATGCCACATCATTTGAAGGAAATGAAAATTATCAACCTACAGAGGGCTGAATTCAATGACACCCTGAAAATCAAAGCAAAAAAATGATGCGGCAGGGTAGTCTATTTTGTTGAAATTTAATTACATTCACATAAGTATATATATATATATATATATATATATATATATATATATATATATATATATAGTCACACACATGCGCATGGGAGGCAGCTAAAGGGCTTGAGTGAAGGCGGTTCGGAGACATGCCGGGATGTGGCAGAGTACACTGACTCTTTTTCTCCCTTGCCTGTAGACCATTCCTGGGGGAGTCCACCTGGCTCTCTTGACATCACTTCCGGGACCGAGCCAATGGAAGTCGACCTCACCAGCTCCGGCCCCTCTGATGTCACGTCCGGTTGAAGACCACGTGCTCGATCCTTATGACCTCACTTCCTGTCTTCCCCTTTAAAAACCTGCCCCTTTTCCCTTTGTCTTGTTTTGGACTCTGTTGTATGTACTTCAGTGCTGGAATTTGTGATAAAAACGACTTTTGCAGCCGGGATACCATATTACATGGGTGGCTGCCCCAAACCTTTATCTGTTCATGTCTCATTATTGTGACTATATATATATATATATATATATATATTAGAAACAAATAACTTTCTGTACATTCAATTAACAAACCAAAATTCAACCCTCGCCCAGAGATTTTTATTTATAATATATTTATTATTCATTAAGGGGAAGTATCACATCCATAAAATGAAATGGATGAAATCCACACAAAGTATTAGTCTGTTTAAAAAAATCAATAGAATTTGATTTAAAAACCATTCAAAAATATTAAAAATAAGAAAGCTAAAAGAACTTTCACATGTTAAATTATGTTAAATTGTTCATGTAAATTTGTTAAATAATCCAATTTTGCATTATTTGTATTATTATTATTCTTGTGTGCTTTAAACTTAATTTTTTTAAACTGTTATTTATTGTATCTTTAATGATTATAAATAAATCATTTAAAAAAAAAAAAAAAAATTTGTGGGGTTGTAGCAGTCTTTCCACCAGTTGTTGGAAGATTGCAGGAGTCCTGTGCAGCCTGAAGGTTAGGGCACAATACTGCCAGTGGCCACTAGGATACTAAACGGAGTCTTTTCATTCTCCGCATCAGTCAGAGGAATCTGCTAATAACATGTCATTATATCGAAGGTGGGCAAGTACCGAGCTCTTCTCAGTCTCTTCAGGAGGTCGTCCATCCTTGGCATGGGATAGGTGTCGAAACGGGAAACCTGACTGAGCCAGCAGAAGTCATTACAAAAATGCCAACTCCCATCAAGCTTAGGGACTAACATGTTTAGGCTCAACCATGGGCTGTGACAGGTATTACCCCCAGGTCCAGCATCCGGTGTATTTTCAACTCTACCTCTGTCCTGTTTGCCTCCGAGAGCAGGTAGAAATGCTTGTGGATTACCACCCCCAGCTCGCTGACAATATAGTGAGCGATCAATGTCATGGCGGAGGATCTACAATCCCTTTAACTGAGGCAATTACGTGACCCAGCTCCTCCTTTTTATTATGGTGATATCATATTACATCAATACAAAATTTACCCATAATATAGTTAGCAAATATATAATATGAAAACCTAAATTACATTCAAGAGTAGCATCAGCTAAATTATTACAAAAGAGGGATGCACAGAATAACATTACAAATTGTTAATAAAACAATTCAAAATCTTGCACATTTTAATTGCTTTAGTGTTTTTTTCTATTTTTGTAAGGTATTTCTAGCATTTTAATGAAAGATGTTAATATAAGGTCTAACTTCCTGAAATTTACACTTATGTATATGAAAATTACCAAGCAAGGAAATCAGAGTTACTATATTTTCTAAAATTTTCTCTTCAAAATTGCATAGAAAAAAAGAACAGTAATTAAAGCTAGCTTACTTATAATTAACATGTTAGTTTCAAGCTTAATTCATTCAATGTTTAAAGAATGACAACTATACAGATTTAATAATTCAACTGCAAAAAGAAATAAAAAGGGAGATATTGAGCAACCTTGTTGAATTCCTCTTTTAATATAAAATCTACTAGTGGTCCCAAAAGACAAGGCCACACTTCTGTTTATTCCTTTTTACAGGGTGCAGATATCTATTTTTTTAATTTTTAAAATTTAAAAGGAGATGGATAAAGACACGAAGGAAGCTATCAAAGAAGAGCTGGTTGGTAAAAAGGAAAACAATGGCTCAATTATTTGGAGAGGGTTCTGGTTCAAAGTGTCAGATGAGCTGCTGAATAATGTACAGTATTCTGTAGAGAATGCAGAAAACAACTCTCTACTTAAGTGGAAACCCACTTTTTAAAGAGAAAGTCTGCCTTTTGTTATTTTGCTCTGTATCTTTTCTGTTTACATTTTCTTAATTGCACAGCTGTGAGTCTTTTGTTATGTAGGAAAAGAACAGTATTTTATTTTATTCAAAGAGCATTATTATTTAATATATGCCAATAGTTTATTTTTGAGCCATTTCTCATGAACATCTACAGCTGTACATTAATAAAAGTGCCTGTGTGATATTTGAGATGTGGCTTTGACTCAGAACTGTTTTTTTGTTATTACTTTATGGGAAGAAAAAATATTGCGATATATATCATATACCACCATTCAGCTAAAAATTATTGAGATATGATTTTTGGCCCATATCGCCTAGCCCTAGGTAAAAGCTATTGATAGTAACTTGTAATCAAAATTTACTAATGTTATGGGGCACCAAGTTTCTAAATATACTGTAAATGATTCTTATTTGGTTTGGCAATTAATGCTGTAAGGCCTTGTTTCATTGTGATAGGCAATTCTCCATTTTCCAAGCACTCATTAATATTGTCCCAAAACTATGTACAAAATTCAAATGGTAGACCATTTGGCCCTGGTGATTTGTTTTTGGTACATTTATAATTACACAATTTAATTCTTCTAATACCAGCTCATCATAAGGTTTTATAATTATCATTTACTTTAGGAACAAAATAGTGCATCATATTTAAAAATTCATCACATCTGTTTACATTAAAGGCTGAGGTGTATAAATATTTGTAAAATCTTGAAAAAAAGAGATCTCTTTTAGGCCAGTCTCTAAAGCATCATTAATATATAATGATGAAATGCTCTTCTTATGGCTATATGTATTTTTCCACACTAAAGAAATATGCAGAATGTTTTTTTATTTTATAAAGTATTTAAGGCAATGTTTTTTGAAGTAGAAATATGTGAGTTTAATAAGTTACTAATCTTAGTATTTCTGAAAATTCCTTTTAATTTTCCTTAACTTTCTGTTTTCCAAACTAAATTAAAATAGTTCTGCATTCATATTTAAATATTTTTCATTCGGACGTTTTAGACATATGTGGTATACTAAAAATTTTTTTTGCCTTAGCTTTAATAGCATTACTGTATGGTTCAGTTTAATAATGCAGTTTAGTTTCCAGTAAGCTGTATTATTTTTCTTTTTATTACCTACTTTATTTAACATCAGTTCTATACTACAATGATCTGTTAAGGAAGGTACAATATCTGTATTGTTGATGTATCGAATTAAATAATGTGAAATTAACCAAAAATCTGTTAGAGGTTTATGGTTTTTATTAGCGTAGCTATAATGTTTTTATTAGCAAGTGAAGAGTTTAGAATCTGGGTGCAAAATTCTGAAGGCATCGGATAACAGTAATGAGTCACAAAGGCACTGAATAACTGAGCTTACATTGTTATGTTGCTGTTTTGGAGGATATCTATTAATACTAGAAATACCAAAGCCTATGAAAAAACTCATAAATCCGGCCCACCTTAAATCCCCTCACACCTCTCCATCAGCATCTTTTGTCTTGTAAATGTGCCGATCAAGACAAGCAGCAAGCAGCATACTATTCCATCCCCCCACTGCCGTAGAACGGGCACAAAGTTCTCCCAGTTCCAGCCTTGATTATCTAGGAGAGAAGTGCTGGAGTTTTAGAGGGGAAATAATAGATCTTTATTTAGAACACATGCATTTCATATGTGTTCCGTTTCTACAGCAGTCTGTGTAAACACATCATTAAAACAGAAACAAGGATGGTACAACAGTTTCTGTGGCGTAGTGGTAAGAATTGCTGACTTGTAAACAAGGTCCTGGCTTGATCTTAACTGTCTCTTATATTTACCATTTTGAGTAGTGAGCTGCTCTTATTGTTAATATTATACAATAAACACATACATTTAATTTGCATCTGTAACAGCCTCTGTAAATTTATAGTACTTGCAAAAGTTAGCATTTTTTTTCTCTTTTATTCTCTCAGTCACAATCACAATACATACTACCTCTCCCCCAGGGATCTGACACTGTTAGTTTTTATTTGAAACTGGGAATAACTGTAGATGTGAGTGGTGTTTTAGACAATGGAACTGGAACTTCTCTGATCTTGATGGATAAAAGCTGACACACAAATGCTGGTGAATCGGCCTTATTCCTATCTCATTGTCATTTGAATTTTTTTTTATTCAGTTTTATTGAGTGTTCCTGCTTACGCTGAATTAGTATGCACTTTAGCGGCCATGATATTAAAGCCGCACTGACAAAAAACAGAGACATAGGTATAAATGATATTTGGAATTATTCATTTTATGACCTGTATAGTACATTTCGGAAAATGTTGTGGCATGGATGCAACCTTATTCATATTATTCATATTCATTCGCATACCATCTTGCGGTTGTAATCAGTGACTGCGTTTTTTTTTTTTTGTTTTTTTTTTTCCGATCTTGCCTAGTCTCCACATTTTGGTGCATGGTGGTGTTTCTTTTGAACTCCAGGACAAGCAGAGGAAAGAATAGTACTGAGACGTCAGTTCTGCGCTATATGCAATCATCAAATTCAAACAGTTCCCTCACACCCAAGGACCGTCCTTTCTACATTTACGGCATGTGTACCTGTTGCAATGTACACACTTCTCTCTATGCTGTGGTTCCTATTACACTGAAGGGGCGCCTGACGCTGACTCAGTTTGCTTTCCTGCAAAATAATATTGCATTAGTGCAATGATGTTTTCTGATTGGTACTATTCAGGTTATAAAATGATTTCTTCAAAATATCACATAAACTCAGCAAAAAAAGAAACGTCCCTTTTTCAGGACTGTGTATTTCAACAATAATGTTTTAAAAACCCAAATAACTTTACAGATCTTCATTGTAAATTGTTTAAACAATGTTTTCCATGCATGTTCAATTAACCATAATCAATTAATTAACATGCACCTGTGGAATGGTCGTTAAGACCTTAACAGCTTACAGAAAGTAGGCATTTAAGGTCACAGTTCTAAAAACGCAGGACACTAAAGAGACTTGTCTACCGACTGTGAAAAACACCCAAAGAAAGATGCCCAGGGTCCCTGCTCATCTGCGTGAACGTGCATTAGGCATGCTGCAGGGAGGCATGAGGACTGCTGATGTGGCTAGGGCAATAAATTGCCATGTCCACACTGTGAGACGCCTAAGACAGCGCTACAGGGAGACAGGAAGGACAGCTGATCATCCTCGCAGTGGAAGACCACGTGTAACAACACCTGCACAGGATCGGTACATCCGAATATCACACCTGCGTGACAGGTACAGGATGGCCACAACAACTGCCTGAGTCACACCAGGAACACACAATCCTTCCATCAGTGCTCAGACTGTCCGTAATAGGCTGAGAGAGGCTGGACTGAGGGCTTGCAGGCCTGTTGTAAGGCAGGTCCTTACCAGACATCACCAGCAACAACGCCGCCTATGGGCACAAACCCACCTTCGTTCGACCAGACAGGAGTGGCAAAAAGTGCGTGAGTTTCTGCATGACAGCAATGTCAGTGTTCTGCCATGGCCAGCGAAGAGCCCAGATCTCAATCCCATTGAGCACGTCTGGGACCTGTTGGATCGCAGGGTGAGGGCTAGGGCCATTCCCCCCAGAAATGTCCAGGAACTTGCAGGTGCCTTGGTGGAAGAGTGGGGTAACATCTCACAGCAAGAACTGACAAATCTGGTCCAGTCCATGAGGAGGAGATGCACTGCAGTACTTCAAGCAGCTGGTGGCCACACCAGATACTGACTGGTACTTTTGATTTTGAGCCTCCCTTCATTCAGGGACACATTGTGAAACATTTTTAGTTTATGTCTTATGGTGTTGACTCTTTTAGTGTTCATACAAATATTTACACATTAAGTCTACTGAAAGTAAAAACAGTTGAAAGTCAGAGGACGTTTCTTTTTTTGCTGAGTATATATTTCTTTTTTTCTCTGTGCTGCGTTGACATCATGCACCAGAAGGCGTGAGCTTATTCAGTGCGAGTAGGAGCACACAGGTGGCCGATTGCTTGTGCTATAACAAGCTTGGCCTGGCAGCAATTGACGCACATGTACTGTGCAAGGCATGTATGGGATCCACGGAGAAAAGAAGAGTGTTCATGGCTCACCTTGCAGAGGAACTTCGTCATCGCTTCTTACAAGAAAAGACGATGGAAAAACAAAAGGAGGTTGCAACATCGACAAACTTCTGTTCCAAGACTGCCGCTTCCCCCAGGAAAGCAAACTGAGTCAGCGTCAGGCGCCCCTTCAATGTATTAATTAATTATTTGCTTCACCTCATGGAAGTGTTCATGAATATCGCCAAACTGTGCGAAATGCACTGAAGTCAAAGGAGAAGGACTAACTGAGCTAGAATTAACTGGATTATAATGATGCAATCATCTTTAAAGTATCCCAGATGGCTAGGGAAACATCTGCCAACTATATTGGTCAGATTCTTGTGGCTAAAATGGTGACCTGAGCTGTGCAGCAGCAGTGCTAACCACTGCACCACCATGCCTCCTAGAGATCAAAGAAGAAAGACTGCAGTCAGAGACCCGCAGTCATATATTTTGTGAAAACAAAGTGGAAATGTCGAAATTGTAGTCAAAAGTCGGAGAAAATACGTAGGTTTTTTAAAGGCCCAAAATTCAAAGTGCTGTATCATGATTGAAGCCGTTGGCTCATTTTATTTTTTTAAACCTCATTGAAGACTCTACAGACTGTCTGTGCTGATGCTTTGTACTTTTGATTCTATAAAAAAGACTGAAATGTCTTTGAAATAGTAAGAAATTTTTTGTTATTTCATAAAGTCTTCTGTGTTTGAAAAAGGTGGTTGTCAGGCTACTTCAAGATTTGTTTTTTTTCTCCATGTGGCTAATTTTGAATGCATAGAGCATGTGCCTCCTTCTCTTATACTGACCTGGAACTTGAACATCGACCCGAACATTTGGCGACAAGCAAGAGATAACTCATTATTTATGCAGTATACCATTATCCAACCCACTACATCCTAACTACAGGGTTACGGGGGTCTGCTGGAGCCAAACCCAGCCAACACAGTGCACAAGGCAGGGAACATACCCTGGGCAGGGCGTCAGCCCACCGCAGGGCGCGCACACACACACGCACACACACCAAGCACACACTAGGGACAATTTAGAATCGCCAGTGCACCTAACCTGCATGTCTTTGGACTGTGGGAGGAAACCCACACAGACATGGGGAGAACATGCAAACTCCACGCAGGGAAGACCTGGGAAGCAAACCCAGGTCTCCTAATTGCGAGGCAGCAGCGCTACCCACTGTGCCACCTTGCCGCCCTTATGCAGTATACGTTTCATAAAAATAAAATAAATAAATAATTTGATGAGCGAATGCGAATGCAGCAAATTTGCTGTGAATAACACTTTGGTGAAATTTGCTGATAAAGACTAGTTACCATCTACACTTTAAATAACCAAACTAATATATTACCAGATACTTAAAGTACTCTAACTGTAAGGAATTACACTCAAACCAAATATTCAATATATTTCTTAGACTGAAGGCAATGAGTTTATTCTAATTTCAAAATGTCTTAAATGTAAGTAAATGAACTCTAGACCCGTTATGGCATTCTGATGAAAGGCACAAAACATGACTGGCCTTCTTCTAATTTATTTGTTTTAAGAAAACTTTTTTCCTTCAATATAAGCAAAGGGTCCTAAGGTCTTCAAATATATGAAATAGATTTTCTTTTAAAAGTGAAGAAATTCTAGAATCTTTTCAAATTTTCTCTCGCTGGGAACATTAAATAAATTGAACAATTACTCTCCAAGGCTTCTTACCACATTCCTTTGGGCCAAGGCAGTGCATGCTACCAATAAAGTCACCAAGTTTGTCTTTCAGGTCAGGTAACATTTTTTCAAACATTTCCACTGTTACCTTTTTGATGTTTTCACCTTCTCTTTCTGGAATACCATTTTTTCTTAAATTTTTACCTCCTTTTGCATCTGTCTAAATCAGTGTTTCCCAAACTCAGTCCTGGGGACCCCCTGTGGCTGCAGGTTTTTGTTCCAACCAGATTCCTAATCAGTGACAACACCTGATAGCACTGATCTCATTTAATTAGCTGGTATTTTTTTTTCTTTTATTCAACTTTCAGAAAAGCTTAGCAGCAT
The DNA here is from genome assembly GCA_026402145.1 of Polypterus bichir lapradei. Taxonomy (NCBI): domain Eukaryota; kingdom Metazoa; phylum Chordata; class Cladistia; order Polypteriformes; family Polypteridae; genus Polypterus; species Polypterus bichir. The sequence continues at coordinate 26,146,714 of JANRMT010062831.1, forward strand.
GATTTTTACATTTATAAGACATTTAGAAATATTTCTGCTTTTGCTATAATGCTTAACTCTCTTTTGTTGATTTCATTATATTTTGCCCTTTCTCTGTGCAGTTTTCCCCCTTTGTTGTATCTTATTAATGGCAATTTAAAACGAGCAGAGCAGACACCCAGGCAAGCACTGAATAATCAAAGACTGCAACTACTTTAGAGTCAGAGCCACTAATTAGTAAAAATTGGATTAATTAAACAATTAGAAGACCTAGAAAAGTAGAATGAAAATCAAGATGAAAATACTGTTCAAAGGAAAAAATACATTATTCCTATCCTAACTGCTTGGTACATTTTAATTTTTTTTTTTTTTAGCAAACTAAGTTTTCTAATTTCTATATTGTTCCCTAAACACAGAACTTGGGAAATATCAGTTCACTTAATTAGCCCAGGAGTCCAATTAAAAACAGAAACTGGTTGGAACAAAAACCTGCAGCCACAGGGGTCCACCAGGACCGAGTTTGGGAAACACTGGTCTAAATCATCACATTTGTGGCGTAACAGTTCATTGTACACTTTTAGCAAATCCACTTCTTTCTGTAATAATTCCATTATATTATTAATACCCCTGAAATTGTTTTCCTAAGTATTCAAGGGAGTAAGCAATATTCTGAATTGAACTCCTCTTTAATATGGTTATCGATAGACTCTAGTCTGTCAAAAAATAATGTTCTGACCATTCTTTAAGTCTTCAACTGCAGCTAATAAGGTTTCTATGGAAACGTACCCCGGACTATATAAAGAAACTTTTTTTTTTTTTCATCGCAGGGCTTTTCAACTTCTCTGTTGAACTAGCCTCTATTTCTAAAGAATGCTGCTCTAATGCTTTTTTGCATAGTTGTGCATGTATTGAGCTCCTAAAGAGTTTTGAGAAGTTTCCATTTGTGTATCTGAAGCTTTACTTACCAGCATTGCTTTCTTTGTTAGTAGCGTCTTAATGGATTCTGATCATGTACACATTGCCAAGTATCAAGTTTATCTCTAACTGTATCAAAAGTTTTCAGATAACCATAAAGGTTTAGTTTGTAATTGCTTAGCAGCATGAACCATAATTTGGGTGCCAAAAACTGAAGTTTAATTCACACCGCCACACCTGCTACATCTACTCTGCCATCTTAGCTCCCCTGTGAATGTCGCATTCCACTAGTTCTAAAAGTACATTGCATGTCTCCATAATTGAGCTGTCTGGTGTCTGTCAAGAGCGACAACGCTGGGGTTGCTATGGAGTTACTGGAGCCACGGTCAACCTAAGGTTTGAGGTGGTCAATGTGATAAATGCGCTCCTTTAGCTGCCGGTTGGGCTAGTAGACCAGGTGATCCACGAACCCCTTTCACTCCTGAACTTCATAGGGGCCTTGCCAATGGACGAGAAATTTGAGATATAGAGACTAAAACCATAACTCAGTCCCCTGGACAAAATTTGAAAGTACAACCAGGCCTGCAAATACATATCCTTCAACAGATATTCTTTTACCGTGTGACAAAGTCACTTGAAGCAGTCCTGATGTTCGGAGACATACTTGAATATGTTACGGATGATGGGGGGCACTGCCTTCTCCTTCCAGCTCTCGCGCATCAGGTTGAGCAGTCTCCAAGGCCATCTCCACAGCAGCTCAAAAGTGGAGATGATGGTAGAAGCATGCGGCACCTCCCAGAAGACAAACAAGGCAAGGGTTAAGAGCTGACCCCAATCCTTCTTGTCGATCCATACCACCTTCCTCAACAGTTGCTTGAGCATTTGGTTAAATCGATCAACCAGGCTGTCTGTGTGGGGGTGGTAAATGGATGTCTCGAGGTTGTGGATTCAATTCTAATTTCTGAGCTCGGCAATCTCAGTATCCAGCAATTCGACCTGTTGCAACTGCCATAATTCCAGCCCGTGAAACCGGCTAGCTACCCCACTTGTTGTCAGGTACGGTAGTAACAGGCTCAAATTTCAAGAACTTTTAGGATGCCAACTGGGTAGTCCCTTTTATTCGTCGTAAGACAAAGAGAAAAAAAAACTTGTAACTTAAATGTAAAGTGTGTCTTTTTATGCCAGTTTCCTGTATGGGAGTCTAAACCAAAGCTTTCAGTTGGGCATGGCTTCTAAAGAGCTCCGTCTTGTGGCATGCTCAGGCCAAAATAACACCCTGGCTATGTTCCACGGCACTGAAAGAGGTGTCATTACTTGCTCTGGCTGAGTGTATTCTCAGCACTGTAAGAGAAAAAATATATAAAAAAAGATTTTTAAGTGACATGATTTTATTCAGAAATGCAAAAGTAAAAAAAAAATTTTTTTGGTATTAAGAATTTGTTGGTCATATGTGAGTAAAAATAAAATCGTGGGACGCCCACAAACAAGTTATTTTAATTAATTAAAATGCATATATTTGTTAAAGGGAAATTTCTAACCAGCTTTACTTTGACTTTTTTTTTTAATATTTGTTCTTGGTTTCATTTTGTCTTTGTGTAAAAGTGTGATTTTCTTTAATATTGTATTTCTTATTTATGTAGTATTCTTGTATTATACTTTAAATATATGTAGTTCTATCAGTTGCAGGCCCTGTTTCTTTATGTTGAGCCTAAGGAGGTAGAGTCACCTATAATGCAGCTCAGGTACAGCTCAAGCAAATATTTAGGCATTACATTTATTTGGATTCCTGTTTTTATAATTTTTTCTTTTTTTTTTTTGGATCTACTGATTTCAACCTCCTGCTTTGTCTATAAGGTAATGTTTTCTAGATATGTTTGTTTAAGGCTTTGCCTTTTATAGGAAAATATTTAATTTGCTATTTTTTAAACTGCTGCTGTCACCAAAACTTTAGACGACCACGCCACTTAAAATGAAGGTTTTTTTGAGGTGTGTTTTTTTTTCACCAGTCAAAAATTTCTGCTTCTCACCAAACTTCTCACAGCCTGCAGAAACGAATAAAAGAGCTTGGTGAGAGACTAGTGAGAAGCACATGAGTGAGACTCTTGCTATTCGTTATTGAGAAACCAGCCCAAAGTCAGAAAGTTCTAAAAGAGGTCAGAAAAGCCGAGATTTAACAGGAAGTGGAAATGACCCAGTTGAAGTTACACACTTAGTTCTGTGACCAAATTCACTCTGACATATGTAGCATTGATCCTAAAATGTCAGTATAATGTGGTCATCTTGTAGAAAATTTCAGTGGTTTCAATGATGTACATCTTTCTTAGGGGATTATGCAAAAGAGTGCAACCTTACCTGCATGTGTAAAGCTGCTTTAAGCAAAGAGAATTATTAGCAAGCCACAAGCAGACCAAACAGTTGTCTTCAGTCCTAAGTAAGTCTGTTTGCTGGAAGCAGTTGTCTAGATGCAGTTGAGGCTGTACACGTGAAACGATAGAAAGCAGATGTACAGTACCTAACATTCATACAAGCAACATATTTAACATTAACTGTAGCATACATGAAACAAAATAATGAACAGAAGAACTTCCATGGTAATACACTCAAGGTAAAGATTTAAGAGAACCTGGTGTGGGAGACTGCCATATTCACACGGGGGTTAGCAGCTGAGAACAGACCTTTTCCAAAAGAACCAGAACAGTGAGCACACAACTGCTTTGGTGATATACACAAATGCAGCTCAGGTCTGCTAGTTAGGTTTATTTGCTTAAAGCAGTTGTCCACATGTAGGTAAAGCTGTACATGTGGGGAGCTGTAAAGCAACCCTATTAAAGTACAGGAAAATTTGCACCATAAAACAGAAGATGTTGCTGGCTTGCATCAGGAAATATTACATTACTTTATTATAATCTCAGATTTCTAGACATTTTACAGTGTGGTAAGCATCACTAAAATACAAGAGGATGTACTAAGCCAACAGACAATAGTACTTTTCTACACATGACTTGGTATCCATAACAAATTTCAGTGATGATGGTTTTAAAGGGGAAGTTTCACTTCCTTTCTTTTATTCCACTGTCTAAACCAGTGAAAGCCTGCTTATTGTGACGTAACTGAAAGAGGAACTACTTCCTTCCTTGATTTCTTTATACCATTTTGGCAGGTTAAAACTTTGAAACACTGAAAATTACCAATACGTTAATTTAGAAACTCAGCTTGTAAAATTAAATGTTTATTATTTCAAAGGAAAATAAAGACTTTCCCTTAGTTGCCTACTCAGTATATTTTAAATGTACAGTCCAACATAGTGAGGAAAATATTAAATTATGGTTAAACTGAAAAAGCTAAGTTCAGGGAAATGGGAAGCAAACAGGACAATTAACCTTAAAAGCAATATTTCTGCGAATGTGATTATTTCATGGTGAAAATGGTGTAAATTTACACCAAAGCTATCTCATTAGGAACACTTGCTATAATAGGTTATATAGCAACCCAATAGAAGCAGCAGATTAAATAAAGCAAAATTATATCTTTCTCACTCAAAGTACAAATATTAAAAAAACTTACTAAATGTAACACAGTACATTTGAGATGTAACAGTTTCCAGTATAAGCCCCAAGTGTTTTCACTATTTTTTAAGGATAAATACAGAAATTTTAGAACATATAATCAAGATGAAAAAGTGGAACAAAAATGAAAATGTCCATATGGTAAATATTCAGTGCTATCCATTGAGATGCTGTTTTTTGCAAATTCCTTTTTTCTTCTCCAGAGCCAGAGTTTCATATCATCTTAAAACAATCTATTGAAAGAAGCCTGAACATTTTTAGTACAGTGGAACCTCAGTTTGCAAGCATAATTCGTTCCGGAAATGTGCTCACAGTCCAAAGCACTCGTATATGAAAGTGAATTTCCCCATAAGAAAGAATGGAAACTCAGATGATTCGTTCCACAACCCAAAACTATTCATATAAAAATGATTATTACAAAATATAAAGTAAAAATACATAAAACAAATTAACCTGCACTTTACCTTTGAAAAGAATCATGGCTGGTGTGAGTGAGTTTCTAAACTCTTGTGGGATTCCACCCAACGGGATGACATGTGGAAGAGCATCCCAAAGCAATCGCAGTCTCCCAGCGCTGTAGCAGTTTGCCGTAAATGTGAATCCGAAAAGATCGCAGACATGCTATAAGCGCCTGCCGTCGATGGGTGATACAAGGAACATTATAAATGCAGGTCACAGTATTACTTGGCAACGACCCTGCCTGACTGCTGTGTCTGTGTATAGGAGAGTGGCAGATCCCGCTAAAATAAATAACCGCGCTGTTGCTGTTTCAAGCTGAATAAAGCTGGTGTTGCTAAAGTACTGAGACTCAGCTTCGTGTTTAAGGGCGCAAGATGGGGACTCGCATGTCACAGCACACACACACAGTCACAATGCTGTAGTAAACAGTATATGCTCGTATGGATGTTGACTATATGAGTGAGGCACACTGACTCAGACAGAGAATAGGAGACGATTGACCACGAAAGAGAGAGAAACACACACACGCCCGCGAGAGAGACACACACACGTGCACGCGAGAGAGAGAGAAGAGCTATCAGCTCAGTTGTGATCACATGACACTCAGCAGACAAAGCGTATCCATACTACTTGTATTGCAAGACCTCGCTCGTTTATCAAGTCAAAATTTATTAAAAATTTTAGCTCATCTTGCAAAACACTCGTAAACCAAGTTACTCGCAAACTGAGGTTCCACTGTATATCTGTTATCAAAACTAATTAATCAGGATGCTTAAATGTGGACTATGCATAATTTAAGGGTAATGGATTTTAGAAAATCACAATCTACCTGATATTTATATACACTGGCAAGTTGTATATGGATGCTTTCAACTTTGTTCCCCTTTCACATGTGGGATTTGAAGTTCTAAAACAATCTAAAAATTGTTCTGTTCCCCAAATATAATGAGAAGCTTAAGAGCTGCTGCTCCTGAAATGTATTATATTTTATATATCATTTGATAGGCGGCACGGTGGCGCAGTGGTAGTGCTGCTGCCTCGCAGTTAGGAGACCCAGGTTTGCTTCCTGGGTCCTCCCTGCATGGAGTTTGCATGTTCTCCCTGTGTCTGCATGGGTTTCCTCCAGGTGCTCCAGTTTACTCCCACAGTCCAAAGACATGCAGGTTAGGTGCATTGGCAATCCTAAATTGTCCCTAGTGTGTGCTTGGTGTGTGTGTGCCCTGCGGTGGGCTGGCGCCCTGCCCGGGATTTGTTCCTGCCTTGCACCCTGTGTTGGCTGGGATTGGCTCCAGCAGACTCTCGTGACTCTGTGTTAGGATGTAGCGGGTTGGATAATGGATGGATATTATTTGATAAATGTATACTTTTGCTTAAATAAATCTGCTGTTTCAACTGGATGTTCAGACTATTCCAGTATCATCAACAGATCATAGGATATATTTATGCTAATTTAACAATGCCAATCACTTTCCCAGTAGATTGCAGGAAAGTACAAACGATGTAGGTAGTACAAGCCAACTCCTTGCAAAAGACATTCTGCATCATATAGCATTCAAGTTTGGTAAGCTGTAACACTAATTGCTGTGCCACTTCAGCAGAGGTCCTGCAAATAAGTTTCAAAAAAAGGGTATTCACCTACATCTTTCCCTATTTGCCAATATATAGAATCTCTCCTTTGGAACTGTAATATCTAAATATATAATTTCTTCCTTATTTATTAACAAGTAATTGTTCATTATATCAGAGCTACTCTTCTTGCCATTTATTTACTGACATGCATGGTATTGTTTATTTATTTATTGTAAGCTTGTTATGGTAATGATATATAAAATAAGTGAAAAGTAACCAAGAATCAGTCCTATCTTTTGGCAAAGCCTAAAATCAGAAACTAAAAGTTGAAATAAAAAAAAGTGAGAACTGTTAATAAAGCAGTCAACAATAAAGCAACGTGCACCAGACAGGAAAGTAAATTCAAGTCAATTTCAGGTGAACTTTCCATTAATAAACCCAAGTCAGCTCGTATGATTATAATGGAAGACACCAGAACCACAACATTTTAATGCTCTAACTTTAAAAAGAAAAAAATTTAAACAGCAATTACTTTAATAATTTAGGGGGCTACTAATTTCAGATTTTCAGTTCTGCACCCAGTCAAAGGGACATTTTGGTCCTGTTTACTGAGGAACTAAAAAAGACTAATCCAAGTCCAGTTACAAGAAGATGACAACCTGTTATACACCACATGCTTTGTTAAGAAAGCCAATGAACACGGACAAGTTCCTCAAATACTCCAAAGCATTGTTTATTCTGAACTCTTCCAATTCTGTATCAGCCTCGCAAGATTCATGTCAACAACCTGAACTAAGCAGCAAAGTTAAAGGAACACACAAGCCAGATTTTCTGATATATTTTTACGTTTTAGCATGGAGTGCAATGGCCATTGTGTGTTATATGCGGTGTGGTACTATCAAATAAAAGCATAAAGCCTTTGGCTTTAAAGACATTTGTACAATAAGCCAGCAGATGTGCAGGGCATTGTCTCATTGGAAATTGAATTGCCAAATATAAGAATGCGCACACAATTGCAGAACAACTCATCTTGCCTTGTGTAAAAGGTATGTGCATTATAATTCTAGAAGAGTAAGACACTTTCAACCTAAACATATTCCTCTCTGCACTCTCTTCACTTACTATACTCCTGATTTTGACAAACATTTATTCAGTATTAAACGCCCACGTGTCACGTTGTTTTTGGATGAGTATTGTGTGTATTTCATCTATGTACTACAGTATATTTAAACGTCGAGTATGTATTTATTGTTATTTGTTGATGAGTGCCATGCAGGGGAAAACTTTGGCTAGTTTACTTTAGCATTACTTCTAATAAAGGGTCATCGCCATACTAAATAGACAAATCTAGATACTAAGGCCAGAGGTTGAGAACCACTGGTTTATAAGACAAAACAAACCACAAACTTGTTCAACAAACTGTGGGCTGAAGCCTGAAACTAATTTTTTTAATTTTTGCGTTAAAGAACTGAAATTCTCTCTCTCACTAAGTCTTCTAATATTTTTTAAAACAAATGCATATTTGCAATTGTTTTCTAACAAGTGGCACAAGCTTATATATAGATAGCCTCCATAAACTTCACATACCATGCCATATGTAGTCCTGATGGCTAGCAACATGCAATGTCATAGTAGTCATTTCACAAAAAGGAAGAACATGAGATATTGGTGAGTTTCTCTTGTGATACTTCTGTGCTTTATTATAGTGTGCTTATTAGATTTTTTCTCCTTAGGCTCAGTTTTTGACTTCACCTTCTGGATTTGTGTTTTTGAGACTTGTTTACTTTGTTTCCGGGAACTCTTTTTGTCTTTGGACTCAGTTTTGGCTACAGAGAACTTTTGTGAAAATACATCTTATCTATAAACATTCCACAAGTTCCTTCTTGTTCCTAGCCGGAATTTGACAGTGTTCCCCTCATTAGCAGTTTGAGGCATTTTTGGGACTGAAAGTGCTTGGGAGCTTTCTGGATCAAAACAATATCATGGATTTATGGAGAAAAAATAATAAATAAAAATAAAACAATGCACTTTCTATTTTACTTAATTTTCTATGCTTTCTTTGTATTTCCCAATCCGCTTACTGGTGTTACCTCTGCTGTCTGCTGAGATTGTCATCTTATATAAATATACCTGCAATAATGTTTTGTTTTGCTTCATTTCATGTTGGTATATGCATTGCACATTCATCAATGTGTGATGACTTGGGCACCAGTTTGAATAAAACAGACCATTTCTTTATTCCATGTCAGAAGTTTGATTTGATCAGTGAAATTCTCCTTTCCTCTGTTTATTACTGGGAATAACTGACCTAGGGTACGAATTCTGCGAGGTGGCTGTATTTCCCACTGCACTGTCAAGTTGACCCAGAAAATCATTAGGTTGATTTTATGAGTTTCTTTCACATTTACTATTTTGCATATTAATTTCATGTAGGTGTTATCTGTTGTTCTTAACATAACTTCATAGATGTAATTGTGATATAACTGTTTATGTAGGTTTCATTTCATAATTAAATGTGAAGGTTGAAGCAATCCTTTCAATTGTTCAATAGAATGGGTAGAGAAGTTAAATGTCCTGAATAGTTTTAGAATAGCAGAGAAGAGGAAGGAAATAACATGAATGCCAAATGCTTGGTTCAAAGAAAATTAGGGTAATAAGACCTTTTACAGAAGAGGAAAAGAAAGAACCAGGCTACTGGTCCTGATTGTTTCATTTTATCAGAATTACTATTGCGCATATTATTGTATGTTTAGCATGACTTTTATCCTTTATTCATTCAATTTCTTTTTCCAAATTACTTTTATTTATTTTACTAGGGGGTTTCACGTCTCTGCCACTCGCATTGTGAAGGAAGTGGCTGAATGTACGCTTTGGAGATGTGGACAGATCACCTGCTTGCTTACTGCTCCTCCTGCCATGCTGTGTGTTCTGCTTGTCATGCTGCACGTCGATCATTTAAAAGCCTGTACAGCAGCTGTCCTTTTGTCTCACTACTTTGTCTTGCATGACGTTAAAGTGTCTCTCGTGGGATGTCAAAGTGTCTTTTGCGGGACATCCGGGCTGATTATTACTTTCCTTATTTTCTGAATTTGCAAATAGATTATTATTGTTCTCTTGTGCATCCGATTTTGCCTTCTTTTCTCTCCCAACACTTTCGTGTCTCTTTTTAACGCGCTGCTCTTTCTTCTTCGCTTAGATGTTCACGTGCCATCTAAAACGTATAGCATTTTTAGGAGCTGGGAGCACATGAAGTGTGTCTGCCAAAAGCATTCCAACAACTGCGAGGTTAGATATCTGTGAACTAGTTTTAAATAGTTTGTAAGTAGGACGTGATGTGCAAAAGTCACCATCTCACGGGTCTTGCTTCTTAAGGCTGTAATGTCTAATCTCACGTGATGTCAAAGTGTCTCTCCGAGATGATCACGTCTTGCGTGACATCAAAGTGTCTCTCTGACATGATCACGTCTCGACCCAAGATTTTTTATATAATAGATAGATATGAAATTTTAAGGAATTTGTTTATTCTTTTTAAATTTGAATTTCCTTTTGTTAATAACATACTATTGAAATCACTAGAGACTGGCTGAGATGTAGGGCCTCTAGTGGGTTTACAATAAAATAGCATTCATTAGGCCAGAAAGAGTAATCAGTGGTCCCTGACAAGAATAAATAGCCACTGGATGGTGTTAGCTAAATCTTTGGGTACCGAGTCTTTGCAAGAAAAGACACGGTTTAAATATAAAATGGAAGGGCTATTAAGTTTTACTTTGACCAGGTTCACTGCAGTGTATTAAATAGAGTCTTCAACCACTAAGGTAATTTCACACAAGTCTTGTAAACATGGCTGGATTTACCATCAGGGTGACTTGGGTATACAACCTGGGGCTCTAGCATATGCAAAGAAAAAAAAGTCTTCATAACAGCAAAAGTCCACTTTTGCACTGACAGTATAAGAAACACCCACCTACCCCAATTTGATCCTCACAAGTATAAACTTCTCCAGTCAGACCCAACTGAAAAGCTTTGAAAACTATGAGTGGTTGGTTGATATGGGTGGGATATGATCAGGTCAGACCTCTAATAGTTTTGTGAGAATATATATTTGATGTACTATTGTGCTGTAAAACAGAAAAAATCCAAATAGATGGTCCTTTAAAATGAGAGCCCAGTGGTGCAGCAAAAAGAAATTAAAAGAAGAAGCGCTAGAGAAACGCAGACAAAAATCTAATCTAATCTAATAATGATTTCATTTGCATACAGGAAAAACATATGTAGCTAGACAGTTAACTTTGAAGCAAAATTGTTCATAAGATTCAAATGCGTTGTCTATATAAGGAGTTATACCATAAGTTAAACACCCAGCTACAGGGGATGCACAAGCCAGTGTGTTTCAGTGTGTTTGTGCCAGTCCCAAGCCCGGATAAATGGGGTGGGTTATATCATGAAGGGCATCTGGTGTAAAATTTTGCCAAATCAAAATGCGGACAACAATACAAATTTCCATACCGGATCGGTCGAGCCCCGGGTTAACAAAGTCTGCCACCAGTATTGTTAGCCAACAAGGTGCTGGCGGGCATTGGGCTACTGTTGGATGAAGAAGTAGAAGAAGAGGGGGTCGATGAGTCTGGAGGCAGTAGAGAGGAGGAAGGTAAAGAAAGTGGAACTGAGGGTAGCAACTTTGAATGTTGGTAGTATTACTGGTAAGGGGAGAGAGTTAGCAGATATGATGGAGAGGTGGAAGGTTGATATATTGTGTGTGCAAGAGACTAAATGGAAGGGGAGTAAGGCCAGGTGGATCGGAGGTGGATTCAAATTGTTCTATCATGGTGTGGATGGGAGGAGAAATGGAGTAGGGGTTATTCTGAAGGAACAGTGAATTGGATGAAGTGATGAGTAGTGTACCCAAGGGACAGTAAGTGGTGATTGGATCGGATTTCAATGGACATGTTGATGAAGGGAACAGAGGAGACGAGGATGTGATGGGTAGGTATGGTGTCAAGGAGAGGAATGAAGAAGGTCAGAGGATAGTGGATTTTGCCAAAAGGATGGACATGGCTGTGGTAAATACGTATTTTAAGAAGTGGGAGAAACATAGGGTTACATACAAGAGTGGAGGAAGACTGTCAAATAAAATGGATGAACTGTCTATGCTTACAAAAGTTCAGTGACATTTTTTGTTTTACGATGACCTGGCATAAACCTAATATACCTGACACTGTTTTAATGCTGTGGGGATTTTATCTTATTTGAACAAACATAGAACCAGTGTGGTGTGGAGAAAAGACAAGATGGGGACTGGTTATCTATGTGAATGAAAAATGGTGTAAATATCATTCGGGATTAATAAAGTTAAAAAAAAAAAAAAGAAAGGGAGCATATTAAAATTAAAACTACAGCTTGTAATTCAGACATTGAAGTTGTTTGCACAAGGAGATTAATTACATTATCTTTATTAATGTTTATGTTCCTCCTCCCACAAATGGTGATCTAGCAACAGAAATGTTTCATACTGTCTCCAACACTTCAGTGATAACTCACTCCGACTGTGCAATTATAATATGTGCTGACTTCAATCATGTGACTTTGGAAGAAACAATTACAAATTTCTATTTGTGACTAGTTCCACTCGAGAAAATAACAAGCTGGACCTGCTGTATTAAAATGTTAAAGATGCCTCTAAGTGTAATGTATTGGCTCCTTTATGCAAATCTGACCACAACCTGATTCATCTTATTCCCAGCTACAAACCTGTTATTACACGTCAACTTGTTACCACCAGAATAGTGAGGAAGTGGAGTCTGGTTGCTGAAATGGCTCTGAATGACTGCTTCCAAATATCAGAGAAGATAATTATGTCAAACAGGGATGATACTGAGGAACTTATTACCCGCATTACAGACTATATTAGCTTCAGTGTTGATACAGTGGTACCCACAAAGACAGTGTGTTGTTACCCAAACAAAAAGCCCTGGATTACTAGGGAGCTGAAAGGTCTTCTGAATGGCATAAAGACAGTATTCAAATCTAGTTGCAAAGAGTCTTTGAAGGATGTACAACATGTTCTAAAGAAAAAAAAACTGAGTGAAGGAAAAGATGGTTACAAAGTAAAAAAACTCACTCAGAACAACATGGATGTCTGGAATGGACTGATAATAATTACAGGATTCAAGCAATCCAGTGCTCATGTGCTAGAAGGGGAGATTGACAAAGCTAATGTCTTGAACCAATTCTTTTTAATAGATTTTACTTCCAGTTGCCACCTTCTTCCAATGACTAGTCTCCCCACACCATCCCTACTATATCAACAACACCAGACACTTCAACTGGAATGGCCAGTGACAAGTCCACCTCTGACCATCAGTGTGGACTATCCATAACTAAAGACCACATAAGGAGGCAACTGAGGAAGTTATATGCATGAAAAGTTGCAGGACCAGATAAAGTCAGTCCTTGAGTTCTTAAGGCCTGTGCTGACCAAGTTTGTGGTGTCACCTATTCAGTCTGTCTCTAAGGCTTCAGAAAATGCCACTACTGTGGAAAGCATCCTGCATTATCCCTGTTCCAAAGCAGGAGGGTGCCTAATTAACCTAATGACTACAGACCAGTGGCACTTATGTCTCATGAAGACCTTTGAGAGACTGGTCCTGGACTATACAAGTCCTCTTGTGATAGACCACCTGGACCCACTGCAGTTTTCCTTTTGCACAAAGATTGGAGTGGAGGATGCAATTATCTATTTGCTTCATAATGCTTATTTTCACCTGGACAAAGTTGGCGGCGCTGTATTGGTTATGTTTTTTGATTTCTCTAGTGCCTTCAGTACTATCCAGCCATCCCTGTGTCCCACAGAGATATGCAGGTGGATGAGCCTATGGTGTCCTGGATAATGAACTATCTGTCAGGCCAATTACAGTTTGTGAGACTCAAGGAATATGTTTCTCACATGAATGTGAGCAACACTGGAACACCACACAGAACAGTCCTGTCTCCTTTTCTCTTCACATTTTTGCACACATCTCACTCAAATATAACACCAGGTCGTGTTACCTGCAGAAATTCAAAGATGCTTCTGCACTTATGGGGTTTATTGATAAAGAGGATGAGACAGAGTATGGGAGTCAGATGGAGAACTTTGTTTCTTGGTGCAAAGAGAATTATCTGCATGTTAACATCAGCCAACTGGTTATTGACTTTTGCTGCACCAAAGAGTCTGTATGTCCAGTTATTATTCAAGGAGTGGATTCAGATGTCCATTCCTACAGGTACTTGAGGGTCCACATTAATGGCAGGTTGGATTGGTCTGTGAACACGGAGGAACTATATAAGAAAAGAGCAGTTTTTTTTTCCTTAGGAAACTGTGTTTCTTTAATGTAGGAAGTGACATCCTTCACATCTTCTATAATTCTGTGATGGCCAGTGCGATTTTCTATGCTGTGGTGTACTGGGTTAGTAATGTCCCACCAAATCAACAAGCTAATTAAAAGGTCAAGCTCAATTTTAGTACTGACTCTGGAACCCCTCGAGGTCGTAGTGAAGGAATTAATTAAAACAAAACTGAGTGCCATTATGAACAATGCTATACATCTTCTCTCTGACACACAAGCACTGAGTACTCAACTAATAAATTATTCAGCAGAAGTGTGTCAAGAAACACCTCTGCAAATCCTTTATACCAACTGCAATACACCTGCATAATGTCACAATGTGACTATAAAAGCCAAATCAGAAGTTTTCTTTCATTTCAATTTTCGTTCTCTATAGTCATTCTAGTGTGTGTTCAGACCAAAGTGTGGGAGTTTATTTTCTTGTTCATCTACATATTTATGTACTTATTCTTTTAAAGAGATTCTGTAAAAGTTCAATCTTATTGTATCTTATCTTTTCTTATCTTAGTTTAATTGGTAAGTCTAAACTGACTCCAGATACTGTACATGATTGGAGCAATGTTTGTGAGTATTCATGTCAGTGGTTTCTTGCCTTTTACTGTGGCATAGGTTCTAGTTCCTGGTAAACCTGAAATGGGTAAAGAAGTTTAGAAAATTCAAAGATGGATTTAGAAATGGGAGAAAAATGAAAGGACATTATTATGCAGTAAACCTGAAAGAAGTGAGCTATTGACCTTCACATTAAAATTATTTTACCTAAAAATGTAGAAATAAAGTGTGTATTTTTTAAAGCTTTGATAGAAAATTATGTGAATATGCTTTTTCATGAAAATAAAATGCTGCTGGAGTGAGAGGATGATTAGGTGTTGATAGCAATATGTGATTTCTCAAAACAGTAGAAGAAATATATCGGATTCAGAGGAGAAAAAATGAGCAAGGAAAGGCTGAATTCAGTTATAGTCTTATCAGCTGAGTATGAGGTTATCTGGCGGACCTCAATAGTGAAAAGACAGTGTTTCCAAGTAGTTCTAAAATTTTGGTATAATTAATTATTTCAGTGTTTCAAATTTGTTTGTGATAATATTATAATAATAATATCATTATTATTAACAATAATAATTCATTTTATTTAAAGGTGTTTTTCAAGGCACTCAAGGGCACCTTACAAAAAAGTCAAAGAAATATACCAAAACAAAGAATTAATTAAATTAATAAATACTAAAAGAAATAAACAAAAAAAAGAAAACAATACAATGAAAACTGTACAATCAAGGGACAAAATCAAGGGGGTTAGGCAAGTTTAAAACGAAAAGTTTTAAGTCCAGATTTGAAGATGGGAAGGAAATCAATGCTATGGAACAAAGAGCAACAAAGCTAAAGTATCTAAACCCCATGGTAGATAAAGATCTAAGAATATGAGCAGGAAGATAAATATGAAGCTGATCTGAAAGTTATGAAAGTGCCAGGCCATGAAGAACTTTGAATGTTAATAGCAGAATCTTGAAATTAATAGGGTGTTTATCAGTGAGCCAGTGAAGTGCACAAAGAACTGGGGTAATATGCTTTATGGTAGTTGTTACGATAATAACTTGAACAGCAGAATTCTAGACCAGCTGAAGCCTATGCAGAATCTTGTGAGGGAGGCCCACCAATACAGAACTGCAGTAATCAATACATAATGTTACCAGAACGTGTACCAGAGCATTTATTTCAAAAAGGCAGTCAGAAAAGATGAAGGAAGGAAAGCCAGAATTGGGCTTGGTATATAAATACAGCTGGTTGTCAACAGCATAGCAATGAAACTGAATACCAAATCTCCTAATAATATTGTGATAGAAGATAGATAGTAAATAAAAGAGGGCCCAAAACAGAGCCCTGGGGAACACCACTAGTGAATGGGGTAGTCTAAGATCTAAAATTCTTTAGTTGAACAATCTGTGTATGACCAGAAAGATATGATGAAAACCAAATATAAGAAATATCACAGATTCCCATGGAGACTAATTTACTAATCTATATAATAAAATACTATGGGAGACTGTATTAAACACTGCACTCAAGTCAAGCAACACCAAAATGGTCAGCAGCCCAGAGTCAGCAGCCATTAGCAAATCATTAGTAATTTTAACCAAAGCTGTCTCTGTACCATTGAAAGGACAAAACCACACTGAAACTGCTCAAATAGAGTCGAGTACTTAAATAAGGGCATAACAAAATGGAGTAACAGAGAAAGAATAATCCAAGCAGTAATAATCCAAAGAGACATGATGTTGAGAGGGCATAGTTGCCAATGAAACATTCAGCCAACATGTAGGCAGCCAGATGAAGGAACAAGAAATCCAGTGACCAATTGAATCCACAGCCATTCCTCAACAAAATCGTATTATTTTAATTTAAAAAGTGAGCTATGGTTTGTTATCAAGGAATTACAGCACAATAGCAGTAAACAAGAATAGCAATACTGGTGAAAAATAAAAATACCGGCAAGCAGCAGCAACCAGTTGTGCCAGTGTTCACTTCCAATCAGTATACTATGTCGGTATATTAAATTGCTCAGAAATGACTATACTATGTGATTTTTTTCAGCATTGTCAATGCAGTATTACAGTCTTGCAAAATATTCTAATATTCACAGTATCAGCTACAGTATACAACCTTTATTTCCATAAATTCCAGCCCAAATGAAGGTAGTATTGCTAGTCAACTCAGCTCAGGTCACAACCAACAACTACATGCTAAAAATATCCATGACTTATCTTTCAGGGTACTGCAGCTAACAATTTAAGATTTAAAGAACTGAAAAAAATTGTTATCTTACCCACTAACTCCAGCTTTCATAGACACTTTCTTGTTACTTGGGACAGGGGGGAGGCTTGTATTTCGTTTATGCTGTAAAATAAAACAATATTGTTTCACATAAATTTGGCAAGAAATTCTTAATTTCAGCCTTTACTTTTTACTTTATAAGTATGACCCAATGGATAGAAATATAGTTTTTTTTCCTGTAGAAAAATAATCAGTAATATACTGTAATAACAATCCCGTATTTTCAAAAATAAATATTCTTTATCTTTTCTAAGTGTACTGTATGCATGAATAAGTGTATAAGATTTTTGTTTCAAGGTTTATAAACGGAAAACTTTGCAACATTAATTACTTAAAATTTTAAGGCGGCTAAGGTCAATGATTCAGTGATTTTGCAGAACATCTTCACAATTCACAACTTTGTAAATTGTTTGCTACAAAAATGACATGATTCCAATCCAACCAAATACAATCCATTCACTGCATGCTCATAACAGTAAATTGGTGTGGGCAAACACACACCACCCACACCAAACACACACTAGGGCCAATGTAGCATCACTAATTTAGTAATCTGTATGTTTTTGGACTGTAAGGGGAAACCGGAGTTCCCAGAGGAAATTCACACAGACCTGGGACACAAACCTGGATCTCCATGATGTGAGACAGCAGCATGACCACCATGCCACAGAACCGCACCTAAGTTAGTCTTTTAAACTGTAATTGATCACAATGTTGGATAAGATGAGCTTTTATTCTTCTATATTCCAGCCTTTAGAAAAGAGCAATCGTGTGAGATTTACACCAAACACTGCACCAGTTTATTGTAGGACTCACTCACACACATAGGTCAGGTCATGTTGGGGAGCATGCACTGGTACCGCACCCACCACATGACAAAATATGTCAGGATCCTGGTTGGCAATCCCCCAGGCAGACATGGAGTCCAGTCCCACCCCCTAGAAATGATCCTCTATCTGCCGCAGCCAGGTGTTATGTGGTGTCCTCTTGACCAGGTCCAGCCACTTGAGTCCTCAACAATGAGGATCCTGCAAGGCAGGACACATGGCCATAGTGCTGTAACTGATGCTCCCTCAAAATGCAGGTAATGTGCCTCATATGGGACTCCATGAGTAACCACTCACTCGACACAAAGTCAAACCAGCGGTACCCAAGGATTCTCTGAAGAGGCACAGTACCAAAGGAGTCTAGTCTTCATCTCAGGTCACTGGATAGCTTCCATGTCTCACAACCATATAGCAAGACAGGAAGCAACAGGAATCTAAAGACTTGGACCTTCATCCTTTTGCATAGATTTCGGGAGTGCCACACACCCCTTTCCAGCAACCTCATGATCCCCCATGCTCTCCCAATCCGTCTACTGACTTAATAGAAAGAGTCACCAGAGACATGAATGTCACTGCCAAGGTAAGTAAATCTCTCGACTAGGTTGACACTCTCTTCACAGACAGACACTGCTGATTGCTGTACCTAAGAAGACATTAAAGGCCTGCATCTTAGTTTTCATCCAGGACACTCGCAAGCCCATAAGATCAGACTCCTCGCTCAGTCTCTCGAGAGGCCCGATTACAGCCTCCATTGACTCAGTGAAGATCACAGCATTGTCAGCAAAATCAAAATCTGTGAATTTTTCTTCGCCAACAGATGCTCCACAGCTGCTGGACCCCATGACCTTACCCAACACTCAGCCCATGCAAGCACTGAACAGAGTAGAAGCAAGAACACACCCATGATGAACCCCGGAATCAACTGGGAAAAACGCAGAGGTTCTGCCTCAACTCTGCACAGCACTCACAGTACCAGTATACTGGCTGGCATGATATCCAGCAACCTTGAAGGGATCCTCCGAAGTCTCAGGATGTCCCAAAGGGCAGCTCAAACAACTGAGTCGAACGCTTTGCGAAAATCGACAAAGGCTGCAAAGAAACTTTGCCAATATTCACATATGTGCTCCATGAGAACTCTCAGTGCCAGGATGCGGTCGATGGTAGACTTCTTAGGCCAGGTTTATACTTCACATGACGCAACACATGTTCCAGCGGACGCTAATGCTATGCAAGTGTTGTACTGTTCATACTTGTGCATGTACTTTATGTAAATCTGGAAGATTCCAACAGGTGGCAGTGCAAGATATCATCACGGTGAGGAAACGTTCAATTTCGCTGTGTTGTGAATTGCCTGAAACATCAATTAAATTCCGAGGATACCTTGCCGCAATATCTCTGAAAAAGATGTTTAATGATTACATCCATCAATCCGGGGATGTGCCCATTTCACCAAGCATCAGGCACAAGAAAGAAACAGAATCCCTGGATGGGGTATCAGCTCATCGCAAGATGAACACAATCACACACATACACTAACGTCATTTTAGCATCACCAAATCCCCAAAATGTCATGTCTTTGGAAGGAAACTTGAGTACACTATGGAAACCCACCAGGAAAACATGCAAACTCCAGACAGGGAACACACGTCCTGCCACAACATGTAAGTATTATCATATTTATTATTTAAATGAAGTTAACAATTTATCTGTAAAATGTAACATACATACTTTAATGCATTTCATCATGAAAATGATACCAGGTATAAATCTAAGGATTCTAAAAGTGCAGAGAGCTGGAATATCATAAATGTAATGTGTTCTATGTGGCGATTGATACTGTCAGAAGGAAGCCCCAGAAGCATATAGCTATTAACAACTGGGTCAGTTTTAAGATGACATTTACGACGGTCTACTTTAATGATAAAGTAAACTACGAGGTTAAAGTGGACATTTCATGATTAAAGTCAACATTTCTACTTTAATCACAAAACAGACCTTATCACCATGCCCTTAATTTTTTTCATCTGTGGCTTAAATAAGCTGCCGTACATTCTGATGATGTTGTGAAGGTGGCAAAAAAAAAAAAAAAAAAGACGGCACAGAAGATGGTATATGAGACCTTTAAAATATATTGTCTCATTACGTTGGGGAATATGATATGCTTGAATATAAAAGCGCCATGAATGCATTGGTATGTCAGCATTTTGCTTCACCACATTGAACCATTCATCAAACATTAAAGCACATACATTAATCCTGTATGCATCCGCATAGCAGCTTTCTGTCACATGTAAATAGTAAACAGAGACTCTGACGTCACATTCCGATTTTTATCACACTGTGCCCCCCTTCTTTTTGCTGGTACTACAACTCGTGCATGCATCACATTCTTTTCTGAGGACATGCTCAGAGGATGCATCAGCTGAACGCTGGGAATGTACAGCAGCCGTGATGCGTGCGTGTATGCGTTCTGAGTGTGAAGTATAAACAAGCCCTTAGGCGTAAAACCAGACTGCTCCGGTAGCTGGTACTTGAGCAAGTGATCACGGATCCTATTGAGGACGACCCTATCAAGGACCTTCCCTGGCACCGAGAGCAGTGTTATCCCCCTGTAGTTGTAGCAATCCAGGCGATCACCCTTCCCTTTCCAGATAGGGATGACATTTCCCGTTTTCCAGTCAGTTGGGATGATTCCAGTCTCCCAAATGGAAGCAAAGATTGCTTGCAATGCCAGGAGGACAGCCTTATCACCAACCTTTAGAAGTTCACCCCAGACTCCACAGATCCCTGCAGCCTTCCTTACCCTCAACTGGTTCACCACCTGTGCAATCTCACTGAAATTGGGTGGTTCACAGCTTACTGGATGATCATCCTCAAGAACTGTAGACCCAGAGATATCCAACGTCCTAGCCGGAGGATCAGCTTTAAACAACTGCTCAAAGTAGCCAGCCCATTGGGTCACAACTGCAGTTTCATCCATTCCATCAGCCAACATGACTGCGACTGTTGGACTGAGGAACAGATTTAGATGTGCGTGTGTGATTCCTCTGTAAGCAGGACGTGGGTTACTAGACCATAAACGGTGTGTCACTTGCTCACAGATTCCTCTAACAAACACCTCCTTATGTGCCCTTGCAGCTGTCCTTCTTAGTTCTGAGAACAGACTGGAGTTGCCTTCAAGCCGTGCGCTGTGACTCCTCTCAATGATATCCAGAGTATCCTGCGAGATGAAACACCTCCTTCTGGGAACACTGATAACACCAACACAGTAACCTTCAGGGTCTTGTCACGGAAGGTCTCCCACATCACGTTAGGATCAGCAGTCGTACTGAAATCTGTAAGTTCCTCACACAAACTGTGTGCAAACCCATCAGAATCAGCTTGATCTTGGAGTCTGTCCAGGTCCAGCCTCATTTTCCTAGTAGGTGGCAACCTACTGGACCTAAGCTGGATCTTTAGACTAGCAACAACAAGTTCAGAATTCACAAAATGGGCACTTCTGTATACCCTGCCCACAAGGATATGATCGCTCTCTTTCACTGCACTACCAGCATTGGCGTACCAAGTCCAACAATGCAGCAAAGTAAAGGAACATGGATCCACTTTCACCACTTGTCACCAGACCCATTGGGACTGACAATCCTCACAGCCAGCCCTGTCAGTGGCAGTGGTTGCATTGAAGTCACCTATGACCAGAGGAGTGTCATCTTGCGGGCAACCATCAACCACCAAACGAAGTTGCAAGTAAAATGTCTCCCTCACCAAGACACCACTCACCGCGGTCGGAGCATACACTGAGACAACAGACAAGGCACCCAGAGAGTGCTGTGATCTGAGTCTCATAATACGCTCATTAAAAAGAGTGACATCGGACACCATCGGAATAAGCTGATCCGCTACAGCAACAGCTGCTCCCTCAGTATGACAGCCATCAGAGCGACTAGACCAATAAAAGGTGTAACCACCTACAGAGATCTGGCCAGTCCCAGGTCTGCGCACCTCAGAGAGTTCTACAACTGAAATGCAGAGTTTACGCACCTCCTCTGACAGTAGAGAAAGATGATCATCATGCTGGAGAGACAAGACTTTCCACGCACCTGCCTGGATGGTCCGCCTCAAATTAGGATCCGAGTGCTGCAGTGCAGTGGGCAAAACCTCAGCACCACACCAGTTCTGATCCCCAACAGGCCTGACCCCATTGGCTCTGCAACGGTTTTGACTCTTCTGGGGATGGGACTCCCTAGGGCTTTCCCCATTCCCCTTCATAATGCGAGTAGCCTTCCTATGGGTGGCTGCAGCAGCGCTACTGCCGCGGAGAGCAGAAAGGAGTCTTTTCTGTTGTCTCAGAGCTGTGTGAATTTTTTAACAGTGGCTGGAGTGCCAATCCTGCCACCAAACCCTATAATTTCCCTGCAAGTTAGAAGATCGCTTGCATGGCCGGATGCAGATTAATGTCATACCCAGGACAACACACACCATCCATCCATCCATCCATTATCCACCGCTTATCCGGGGTAGGGTCGCGGGGCAGCAGCCTAAGCAGGGAAGCTCAGACATCCCTCTCCTCGGCCACATCCTCCAGCTCCTCTGGGAGGACCCCGAGGTGTTCCAGGGCCAGCCAGGAGACATAATCCCTCCAGCGTGTCCTGGGTCTGCCCCATGGGCTTCTCCCAGTGGGGCATGCCTGGAACACTCCCCCAAGGAGGCATCCAGGGGGCATCCTAACCAGATGCCCGAACCACCTCAACTGACTCCTCTCAATGCGGAGGAGCAGCGACTCTACTCCGAGTCTCTCCCGGATAACTGAACTCCTCACCCTATCTCTAAGGGAAAGTCCAGCAACCCTGCGGAGAAAACTCATTTCGACCGCTTGTATCCGCGATCTTGCTCTTTCGGTCACTACCCAAAGTTCGTGGCCATAGGTGAGGGTAGGAATGTAGATCGCAACGATCCGTCTGTCAACCTCCCACTCCATTCTTCCCTCACTCGTGAACAAGACCCCGAGATTATTGAACTCCTCCACTTGAGGCAGTACTGTGCTTCCAACCCGGAGAGAGCATTCCACCCTTTTCCGGCTGAGAACCATGGCCTTGGATTTAGAGGTGCTGACTCTCATCCCCGCTGCTTCGCACTCGGCTGCGAACCGCTCCAGTGAGAGGTGGAGGTCATTGTCCAATGATGCCAACATAACCACGCCATCTGCAAATAGCAGAGACAAAATTCTGAGGTCACCAAACAAGACCCCCTAACCTCCTTGGCTGTGCCTAGAAATTCTGTCCATATAACTTATGAACAGGATCGGTGGCAAAGGGCAGCCCTGGCGGAGTCCATTCTCAACAGGAAATGAGTCCGACTTATTACTGGCAATGCGGACCAAGCTCCTGCTCCTCCTGCACAGGGACTGGATGGCTCATAACAACGAGCCTTGTACCCTGTACTCTTGGAGCACACCCCATAGGATGCTTCGAGGGACACGGTCGAATGCCTTCTCCAAATCCACAAAACACATGTGGAATGGTTGGACAAACTCCCATGCCCCCTCCAGGATCCTGGCCAGGGTGTAGAGCTGGTCCAGTGTTCCACAGCCGGGATGGAATCCGCATTGTTCCTCTTGAATCCGAGATTCGACCATCGACCGATCTCTCTTCTCCAGCACCCCTGAATAGACCTTACCGGGGAGGCTGAGGGATGTGATCCCCCTATAGTTGGTCACCCTTCTTAAAAAGGGGAACCACCACTCCGGTTTGCCAATCCAGAGGCACTGCCCCGATGTCCATGCGATGTTGCAGAGAAGTGTCAACCAGGACAGCCTCACAACATCCAGTGCCTTGAGGAACCCAGGGTGAACCTCGTCCACTCCAGGGGCCCCACCACCTTGGAGCTTTTTAACTACCTCGGTGACCTCAGCCCCCCGGAGTCCTCCAGCTCTGCTTCCTCTAAGGAAGACATGCTGGTGGGGTTGACAAGATCCTCGAAGTATTCCTTCCATCGGTCAATAATGTCTACAGTTGAAGTCAGCAGGGCCCCATCTCCACTGTACACAGTGTTGGTGGAGCACCGCTTCCCCTTCTAAGGTGCCTGACGGTTTGCCATAACCTTCTCGGTGCCGACCGAAAGTTGTTTTCCATGGCTTCCCCAAACTCCTCCCATGCCCGAGTTTTTGCCTCTGCAACAGCTGATGCTGCCACACGCTTGGCCCGCCGGTACCCCTAAGCTGCCTCTGGAGTCCCACTGGTCAACCAGACCTGATAGGACTCTTCCTACAGCTTGACGGCCTATCGAACCTTAGGTGTCCACCACCGGGTTCGTGGATTGCCGCCACGAGAGGCACCAACAACCTTGCGGTCACAGCTTAGTTCTGCTGCTTCAACAATGGAGGCTCGGAACATGGCCCATTCAGACTCAATGTCCTTCGCCTCCCTCGGAATGGGGTTGAAGTTCTGCTGAAGGTGGCAGTTAAAGATCTTTCTTACCAGTTCCTCCTCCAGACGTTCCCAGCAGACCCTCATTATTCATTTGTGTCTGCCTGGTCTGCCCAGCGGCCTCTCCCGCCATCTGATCCAACTTACCACCAGGTGGTGATCAGTTGACAGCTCAGCCCCTCTCTTCACCCAAGTGTCCAAGACATAAGGTTGCAGATCTGATGACACGATTACAAAGTTGATCATCGAGCTGCAACCTTGGGCATCCTGGCGCCAAGTGCACTTATGGACGTCCTTATGCTTGAACATGGTGTTCGTTATGGACAATCCATGACCAGCACAGAAGTCCAACAACTGAACACCACTCGAGTTTAGATCAGGGAGGCCGTTCCTCCCAATCATGCCTCTCCAGGTTTCACTGTGATTGCCGACGTGAGCGTTTAAGTCTCCCAGCAGGACGATAGAGTCCCCAGGAGCTGCACCTCGCAGCGCCTCTTCCAGGGACTCCAAGAAGGCTGGGTAATCTGAACTGCTGTTCGGCGCATAAGCGCAAGCAACAGTCAGAGTCCTTCCCCCAACTCAAAGTCGTAGGGAAACAACCCTCTCATCCAACGGGGAGAACCCCAACGTACAGGCCTCAAGCCGGGGGGCCATAAGCAAGCCCATCCCTGCCCGACGCCTCTCACCCACAGCAACTCCAGAGTGGAACAAAGTCCAGCCTCTCTCAAGAGGAATGGTTCCAGAGCCCAGATCATGCGTAGAGGTGAGCCCGACTATCTAGCTGGTACCTCTCAACCTCTCGCACCAGTTCAGGCTCCTTCCCCACCAGAGAGGTAACAAACACACACCCAAAAAATATTATAAAAATATATAAACAAAAATAACCTTTTCAGGTAATGGTAAAGTCTACCATACTGATAAGAAAAAAGATAAAATAAGCTGCACACATATTTTACATTGGTTACTGGTTCCAGGTTTCACATTTTCTTAATGTCTGAGTGGGTTTCTCCGAGCAATGTGGTGTTCATTCCAAATCTCAAAGAGATGGAATTGACATTGACTAGCAATGCTTGTATGAAAAATTGTGCATAAGGCTCTGCAGTGAAGAGATGTCACATAGAAAGTTGGCCCCTGCCTTATGATCAAAGCTGGCCATGAATAAATAAAGGAGTAAGGAGTTGAAAAAATTAGACAGAGACAGATGGGTAACTTTAGTTGCTGAAGTTATAAGCTTTAATTACATTTTGCATAGCCTTTATAAACATTTATGCTCAATTACTGACACAAATTTTTTCTCAAAAGTTTCAATCATTCTACTTGTGATTACAAAGTCAGGAGAACACTTGTATGGCACTGCCATACTTTGCCTTCATTTCAATTGCTTTAATCAAGTTGCTGCTTATTTGGTTGTTTTATTCCAGTTTTTAATCAAAGGTTAAAATTTTCCCTTACCAGATCAGGTGAATGGTGTCTCACAGATAAAGACCATTTTTGGTCCTTTTGTGCTGTCAAATTAAAACCAAAAGAATAAATGAGAAAGGTTTTGGGATTACTTGGAAAGAAGTAAGATCTGGGTATTTCTACAATAACAATAATTAAAATAAAAACTTTAACCAAATTCACAACCACTGACAAACAAAAACTCTGTTCTGCAGAATCCCATGTATTTGTTAAACAGCAAACAAAACATTACCTTTTTTGTTACTATAAGCTAAAATTAATATTAAAAACAGGTGCCTCACCCTCATCCCATAAGGTGCATCCAGGAGCTGTTTTCCTTGCCTGCTGACAGCAAAGAAATTTTCCTTCTTTCCAAAATCCACTATGATACTTCAATATAAGATTTGTGTTGTTTTGAATTTCTAAATGAAACAAGGTTAACATGACTTTGTCAATATAACACTTCTTGCAGAAACTCTACAACTGACATGTTCAGTTTTCTTAATTTCTGTACCCAAAATCTTTGAGATTCCACATACTTTACAATTCAAAATGTTACTATTACTGAGCATTCTCAAATCTATCTCTAGACAAATGTTAGACCCATTTTGTTACCAGACATATCTTTATAATGTCAGTATCTGAAATTAGAATTAATTCTGACAACACAATTCCCCCTTTTTTGTTACTTACTCATAGCCATGCTTGTTTTCCCAAAAAGTCCAATTTGTATTACCCAGTAAATATAAAATGCCAACTAAGGTTCAATGGATATTGCGACAAAAAAGCTATATGTAGCAAAATGTGTGTTTTTAAATATACTCAGCAAAAAAAGAAACGTCCCTTTTTCAGGACTGTGTATTTCAAC
>JANRMT010062831.1:26182969-26202972 GCA_026402145.1 Polypterus bichir lapradei
CCCCCCTCTTACCGGCACCCCGGCGCCCACTCGTTCAGTACCTCCTCCGAGCTTTTCGCACCCCTTTAGTAGGAGCCACTCGCTCCTCTGTAGCCTCCGTCAGCCGTGGCGGCAGCCCCTCGCCAGCAGAAAGTCCTGCAAGCAGACGGCCCGTCCCCTGAGGGCAGGTTCCCAACGCAGCGGGTCCTACTGCTTGTCCGGGGTCCGGTCCTGAAACACACAGAAACAAAGGGGCAGAGCCGCTGCCTGGACACCCTTCCCTGGCGTCCCCTTGTGCCACACACTGGCAGTGCTCTCCACTCCGACCGGCACTTGCCTGTTCGGCACCCCCTCTGTGGGTTCCATGTCCCTCCTGTTGATGTAACAGACGGGACCGCCTTCCGTCCTTTCCTCCCCGCCGACTTCACGGGTTCCCTCTGCCCCTGCAGAGGGCGGCCAGCAATCGGACGTGAGCACCCAGCACCACGTCCTCCCATATCGGAGGAACCGGCACTCAGCCTGCCATTCCTCCTGTCACTCTGGGATGCCCTGACGGTTTGAGACTCCTTATTACAAAGAAAGAGCCTCTTTCCCGTTTGCGTCTTACAGTGCGGCGCGAGACCGCAGCTGACTCGGGGCGGAGAGCGCTAGGACCCGGGGCACTTAGCAGCCTGTGTCCACTCAGCGTCCTCACAGACTCCCCCCTCGCCGCGCGTACAGCCCACGGCGCTGCACCTATTGTCGGAGGGCTTACTTGAAGCTGATCTTTAGAATCACAGCCATGTTCAGCAGACCCTCCCTCATGCTGTACGGGGATGGTGAAACCTACCTTCCCCGCCGTGTTGCTCTGGCTGGAGAATCCAGCGCCGCGCCGTCGGATTGCCATCCGTAGGTCCTCTATGGACACGACTGCCTTCCTCTCCAGTACCCGCATCTCCGCCCGGAGAGCACGTAGCACCTGGAATAACCCCTGCTCCGCAGGCTGAAGGCACACCTCCAGCTCCGACAGAGCAGTCGGCAAAGACAGGAAGTTAACCGACGCGGAGCCTACCTGTCTGTCAGCCTCCGACGCCGGCAACTTCCTGTGGGCCTCCTCCTCTGGCCCAATCGGGTCTCCCCCCTGCCCGTGATGGACATTCCTTGGTCCCGCCTCTCTGCAGTCATTGGCGGGGACACAAGACACACCGTCCAATCGCGTGCGTGTCAGGGGGAGGGACTTCTGGTCCGCAGCCATCTTGCCTCCCCATCTGCGGCGGCGACGTGCTTGCCGGCAGCCTTGTTGTTGCCGGCACCTCTCGAGCTGCAGCGTCTCCTCCTCCGCAGCTCTCGCGGCTGCCGCCGTGCTGCCGGAGCCCCGCAGACCGGCATGTGCTCGCCACTGACGTGGATCCGGGAAGTCCCTGCCTGAAAAAGAAAACACACGCCCGGCCCCCATGGGCCGGCTGCCGATAGGCAGGGAACTCACCTCCCCGGACTCGTCCAACCGAGGAAACCTCCTCGGCGTGGCCTCTCTGGACGCCATGCCTTCCCGGGCACCTCCAGCAACGGCGCGCTCGTGGGAGCCCACTGCACTCCTTCCATGCACGCCACCTGCCCGTGGCAGGGGAAAACGGCCCTCTTGCGGACCCCTGGCGGTCCGTGGGGTTTCTTTACCCCTCGTGGCTGTGTGCAAAATTTCTTGATACAGGTCCCTGCCTTGGAACAGGCGGAGCATCCTGCCGGCTACGCCAGATGTGGAGCCGACCCAGACACAGACAGGCGGACATGTTGTTTGTCACCACCACACATTTTATTTGCACAATTATATACAATATAAGTGTCACCCAGACACTAAATAAAGTCAGTGCACAAACCCCAACACAGTCCTGGCCACTCAATGCCTTTCTTCGGGCTGCCTCCACTCTCCTCTCTTGCCTTGTCCTTCTTCCACCCAACTCCAGCCTCGAATGAAGGGAGACGGCCCCTTTTATATACTCCCGGACGAGCTCCAAGTGGTTCCCGGCATTCCCCTCTTGGCCACGCCCCAGCGTGGTGGAAGTGCCGGCTGTTCTCCCGGCAGCTCTCCGGGTGTCCTCCTAAATCTTCCCCCCAGCACTTCCTGGTGTGGCGGAAGTGCTGAGGTCACAAGTCCCCAAGGCATTGAGGCGCCTCCTGGAGGTGACCACGGGCCCCTACAGGGTGGGGCTTCCATGCCCTGAACCCGTGCCCCCCAAAGCAACCAGGAAGGCGGCCCCCACGTGATCCCAGATGGGCACACGGCCACTTCCGGTCCTCCAAGGCGTCCCGGCCGGGTCGTCGCCCCTGGCATCCGCGACAATATATATATATATATATATATATATATATATATATATATATATATATATAATACATATCATTTAATAGGGCTCCAGGTGTCCAATGACCTTCTTCTGGCAGCTGACCCTTTCCAAAGAAGTGATATGCAGTGGGGGATGTCCACAATTGACTCTTTTGTCTTGTTGGCATTAAGGGACAAATTGCTATCCCCACCTACTACTGTTGTATCATCGGCAAACTTAATGAGTTGATTTGTGCTGGATTTGGCAGTACAGTCATGTGTTAGCAGAGTAAAGAACAATGGACTAAGCGTACTGTCTATTGTTTTTCTGACAAGAAGTCCAAGATCCAGTTACAAAGTGAGGTCTTAACCTGTAACTTATACAAGTTTGATGTATAGATAGTTAATTATCATTAATTGCATTATTCAGTATTATTATAGAAAATTATTATTATTTCAAGACAATATAATTACATGTGTACTTTAAAAAGATTTCAAAGTTACGAAAAGAGCAAACAACAAAGAAGGGTCTGGGTCTAATTACATATCTTGCCTAAATACTTGCAACAAACAAGCAAATGAGCAAAGATAGGATCAAAGTGACTGTCACATTTATATTGTGATAAATGCAAATAACCTTTTATACAAGTGATATTTATACATGAGAAAAAAAGAAAAAACAAAGAGTTATCTGTTTACATGCTATGATCTGGGATTTCCCCATTTATCTCCCTCTCATTTACAATGTAAACTGAAGGATAGCTGTACTGTCACTGTTCCACATTATTATTCTATGATTAATCCAAGATGAGACTGGAGAAAATAAAGGTTAAAGTACTCATATGTTAAGAAAAACACCCTAGATAGGATGCTATGCATTGTAGGGTGCAATAGATAGATAGATAGATAGATAGATAGATAGATAGATAGATAGATAGATAGATAGATTAAATGACTAAAAAGCAAGAAAATTAAAAAGAAAGAAGCCTAAGTGCTGCCTGAATAAAAGAGTGCTCATAAGTAGAATTTTCTACCAGGAATCCAGAATTATTCATTTACAGTGGCAGGTATCAGCAAGGGAGCAACATCTACTAAAGATTTAATGTTCTTGCCTATTACAGTATAAAGTATAAAAAAGAAGTGGCACAAAATTTTTTTAATTGGAAGCATACTTTTAAATGATAGAAGAAATAGGTCTGTAATTATTTTCAAGGGGCCACGATCGGTCAGTATGGCCAAGAGACTTTTTGGTGTTTTTGTAATGTATTCCTGACACCAGAAGAAGTGTCAGATTGGGTCTAACCTGCAGGACACACTGGATTCAGAGTCAGGAGAAAATAAATGACAGATCTAGGCATTAGCAAAAAAAAAAAAAAAAACAATCAAAAAGAGAAAGAATTCAACAGTTTAGAAACTGCATAACTTAAGATAAACAGATTGGCTGCTAGAGTAGTTAGCATTCCTAAAACGTGTTAAGGTAGTCCTGGAAAAGAATATACCGTATATATATTTATTTATTATTGGTAGCCATACTTTAAGGCTTTATTGCATGCCTTTATTTTATAATACTACAAATATATCTCAGTACATGCTGTTTTTGTGGAATGACTTACATTAATTCACTGATGTAATGAAATATTTGTCTTTCCTGATCCTGTAATACCTGTTTGTTTTACCATCTTACTTCCCAAAGACAAAATTTATGTCACTGTAAATCAGGCACTTCTACGATGGCAAAAACCGGCATTTAAGCCTTCTGTCTGTGAAGTTCTTTAACCTACCACTTTTTCACTTCAAAACATTTCATGAAAAAAGGGTAACATGTAAGGTAGAGCTCAGAAAGAGCACCATATGAGTAATGTGATCATTCTCCTGGGATTACAATTTAAGTGAAGGAAGGGATTGTGGTTTGTCCTGGAAGAATGACATGAATGTATATTTCTGGCTAGTAAATGAGCAAACATTAAAGGAAAGAATTCATTACTCCATTAGAGGCACATTTGACAGTGTGCTTGAACACATTCATAAATATGGATTCATCTGGAGACTCACTTTGTTTTTTTATCTCTTGCATTTTGTCCTTTTAAATTGTAAATTCTGCTACAAGTAAACTTAGATCAGAACCTGAACCTTTAAATGCTTCATATCAATTCACATATTCAGGTATTATGGGTACATAAAAGTCTATTCGAAATTTTTATTTTAAAAATCCAATTGATGCTTAAATAGAATCTAACTGGTCTTATTTACTGTAAATATACTCTATGCAGGGATAATCAATATTGAAACAAACATTCAAGCTAAATGATCCCAATGACTTCAGGCCAGTTGCTCTTACTTTATATATATTGAAGACCTTTGAGAGTCTCGTCCTAAATCAGCTACAACCCCTGGTTTCAGAACACCTGGATCCTCTGCAATTTACCTATTAGACACACACAGTAGAGGGGAGGATGCTATGATCTAAATAATCCACAGAGTCTGCTCCCACTTGGACAAAGCTGACTCCACAGTCAGGATAATGTTGTTTGATTTTTCCAGTGTCTTAAAAACAATTCTGACTCATCAACTGGGGAAAAACCAAAACGGTTTTGCATCTTGATGCCCCTAACAAAATTTGGCTTGAGTTCCAAACAGTCCACATGATACTTCAGCTTGACATGCACAATCTGTTTTTGCCTGGACAGCAGGGAACAATGTCAAAATCTCACATTGCTTATGTTGCAAAATCGAGATGTGCAGTCATCCAATTGTATGCTCACAATGTCCCAAATACATGTATTTTTACGAAAATATTTTTAAATAATTCACTCGTGGAAAAGGCTCTCATAAAGTAAAATGGAACACACTCAGACACAAGTATTTAAATTGTAGACCCACCTCCGACTATTGCAGTTATATTCATATGCATGTGTGTCACGCATGGGCGTTGGAGGACTTCTCTAAGGGCCAGGGAAAGGTACACAATAGCCTGCCAAGATGAGAGGGGGAGCTACCGCTGACCTTGTCCTGTTCTTCCTCTTCCCCCTCAGCTCCAAGAAACCGCCCAGCAAGGGCACTTAACCCTGCACCTTCCGGAAATACCGCTACAAAGGAAGTGCCGGCAAAGAGAAAGATGGTTTCTGCCGGGATACCGGAACGAGCTGCACGCCGGAGCCCTTGATTTTTGAAAGGACTGATTATTGTGAAAGAAGTCCCTGTAGGGGGCAGCGCTGAAGCGCTATTTTTGTTACTTTTGTTTATTTTGTCTGTTCATCTTGCGACGATTAAACGGGATGGCCCGGTTGGTGTCCCAACATTCTGACTGTTTCCAGTCTGTCCTTCCACTGCCTGACCAAAATGTGACACAAATAACATGAGATTTTTTTAATGGACATTTTTGCAGTTGTTCAGTATTGCTCACCTTGCACTTATATTGTATCAGACACTTTTTTTGATCTCCATTCTGCATGAAAACATGAAATTTAAATTTTTTGTCAGCCATCACTACTGTAAAAACTAGATGATGTAAGTAACATATAAAAAAGACATTTTTGGGTGGAGTATTCTTATTACAATATTATAGCAAAAAATACACATACTGCATGTGAGAATACAACTTAATAAATGACATGTGAATCTAGCACAAGTAACTTGAGATTTTTCTCATGAACATTTTAATATTGTTTCCTTTTGTTCAGTAT
Source organism: Polypterus bichir lapradei (assembly GCA_026402145.1). Lineage (NCBI taxonomy): Eukaryota > Metazoa > Chordata > Cladistia > Polypteriformes > Polypteridae > Polypterus > Polypterus bichir. The sequence continues at coordinate 26,188,931 of JANRMT010062831.1, forward strand.
TAATCCCCGCCCACCCCCATTGAAGCCCTTTGTTACACAAAGTTTGTTATCTCTGCTCTCCATGAAAACATGAAATTAAAATGGTTTCTTACTCATCACGCCACAAACAATATGGGTTAACAGATAAAAAAATGTATTGTTTTTGGGTGTAGTATTCCTCTAAAACTAAACTGTACATATTTAATTTTAGAATTTATTGAATTAGGTTTATCACTTATATTTCAACATTATGTCTTGCATATATATTTTATTTAATTTCCCATTATATTTGAAGTTACTGTATTAGCATATCTGGCTCACAAAAAGAAGTCCAGTTAAGAAGAATGAATTAAATTGAGTAAAGTTGAGCATTTTCCATTAGAACAGATGCTTTAAAAATAATTATATCTTTTTTTTGTTACTTTGCAGCATTTGAATCAATTTATGGATCCAAAATAATTTATTACAAAGAGTATTGTATAAAAAAGTGAATACACATGAATAAAACTGAAGAAAGTTTCAAGCGTAATTCTATCTAATACGATAGTTTGTTGCTTGTGCATTATACTGTTTCTTAAAATGTGAGACATCAAATAAATTTAAAATAAAATGTGTAATTCTTAAATAAATATCTTCTGCATGCATCTCTGAAATATGACCATTTAAATGACTACTACATAATTTGTCCTCTGATGCTTAGACCTACCTTTTAACAGGGATGGACAGGGATTTTTATGGTGAGTGACCATTCTCCAGCCACTGACACAAAACTTCTAATATTTAAAAATGTATTTATAAGATTGGAGATTATAATTCCTGATGCTTTGCACTGTGGTTGACTTAAGTGGGATTCTGTTGGTGGCTACTAGGGTTAGATGCCCTTAAAACCTGTCTTTAGTTGTGATCCTCAACATTCCTGGGTGTTTTAGCCTTTAAACCACAAGACACCATCAGCTGAGGCAGGCCCACTACAGGTTAATCAGATATGGGTTTGTGTCTAAGAGCTTTTGATTTTTCCTACAGCACAGATGGTGTCTCCTCTCTTTAACCACAACCAGTGGCTGCACTTTTCAGCAGCATCAGAAAGTGCTTTTACTGCTTTCCTCTGGGGCTACACTCTGATCCCTAGCTCCTTAAAAAGCCTTACAGTGGAAGTGTCTACAAAGCTTCTGCCTCCCAGCTCCACTTGGGTGAATCTTTACATTCCAGACACAATTTTCTACTTCTACTGCAAAGTTCAAATAACTCGGCTTTTTCTATTCATAGGGCTCCTCTACCGGCTTTTCCCACAGGATCATAAGTTCTATGATGAAAACACTCTGGCTGGGTTTAGACCAGAGGATCTGTCCAGTTTCAAGTTTGTCTTAGCAGTTTTCACTGGAAAGATGAATCTCTGGCGTAAGTCCATGCTCTTTTTACAGTCTTTGGCTGCATTTAGTGGGAATGGTTCATGGAAATTTAGATCAAACCATCTGCTAGTAACTATAGTTTAATTATTGGGCTGAGACTTTTTTGGATGTTCATGATGTGTCATTGTGCCTTGCAACATTGTCTGGCCCAGGGTTGATTTCAGCCTTGAACCAATACTTCTAGAATAGTACAATACTTCCCATAAGCCTGCATTGAAATAAGTACAGACAGAAAAATCAGGGTCTTAGAAAAATGTAATACATACAAGTAAATTAAACCGTATGTTATGCAGCAAAACATGCTATAAGCCATTACTAGATATGTGTTTGGTAGTCATTGCCATATAAAAGATAAGGATAAATGAGGTCAGATACAATTAATATATTAAATGTACCTGGAAAGGGTACTGCCTTTCTAGTGGAGTTGGCTCTTCAAGATTAACAGCAGCAACACAGCGAATTCTTTCAATCAAAATCGATCCTTTCCTGCTTCCTTGTTTCTAAACAAAATAACATTATTACTTTATATAAATAATATTTCAAATGCTTGCACATGCTTTGCTGCTAAAGTTTTACCTATGCAGGAGACTTAATAATCCATCCATCCATTATCCAACCTGCTATATCCTAACTACAGGGTCACGGGGGTCTGCTGGAGCCAATCCCAGCCAACACAGGGCACAAGGCAGGAAACAAATCCCTGGGCAGGGCGCCAGCCCACCGCAGAGACTTAATAATGCATGAAGTAATTGTGAGCTGTAGTCATTCTTTAAACAAATCACTTACTTCCACTGGTGTCCTCTCTGTCAGGTGGTTGTTAGCATTAGCATTAGCATTAAGAGTGGCAGTATTAAAACATAATGTTAACCAGATACATGTTCAACAGTGAAAATTAAAGGCAAACACACATAATAAGGCACTTAATATTAGCATCTTCACTGCTGTAGTACATTAATAAAGCCATTTTATTGGAGTCCACATTCAATTTCCTGCTAATACTGAATTTACTGTAATCCTAACCATTATTTGCTAATAATGCTTGTATTTCCAAAACAAAAAAATGTCTGTAAAAGTATTGCCTCCCTTGGAAGTATTCACATTTTATTATTATACAACATTGATTTACAGTGAATTCAATTTGGATTTTTTTACACTGATGAACAGAAAAAGACTCGTTAATGTCAAAGTGAAACAAATTATCTGCACCATGATCTAAGTTAATTACACATATAAAACACAAAATAATTGATCATATATGTTTTTCCCTCATTTAAGTGGTTAGTAGATGCACCTTTGCAGCCGTGACAGTCTTGGAATTGTGTAGACAGGTTTCTATTGACTATGAACATATGTACACTGCATTTTCTCCCCATTCTTCTTTACAAAACTGCTTAAGCTCTGTCAGGTTGCATGGCTATCATGAGTAAACAGCTTCATTCAAGTCCAGCCACAAATTCACAATAGGATTCAGATATGGACTTTGACTTGTTCACTCTAGGACATTAATATTATTACAATATTTTGAAGCCATTCGTGTGTAACTTTGCCTTCATGCTAGGGGTTTTGGTCTTGCTGGAAAACAAATATTTTCCAAAAGCACAGGTTTTTTGTGACTGTATCAGATTTTCCTCCAGGACTTCTCTGTATTTTGCTGTGTTCATTTTACTCTCAAACCTCACAAGCCTTCCAGGGCCTGCTGCAGAGAAGCAGCATAATGCTGATATCACCAAGCCTCAAAATGGTGATGGTGTGTTTTTGATAATGTGCAGTGTTTGGCTTATGCCAAATGTGGTGTTTAGTCTGAAAGTAAAAAGGCTCCATTTTGGTCACATGAGACCATAGACCAGTGTTTCCCAAATGCGGTCCTGGGGACCCCCTGTGGCTGCAGGTTTTTGTTTCCAACCACATTCCTAATCAGTGACAACACCTGATAACACTGAGCTCATTTAATTAGCTGGGATTATTTTTTCTTTTATTCTACATTCAGAAAAGCACAGCAGCATGATTTTTATATTTATAGGACATTTATATATATTTCTGCTTTTGCTATAGATTTAAATGCTTAACTCTCTTTTGTTGATTTCATTATACTTTGCCCTTTCTCTGTGCAGTTTTCCCCCTTTGTTGTATCTTAATAATGACAATTTAAAACAAGCAGATCAGACACCCAGGCAAACAGAAATGAATAATCAAAGACTGCAACTACTTTAGAGTCAGACCCACAAATTAGTAAATAATGGATTAATTAAACAATTAGAACACCTAGAAAAGTAGGATGAAAATACTGTTAAAAAGAAAAAAAATGCATTATTCCTATATAACTGCTTGGTACATTTTAATATATTTTTTTTAGCAAACTTAGTTTTCTAATTTCTATATTGTTCCCTAAACACAGAACTTGGGAAATATCAGTTCACTTAATTAGCCCAGGAGTTCAATTAAAAACAGAAGCTGGTTGGAACAAAAACCTGCAGCCACAGGGGGTCCCCAGGACCGAGTTTGGGAAACACTGCCATAGACTATTCTTCCAGATGACTTAAGTGTCACCTATGTGCATTTAGGCAAACTCTCTATGTGTTTTTTAACAATGAACTTCTGTATGCCAATGTCCATTTAAGCTGTGGCTGGCGAAGTGCCTGGACAACAGTTGTTGTATTTACAGTCTTTTCAATCTGATCCAGTGTAACTTGTAACTCCTTCATATTTGTCTTAGTTGTCTTGGTGACTACCCTCACAAGTCTTCTTCTTGCTCAATCACTCAGATTTGGTAGATGGCCAGCTCTAGCCAGATTTACAGCTGTACCATAATCTTACATTTCTTAATGATTAATTTACTGGACTCCAGGGGATATTTAGTGACTTGGATATTTTATTGTCTTCATTTCCTGACTTGTGGTTTTTCTATCACCTCTTAATGGATTAAGTTCCAAGGGGGTGAATACTTTTTATTGGCACTGTATTGTTTGCTTTATTTTCTTCTTTTTCAATGCCCTTTTTTCAGGCACTTAAATACGCTACATACAGTATGTTGTTGTATGTTAATTTTCTGTTTTATGATTTTTTATCTTACAATTACATTTTGCGGTTGTATTTCAATTGTATCAGTTTAATTAAATATATAAATACTGCATTAAAATAAATAAATTACAAATACCTATTTCAATTATCTTATTTGATACTTTTTCGAAATAGTAATTGTCTTTCCGATTAAGGACTGTTTTATACATCATTACATTCCTCCATAATATCATAATAAAAACACTGAATTAAAAGATGAGTACAGTAAGCTGACAAAAGTTTAAAATAAAAACACAAACCAGGAAATGAAGGTAGCAGAACTGGGCAAGATAAAGAGTGGTCATTTTTTCAGCCAAATGTTTGAACCAGGAAGTCAATGTCAAAGATTGACATTGGATAAAAATCCACTAAAACACAGGGCCAACATGCATACTTCACATAGACTATGACTGGGCACAGGATTCAAACTGTAGTGTTAACCACTATGTGCCACTGTGCCACCCAATGAACATTACATTTTAGGAAAAAAAAAATTGCTGATTGTGATTTACAAGTAAGAGTTACATTGCAGCACTGTATTTTAGATTTGATTAAAAGATAAGTGGTGTTGTCACTCATAAAACTGCCCTAGTCAGTCAGGTTTTCCTATCTCACTGCTCTTTCTCACACTCTCTGCACAACGTTCACACATTTACACACTTCATATTATCACCAGTCAACTGTAATAATTTATCTGTCACTTTTAACTGATTTCAGCTTGTTTGTATACCTTATTTAAAAAGACTGATGAGCGTCAAGCAGCATATTTTTGTTTACTTAAAGCCTTTGTTTCTAGTTCCTCAAATTTTACTCTTTAAATGCCCCTTGGCTACATGAATTTACTGTATAGAACATTAAATTCTCATTTTTACCTGGCTTTGATTTCCTTCCCCTGTTTGTTTGACTGTTTCATCCTGGTTCCTATTTTGAAAGATCTGTGAGATAACTCTTTCCTGTATGATTAACTTTTACTACCATTGAATCTTTCTCTAAACAATATCATTAGGAATTCTCATTTCATCTCTCTAGCAAAGGCTAAACCATTGAGAAAAATGGTCGAACCAAAAGAGTTGAAGATTCAGGGTTGGCCGATGATAAAGCTGCACTACAACATTACATAAAAACAGGATTGTATGTTTAAATAATGCATACATTTTCAAATACAAATTACTGTATAAACATAGAAATTATAAAAATAAATATAACAATAGGCTAAATTAAGTTAAATAAATACAAATGCAATCTATACTATTGCATAGAAAGGATATTAAAAATGCTTAAATTCCAGTCACTTTTACTTAATGAAAACAAAATCACATAAACTTAAATTACACATTACATTATATAAGGGTTTTGTGACAAGACATTAGCTGACATTACAACCATATACATGGTCATTAATGGGTAATATAGAGCGTTCTATAACCTATGCAAACGCCACCTTCAATTTCTAAAATAAAACACATTTAGAGAGACACATGAACCAGAGGGCATAATAAGTCCAAACAGGTCTTATTCTATTCAGAACTGGCATCTTACCCTTTTATGAACATTGTAATATGAAAGCTCTGTTTCTGTCAATCTGAAGAATCTTTCTTTGCACATTTTTCTTCTTATAATTCTGTTTTGCAGAGACTTTTTGAGGAGAATTCCTTCAATAATAGGTGTTGCTGCCATCTTTAATAAAACAACATTTATAATAAATTTAATGTTTAAAGTACCAGCAACAGGTAAATCTAGAAATACATCATTATGCCAAATATTATAACTATAGAGAAATATAAACTGTTAATGTGATAAATAAGGATCACGGAGAAAAAATAAAAAGTAAAAAATAAATTAATAGATAGTTAGCCACTAAATCTACTCAGGCTGCCCCATCAAACATTGCTTACTTCGATTAATTAATTTCATTCCCTGATTTAGACATGAAATGACCTTTCCTGTTCATCTTAATGCTGAATACTTTTACTTTAGAGACACCAGTATCACCCTTTCTCTTTACAAGTGGTTCTTCATCCCAATTTATCTTCCTCTAGATTCAGAAATTAGCTTAATAATAGCCCTTGAACTAAAGCAGTCAGAGCCAATCAACCCATTAGGTGACATAAGTGGCTGTTTAGGGCGCCATCATCTGAGGGATGTCATTTAGGTAAGTGAAGGGGCACATGCTCCAGGCGCCATTTAGGTAAAATATGGGGCACACATTCAGACACTGAGATGGACACCCCCCACTTAGAACTTTGAATGGGCTTCAACCATCACTGAAAGCAATACACACTACTAGTGATAAAAAGATGGCATTACAACATTTCATATTATATTACTGCCCCAGATTATCAGTTTTTGTGGGTGCGTTAAATTTGAATTCTTCTACGTGCTTCCAGCTTTATCATATGAGTTTTCACCTGTTCTTCATTTTCCTAAATATTTCATACAATACTGTAAAAGGATGAGCAGCAATAACTAACATCTCGTAACAATATTCTCAACGCAGTTAAACCAATTCTGGACTACAGGAGGCCTTACCAGAAAAGTGTATCAGTCAATTGTAGGGTCCATGATTCAAAGTGAGGTTGCTGGATCTGGGAGGCAGTAGCACTATTTTCTGAACTACCATACTGCCTAGAAAGATGCTAATAAATGGTGGCGTTATGATTTTGTTCCTTTTCATTTTTCTCACATCTTACTGAATATATAGTGCTTCTTTTTCAAATCTGGGTTTTTCATGGTGAGAAATACATTTCTGATATTATTTTGGTGATTTTTAAATGTTCTGAGAATATTTTAATTATTTCAAGTCTTGACACATGCATTTTGGTAGTGTTTTGTGTACTTTTGCGAGCCTAGAACAATCAAATGTAGCAATGTGTGACGTTACCTTTGCAATTTTATTAAGATCAGAGCTACACAATTCTTAGTTGTCCAAGATTTGGGATACACCGAAAAGTTTTGCCTGCAGTTAAGTGATGATTTAGAAACTTCACTGCAGTTTATTTGACTCTTTTTTTTTGGTTAGAGTATTGAGTTTTGTTCTTTTTAGTAAATAGTGAGTTTGGTGACTTCCCATGCTAGTATTTGGTCTGTGACTTTTTGGTAACATCCATACTACTGACTGAATTAAAAATTTCCTTTCTAGCTTTTCCATCCTGGTCACAACATCACTTATGAAAAACAGAAATACAAAATAGTGTTAAGAATTTTTTTTCTTAGAAAATGACACTGATAATGTTACTATAATAACAGTAAAATAATAAATAACTAATTAAATAAAACATTGAACATTATTTGAATGATTCTGGCACAATGGGTGTAGAGAATAGAATAACCATTAAAGAAAACAAGAAAAGGAGTTATTGAAAACAAAAATAAATTACTATTGATTTATTGAGACAGTGTTTTATAATATGACCACCATTATAGCACACACTGCATTACATGCGCATGTGCCATAGCAACACACACCATCATAATGATAACTATACAAGACTAGCTGTGTAAGCCCATGCTGGGTCCTAGAAACTACTGAAATTGCCAGAAAAAAAAACCTGAAATGTAGAGATGTCATGTAATTGAAAGGTGCTACTCTGGGCATCTCTCTCCTTGGAGGATTTTATTTACCGACGTGCTCACATCGCTTGTGCATTAGCAGCGGGAGGAAAAGTAAAAGGGATACCGTTTTGCTGATGTTAGTGGCTAAGCGACTTTGTCTTTCTTCTGAGGTTTCATTTTGCAGACGTGCTTGCCTTGCTTATGTATTAGTGGCAGGAGGAAAAGTAAAAAAGATTTTAGTGTGCTGGCCTGGCTTGTATTATTAGTGGCTAAGAGAGTTTTCTGTTTCCTCAGAGGCAGAGCTCTTACCCCGACTCCACCTCTCACTTCCGGGCTGGACAGACACACACACTTCCACGTATAGACATTTTTATATAAGATTGTTCATGATGTCATCATCAAGAAGGTAACAAAAAAAAATAAAAACAAAGAAATTGCAATACTTAAACTTCTAGAATGTCAAAAAACATTAATATATAGTATGTGTAACATCTTAGATATCCGCAAACTGGACCTTCCCAGTTATTGTTCCTCTGAGCTTTTAGACCATTTTAGACTGGTTTCAGGGTTTTTCAGCAACTAATATCACATTCATGGTGCCATTTTTACATCTGTATAGCTGCCATTTTTCATATTACATCAGACTGATCACAGTGTCTTGTGATACAAGTAAAACATCTTGCCAAGGCATTCTTGGAGTGACATAAGGACAATACAAACAAGCCCTATAAAGGCAGCATAACAGACACGGTAACTTGACAACCTGCTTACATTGGCAAATGTATATTCTGTTAGTGTCTTCTTGTAAATTTGATCACTCCTTCTCTGTGTAAAGTGTTTACTTTATATCACTGAGTACTCCATATTCATAGAAGGTATACAGACCAGGTGCAAAGAAGCAAAGAATAATTCCAACACTAAGGAAGGTTATTTTTGAGATCACTAGCACCAGCTAAAACCACCACACTGCATATTCAGAATGGTGTCTTGTGCCACTTCCAGCCAATCTCTGTGCTGCTGCCCTTCATGAAAGTCAATGGTCTGTGGAGAGTGTACAGTTGCAAAAGAAGCCATACCACCTTAACTTCAGAACCCTACCTGAAGCTAAGCATGTCTGGGCCTGGCCAGTACTTGGATGGTTCCTGTTGTAAAAGGTGTTGGAAAGACCACCATGGGGTGCTTACCCTGATCTATGTGTGGATCTTAATGCCCCAGTGCAATGATGGAGAAACTATGCTGAAAAAATTGGCACTGTCCTTTGGATGAGACATAAAACTTAGGCCCTGGATCTCATTGGTCATTAAAGATCCTTGGGCATCATTGGGAAAAAATAGGGTGTTTGTTAATGTTCTGGCTAAATTGCCCACATCAGCCGGGTTGTTCTGGCTCCCTAATTATCCCCTATCTCTTTTTGGCTGTTTCTCTCAGTCTTTCACCATCTAATAGGTAATGTGTGGTGAGTGTAATGGGCAAGAATGGCTGCTGTCATGTCATCTTTGTGATGCTATATATTGGTGGAGTTTGAAGTGGTTTTCCATTGTCTATTTAAAATGCTTTGAGTACGTTATAACAGTACTATATAAATGTAATTAATAATGTATTACTATGAATTATTAGAGACTATAGTTGGTTTTACAGATGGTCTATAAGGCATAGTCAGAGGGACATTACTGCTCAGAAAAGGATAGGCATTTTGTGAAGATTCTATTTTTTTGGAATAATGGCACCAGGCATACCTGGCATAAAGTTTGTGAAATTGGAGGATTACACAGTTTACTAGCCCTAGAAAACAGCACAGTGAATAAAGTCATATCTACTGGTGCCCTGCATATTTTCACACAATCTTTGAGTGCAGTTAATTCACAAAACTTATATATTCTGGTATATTATATACATCTTTTCTCATGATATACTGTATTTAAAGCACTAATTGGCTTAAATGTGATGTAATGAATAATTCATTGGGAATTAAAACACAAGGCTGCGGGTTCAATTTCTATCTTTGACTTAATGTGTGAACCTGAGCAAGGTATCTAACTTGCATTTGCTCCTAAAAAAATACCCGTATACAGTATTGTACAGTATTCTAAACATGTAAGTAATCAATTACGTAGCAGTAATAAATGACTAATTAAGCAATATATATCAAATAATATATATTATTATAGATTTTATCTTACTTTATAAATATGTGTACAGCAATGGGTAGCATTGTAGAAGAGGGGCTACCTAAGTGCATCAGTTGGTCAGTTTTTGTTATTAATCATGACCTTAAAGGAAGCTTTGTATGATCTTAATAAGATCCATAAAGCTTTGTTCAGTACTATTTCTCAGTGACATTAGTGGTTTCACACATTCAGTTTTTGAGTGGACAGTACAACAGCTGTCATTTTCATTCTAACCAATCTCTTAATTAAAAACCAATGACATTTTGAAATGGAGTCTACCTATAAAATGCCCATTAGTTACTCACTGTTATGTAACAAGACCTTAACAAAGGCTTTGCTTGGGTCACATGGCAATGTGAATAATAGATGTACTAAAGCAAACCCTTAAAGCTTCTGCTCCAGAGTTATACCAACAAATTTCACAGAAAAATCAAAAATTTAAAAAAAGAACACAAATTTTTAGCCTCCTGGAGTGTAGGGAGGCTAGAGATCTTTGCTGCGAATCAGAATGTTACCGGTGCAAATCCCGTAAACACCAGAAGTCAGTATACTCTGATGGACTCTCGAGCAAGGCCCTTAACCTGCAATTGATTTGTTCTGGGTATGATGTTAATCTGCATCCAGCCCTGCAAGCAGGTCCCCCAACTTGCAGGGAAAACTTGGGGGTCATCGTAAAAAAGCTCACACTCTTCCAGTGTGGTACTGAGGTGTCACCCACTGCATGGCTGCACTCAGATCCCAATCCAGGTGGTTTGTCATGTGGTGGGTGCGACATCACGCTGTATCAGCGCATGCTCCCAACTTCTTGAGTGCAGGTCTTTGCCTATCTCTTACTGATATGATAACTTCCTCACTTGCCAACCTGATAAATCATAAAAAAAACAATTCCATTCTTCTCATATACTATTTCTGGCACCTTTAAGGGTGTAGAAAAATGTAAACTTCTCATGTAATGGACAAACATGTCAAAACATGTGCATACATAATATGAATGTGAAAAATTATGGAGTCTTTGCCAGCAGTTTTTTTTTTTTTTGCATGGGAAAACCCAAACTAAAGTCATAGATAAAACTAAAAGCCTAATAATCGTATTTGAGCACTAGTCTCTGATGGGTTGTTTTTTATATTGGTCAAAGTTACTGTGGATTTTGATTTCTTTTATAGTGTAATGTCACAAGCCTCACAGAACTATGCCACATTGCCTGGCCCTCTGGAGAACTGTGTGATCTAAAGCCACAAAATGGTTGCACCCATTGAAAAACAAGGGGAGTATCACAAAAATCAAAACAGCAAGAAATAACAATAAGTAACATATCAAAAACATAAAACTTTTAGCATATCATACATCAAATACCATTGTTGCCAACAATGATGGATGGATTAAAAGGCAGAATTCTACGTGACCATCATCATCAAGCCCTTCCGTGAGAACCCTCAATCCAAAGAGGACTGTTTCATTTATGTTAGGTAGAATGCCCAGAGGGGACTGGGCGGTCTCATGGTCTGGAATCCCTACAGATTTTATTTTTTTTTTCTCCAGCCGTCTTGAGTTTTTTTTGTTTTTTCTGTCCCCCCTGGCCATTGGACCTTACTCTTATTCGATGTTAATTAATGCTGATTTATTTTGTTTTCTTACTGTGTCTTTTATTTTTCTATTCTTTATTATGTAAAGCACTTTGAGCTACTGTTTGTATGAAAATGTGCTATATAAATAAATGTTGTTGTTGTTGATGTTATTGTATTCTTGACAACACACTAAACAAATTTAAAGAGTTAGGCAACCATTGAATTAGTTGACCAGTCAGAGGAAGCCTTCTCAATAACAAGGCCCTCATAATCATAATTGTTCTAGTGGTGCCTGAAACCACAGTGTTGCTGAGTCTTTCTATGTACTTAGAAAATAAGATATATATGATATCTATCTTTACGTAGCAGGACTCCAATGTTAGCTCATTATGCTCACCATAACTTTGACATAATCAGTATATTCTGTTTCTTTTCTTAAACTGATGCTCCCAGAAAACCCTCTTTTATGTGTTTGAGATGTCCATAGTCACCTAAACGTCTCTGTTTATCCACACTGACTTTGGAACGACTCTCCATTTATCATTGAGTCATTCAGTTATACAGTATATCGACTCTGCTTGTTCCTTCTTCTTTTCTGTGCCATATTGGGGTTATTTAATAATATCATTTTTACAAATTAAGTACAGATACACTACAGAATATTGTCTGAGAAACCATCACTTTGTAAAGCTGTTTCTTTTACCATGCCTTTCTTAATCAATAGTAAATGCAGAATACATTTATTAATTTTTTATTAGCTGTATTTTTAAGTATATAGAGTCTAACTTACCTTATAATTACTTACAATATTCTTCCGCAAAGAAAGTGTTGTTGTTTTGAAGATTCTTTCTGTAGACTGAAGAAACATTCACACTATGTAAAAGGTTTCCTGTTTCTGAAGGTATTTGCATGGACCTCTACAATGTGACAAAGCGCCTTTGTATGCTGTTCCAGGATATACTGATGCTTGCATGGAAACTGTTTTGTATAGTTTCTTCATCAACAATATTTATAATCTAAAGAAAACAAAGTTCAAAAAATGTAAAGAGGGTAAAACCCAATTGATTTACCTTTAAATCTGCACACAGTCTTGCTGCCAACAATACAAAGGCAGAAACAGTTAATCACAGGGTGCACTCATGCACAAACACCTTGGCAGCATATGTCATAACTGTGAAAGGAAATCTGAGACCCCAAAAGATCTTGTCAGAAACTCATGTAAATGAAGGGTGCCACTTTGGTGCCATCCCAGCTGAGACTCGAACCAGAGTCCAATTGTTGGAAGGTGATAATAATCACTGCAGCTCACCCATCTCTATAAAGTTCAATATGTTTATTAAGATGTAATTACTCTCAGTAACTGCTAGAATGTTGCTGTGCCTTTAATAACATAGACTGGTATGAAATAGGTGCTGTGTACATTGTTGTTTGTAATTGTCTAAACATCAAATTTCCTAAGCCTGCATGTTTTATACTAGACCCACTAAAACATTAGGATTGATTTTAGTAATGTAATCAATATGATTTTTTAAAATATTTAGTTAACAATTAAAATAACCAGGAGTAAGTATGGGTGAAATTATTTAGGATGTCAAGTGGTTCACAATTTTTTCCCAACATAAATAGTTACCACATGTTGCCATAGCTGAACCAGATTAAATCATCTTTTATTCAAAGAATAGGACTACCATAAAACTACTGTAAGCAAATGGGCTGGAACAACAGGTTTTCCCAGTCTAAATTTTTGTTGAAGTATTTGCTATCACAGAGACTAGGGATTTCACACATTGAATTTTGAATGGAGGACACAACTGCTGCAATTTTTATTCTACACACTCTCTTAATAAACAAGCTAAAGAAAATTAAACAACACTTTGTTTGGTTATAGTAAGATTTATAAAGTACCAGTGACACTTTGAAATAGAGCCTAACTATAAAACATCTATTAGTTGCAATAGATGTTCTATAAATAGTAAAGCCTTAAGAAAGGCTTTGCTTGTATTGCATAGCAATGTGACTATTAGATGTACAACAGCAACTCATTCTGACCTCTGTCTCTAACTGGCTTACTGGCTCTCACCTCTTCACCACCTAATAGTTAATGTGTTGTGAGCATTCTGGCATAAAAATGGCTGCTTTTGCAGGTTCCAAGTGGACGTTGAACATTGGTGGTGGTTAAAATGGTTCCCCTACTGTCTATGTAAAGCACTTTGAGTGTCTAGAAAAGCTCACTCTATCTATCTATCTATCTATCTATCTATCTATCTATCTATCTATCTATCTATCTATCTATCTATCTATCTATCTATCT
>JANRMT010062831.1:26216127-26240071 GCA_026402145.1 Polypterus bichir lapradei
TACTTTCTGTAAGCTGTTAAGGTCTTAACGACCATTCCACAGGTGCATGTTAATTAATTGATTATGGTTAATTGAACATGCATGGAAAACATTGTTTAAACAATTTACAATGAAGATCTGTAAAGTTATTTGGATTTTTAAAACATTATTGTTGAAATACACAGTCCTGAAAAAGGGACGTTTCTTTTTTTGCTGAGTATATATGTGTGTGTGTGTGTGTGTGTGTATGTAATTTTACTTGATTGCCACCACAGAACAGTATGTCATGCCAGAAGGTACAAACAAAGAGCCTGATTCATTTCAAGTGTCTATTTTGAGGGAGAGATACAACGGAGAGAGAGAGAGAGAGAGAGAGAGATAGGTTAGGAGCACATACTGATACAGTGCATTGCCGCACCCATCACATGACAAACCAACTCAGGATCCCAGATTAGGACCCGAATGCAGCCATGCAATGGGTGACACCTCAGCACCACACTAGTTCAGATGGAACGGAACAGTGTGAGGATTTTTATGGAGGCCGGAGTGCCAATTCTGCCACCAATCCCCAGGTTTTTCCCTGCAGGTTGGAGGGCCCACATGTAGGGCAGATTAATGTCATAACCAGGATGGAGCAATTGCAGGTTAAGGGCCTTGCTCAAGGGCCCAACGGAAAGGGAGGAAAATATTTTTTTAAAAAGTTATTCTGATACCCAGTTATTTTCAAAATAGCAGGTATTTTCAGCTGTTAAAGTGACACTCATAAAACATGGGAAAAAAGGTAAAAATAAGTTTAAAAAACAAAATAACTAAAATAAAAACACATCAGAAGGTTTGTAGTTTTGTCAAATGACCAATATACTTTACCTGTAGTTTAGTACAGATACAGCTGAGTAATTATATAAGGTACAGCTTGTATCCCTTCATTATAAAATTACCTTCTCAAAGGTCAACAAGAACATTCTGCTCAAGTATAAGTGCAGAGAACAATTTTATTTTCAAAAAGATTTTCTCACTTCTGTCCAAAGTTTCAGGTAATTGTTGTCAACAAAATAAAAACACCTGACAAACAGGCTGAAACAGTTTTCACTTGTGGTCCACATCCAAGGTAGTCTATAAGATGTTTCAAATAAGGTGTTTGTTGATAAGTGCGTCTCAACTTTGGGCTTTTAAATCTACTATATAATAAAACGCTACTATTTTTGTGTGTGAGTGTGCCTGATCCCTCCAAGCAATTTGATTTGTCAGTTTTGCTTTGGTCTGATTGGTCACTTTTGCTATCATGGCTCAATTTTAGGGATGAAGACTCAGTTCCTGAATTTGACAAGTTACCGGTATTTAAAAAAAATAGTTAAGATGGAACATTTCAATGACAACAAAGAAAATCATTTGCCAAGAGATGTTAGGTTGCTAAATACTAATCAGACACAACCCGACTCACCTTGAAAGATGGAAAGCATTTGCAAGAATATAAATGGTGTTTTCACTTTGGATAATGGGAGCTTGTCTATTATTGATGGTAGCCAAAAATCAGAAAGAAGATGAGCAAGCCGCCTCGAAATGATAGAGTCTGAGAGTCAGGATTTTTGGGAACAGAATTGAGAGAGGAACCACTGCGCAAGATAGGTTGCAACAAATGAGGATACTGAGGAAAGCCATAGGAGGAACACTGAGGGTACACGTAGGGGAACAAATTTTAAATATAAATTATTTTTAAATGTATTCTGTTACCTGTCTTAGACAGTGTGGCCTGCAGAGGGCACTCCTGCCACCCAAACCCAACACAGACAAATGCAGGACACAAGTTCAGCACACACTTTTTTTTTTTTTTCTTTTACCTCGTGGGAAATGCCTTTACCCATTTCCCACCTATACAGCACAGTTCACAGCACTAAACACAGCACAAAACACTTTCTGTACTTCTGTGTCTTCCTCTCAAATCCACCTCCACTCCTCCTGGCAAGCTTCGTCTCCCTTCCTCCCGACTCTGGCTCCTGAAATAGTGGCAGCTGGCTCCTTTTATAGGGCACCAAAAGCGCTCCAGGTGTCTAGTGATCATCTTCCTGCAGCACTTCCGCGTGTGGTGGAAGTTCTGCCACAGAGTGCTCAATAGTACCTGCAGCACCCCTTGGCAGCACTCACGGAACCCAAGAGGGCTGCACCAAACTCCAATTCTTATGGAGCTCTGTGGGAATTCAAGGCACCGCTGCAACACAGGGGGACTGCCACCTAGAGCTCCGGGGGAGGTAATGCCCTGAATAAGCTCTCTCTCCTGGTCCTTCCACTGTAGAGGCTGTCCACCACAACAAATAAAGCACAGCTAGTTATTACCTAAAATAAATGCAAAGTAAGCCAGCAGCTTATTTCATTAGACATCAGACCACATGTGCACTCTGGAAATGGGCTCAGTCACAATTACAATTAACATGCTGCCATTTAATAACGGACTGAAGTTTGTAAGAAATAATTTGTGAATGCTAAATTTGCCTTGTACCATGGACATCATTGAATGGTAGTTTTCAAAGTTACCCAAACCACGCACACTCAAAGTTTATGGTTTCTGTAAATTCATCACCTTCTTATACTGTACAATTACTAGAACAGAATATAAAATGCTGTCACAGGCCATTGCTGAAGATAACTCACTATTACAATATGACCAATCTTTTACTTATGCATATATGTTCAGCTACAGCTACTGATGCAGCTTCCTGCTGCCTCAAATGCTGCCCAACAGCTGCCCTCATTCACAATCTGCAGTTCATTAGAGATCTGCAACTCTGGCATGATGGTGTGGGCATGGCTAGTAGTGGGAGGTCAGGGATAATTGTAAAGGAGTTAGTCTAGTGACAGAAATATTTTGTTGAAAAAAGGACATATTGTTTCATAAATCTCGATTAATTTTGGGGGCTCAGTTAGCCTGTGAAGCCTTGAACTGCAGCCCAGCTTAGCAAGTACAGATGTCCCACCATGCACATGGCTTACAATTTTATTAATTACAGATTTGTTTTATTACAAAGTCCTTATTTAAGCAATCATCCTTTGATTCATTTTCTCAACCCAGTTTCTTAGGTAGTTGGAGTGTGTCTTGGCAGGAATAGCCACCAGCTAGAAGTTAACAATAGACTGGCACCAGTGGACTCCTGGTTATAGTCAAGCATGCACTCACACGCACACAAACCAAATCTTCTTAACAGTGTGTTTATGACCTGTGGGTGGAAACTGGAGTTTTAAGAGGAAACCCACAGAAATTCATATAATTTCCACAGAAAAGGCACACCAGCTGTGATTCATCATTTAGTCTTTAGCATTGGAAAGAACTCTGAGCAGTCACGATTATTGTGAAACAACCAACAAGTAATTCTGTATTCAGTAAAATTCCTTTAAGCATTGCATACTGTACACCTTAAGCGTTAGCTCTATTGAATATGTTAAAAATATGTATTATGATAACTCAATGTCTTCTATAGGATAATTTCTTACCTTGATGAATAGGCTTCAAGTAACTTTCAGTCCAGATCTGTTTAAAGTTATTTCTGAACATGAATGACATAAGTTGCTGAGTCTTATCAATTTGTACTTTGGTGTCCAATGTGCACTTTTTTGGAACAGTTGTGGGAATGTAAAGTATTCTCATTGTTAAAAGGTGCATCAAATCAAGCAGGTAGCCATGCACAATCCATTGGCAAACATTGGTAGTAGAATGGGATGTAATCATCATCTTATCTTATCACGCCACTGCCATATCCAGGTAAGAACGGCGTCATTAGCATCCTTAAGATTTTCAGCGGTACATATAGGGCCTCGGGAACATTCATGGAGAATGTGGCCTATTGTTTGGGTGGGCTCACCACAGGATCATTCGGCACTTGTTGTGAGGCCCCATCTAAATAGGTTGTTCTTTGTTTTGCCCACCTTTGATCTAGCTTGGTTAAGCGCGACCCAGTCTTTCCTAGAGAGGGATATTCCATTGGGTAGATGCTCTTGAGGTGTGGTAAGAGATTCATTGGGAGGGCTACATTCAGTCTCTTGCCACCTCTCAAGCCTATGTTTTGTGGACTGCTTTGGATTAAGGGGTTCCACTGTGGCAAAACTCCAACGAGAAGGTAGTTGCCGATTTACTTCCTGGTGATGGTGAAGTGGGTGTCAGGAGTCCATCAGTTGCTTGAACCTTTCTACTCTTGAACTACTTTCTCGTCGTATATGGGAAGGTGTGATCCCAGCCAACTTGTATCAAGCAGGAAGGCACTTTGTTCGCAATGTGCCGGTGATGATTCAGCATGCACTATTTAGCTCAGAGTCAACCTTGTTGGCATGGGTTGACCTAGCCCACACTGGTGTGCAATACTCTGCTGTTGAATAACAGAGTGCCATGGCCGTTGATCGCAGGGTCTTAAGGTCTGTTCCCCAGGATGTATTTGCTAGTTTGCTAAGGAGATTATTCCTGCGGGATATCTTCTTTTTGAATTTAAAAATATGTTCTTTAAAAGACAGCGTCCTGTCCAGAGTGATGCCTAAGTAAACAGGATGTTTGGTGTTCTTCAGTACTTTTGTGTGAACCAACCTTTGGTGCCTCAGAATTATAGGGCCAAAAAGTTAAGATCAGTTACCATGTTTGCTTTTAAATACCAAACTGTAAATGTTTAAACATAACCCCTTATAAATTTAAAACTGCTTTTATTTTACTTTAATTTGAAAAAAAAAAAATAGTTTGAGAAAAATATATAGTGTTTATGCCAATCACTGCACACTGCAAAAAAATCTATACCAAGAAGAGAAAGGAAGCACCAGGCTTATGAATGTTTATTGTACGTCGTTTGTTTCAGCATCAGTACATTTCATTGTTCTGCACTGGATAAGAGAAGCTGCATCTGGTTAATTAAATAACTGATAACAACACCATAAACTGTCTCTGCAAGGTTTACTGTGAACAATACAGGAAGGCATAAAGATTGCTAACACTCATTTCAGCCTTTGGAAAATAAGGATGTTTATTGCCGTTTTCAAATTGCTTTGCATATTTAAGTGTAGCTGATTTTAAATTAACTGCATTGCTAAGGATTCTTAAACATACCATTTGCTGGTTTGCTAAGTGAATAACTATGTTACAGAAACAGGGATTTATGTAAAGCTTGAATTTAGAATGATGTGTGTTGGCAACAGTTAAAGAGAAGGAAAAGCTCCAATTTTTTTGTGAATTCAATACATATATTTTTTCACAGTCCTGCCTATTGTGATTGTTCCTAATGGTATTATAGTTGCTGATGATTAAGATGCAATTCTGTTTCTATTATATCAGACAACACATAACTGTGGAGGCTGGAGTGATCAGGTTTCAGGTGACCTAATTTCCAAGTTGCTCAACAAGCCTGAACCATTAAAGAGTATCGCATGATTTCAGTTATAGGTGCAGTCATTAATAATATCTATCTGAGAACACTGAGTGTTTGGAAACCTCGGTAATAAGAACATAAGATTTTTTTAAGTTTTGAAGTGAACAGGCCAGCATCTTTTTTTTCACCTTACATTGGCAAAATGCCATTAAGTTGAAATGCTAAGATGCTAATGCTGGTACTTTGAACTACACTACTTGGTAGTTTCTTGCATGTACCTATGTTTCTCTTTATGATGAGCTAGCTTTTAACATTTCTGTGCGTAATTGACCCTTAAGTAACCGTCTGTGCTAGTGTTTTTTTTGAAGATTTAATTTTAAAGTAATTTTTGACATCTACTTTTTTAATTTCTTCACTCTTTTAGACACTTCTATTATGTCATCTGTTAACCTCCTTTTGCTAAAGCTAAAAAGATTCAGATGCTTCTTGTGAACTATGTATTTCTGTAAAGGGTGAAGAGAGGCCAGAGCCACTTTCTACAGCATCAATTAAAAAGTAGGAACCATTCATAGTTGGAATGCCAATTGACTTTTTCATGGCAGATTTACTCACTTACACACACACACACACACACACACACACAAACACGCCACATTAATTTAGCACTGCCTATCATACTAACTGCTGGAGACTCACACAAACCAGGGAGATCCTTAAAACTCCTTACATATGAAGATCCTAACTCCAGGACTCTGGAAGAGTCAGACATCAGCAATCGACTAATGCTTTCCATGGCACACTATGGGTTTCAGTCCTTTCTCAGAGCTCAAACGGAAACCAAAATTGCAAATACCATGTTCAGTATTGTTTGCAAATATCATGTATATTAATCAAAAAGAATTTAGCACAAAGCAGGTGGGGTATACAGTTCTTCAGTACTTCGTTATTCCACCTGATCTCTAGAGTTGTGTTTGCTTGTCTATTGTTAAGATGAAAGGTACAGACCTGTGTCTTCCCTGGGTTGGCATTAAGGAACCATTTAGTGTAATACTCTGAGTGGTTGTTGAGGGCATTGGTAAGTCTCTTTTTGGATATCTTGGAAGGAAACAAACTGGGAGGCTAAGCAGAGATCATCTGCAGAAATTAACCTCCTAATGTTGGTGAACACAGGTAGGTCATTGGTATAGATATTGAACAGAACAGGAGCCATCACTGAACCTTGAGGAAGTCCATTTTTCTGATTCCACCATCAACTCTTTTTACAGTCCATTTCTACTTAGAACCTTCTGTTGACCAGTAGTGACTCGATTATATGAACCAATGGACTGTTTTGTATGGTTCTAGCAAATTTCAAAAGAAGTGCTCTGAGATTCACTGTATCATAGGCAGTGGAAAGGTCTACAAACTCTGCCCCTGTAATTAGTTTCTGCTCAAACCCATCTTCAATGTATTGAGTTCAAGACTTGGCCATAACAGGATCCTCGATGGTTGGGGATATGCATGCCACTATCATCCTTTCATATACCTTATATAAGATACATAACAGTGAAATTGGGCAGTAACTTTTTGGATCTTCTGGGTATTTTTCAGGTTTCAGTAGTGCCACAACTTCTGCTCTTCTCCAGATCTTCGGGATGCGATATGATGTGGCATAAATGTTAAACAATAAGAGAAGCCACTGTTTAGTTTTATCACGAAAGTGCTGTATGATCTCTGTTGTAATCCCGTCTAATCCAGCAGCTTTACCAGGCTTCAGTTGTTTTAAAGCGTCATTCAGTTCTTCTATGACAAATGGATCAAAGTGATTGTCACTGGTGTTCATGACTCAACCCATGTCTTTTTTCAATTTCTTGAGATAACCTTTTTCCTTACTTGGTGGTTTCCCGTTGAATAACAACTGGTGTGCCACCTCATTAGGTGTTACAGCTGCCGTACGTTTGGGGCGTTTCTTATCAGAATTTAGTTTCCTAATTGTAGCCCAGACCATTTTGCTATTACTAGTCATATCGATGTTCATTATGACTTCCTTCCACCGATCTTTTCTTTCCCCACTTAACAAGGTCATTAGGGTTTCCCCAGCCTCTATTGTATTCTCAGAAAAGGGGTCCTCATTATATGCTTGAATGTAATCAATGTAAAGAGCCTTGGTTTCCTCGCTGAGGCCTAAGATGTATTCTTTTCTACAGCCCCTTGAGATGTTACTTTTAGAGCACTTCCATACAGTATGCTGGAACTCTGCATAGCACTGTGGGACGGGTCTAATATTTAAGATGTCAGTTTCCAGGGGCCTCATGCATAACGCCGTGCGTAGAATTCGCACTATAACATGACGTAAGCACAAAAGCCGAAATGTGCTTACACACAGAAAAATCCAGATGCTGGAATCTGTGCGTACTGCAACTTCCACGTTGTTCCACTACATAAATCCCAGTCAGCGTGAAAAGTAATGCACGTGCACACGCCTGCTGTCCCACCCCAACTCCTCCCAGAATTACGCCTCTTTGAATATGCAAATCAATATAAATAGCCCTTAAGCTCAGCCCTCTGTGAAAAGACAATGGGAAAAGCACTGGGGAAAATACAAGAATTTCAGCGAATACCAAGTGGAGGCAAAGGAAAAACATACTATTTGTTGATTTAAACCATGGTATCATCAACAAAAGGAAGTCGATCGAGTGACATAGCGTGTTGGAGAAACTTGAAAGCTCAAGTTCACAAAGTCGCATAGTGCCCGAAATAAAAAAGAAGTTGTCAGATATCAAAGTCACCGTGAAAAGGCGAGTCATAGCCCACCATCTGAGTATCATATGAAAGCTTATTAGGGTACAGAGAAAAAAAAGGCACACAGTGGAGAAAAAGCACGAAATGTCAACTTCAATCTCGAAATTTCCACTTTAATCACGTAGTTTATTTTCTGATTAAAGTAGAACATCATAAACTTCATCTTAAAATCGTTTAATTAACCAGTTTCTCAAATCACATTGTAATTAAAGTAGCACGTTAAATGCTTTGTTTTGTATGTGTTCTTCTATGTGCTCTATGTGTGTGAATCACTATGTGCTTCTTAAACTGGCTCTCTTCCTCCGACAGGTCACAGAATCCATTACATTTGTGATATTACAGCTCTCTGAATAACTAAAATACTGAGATGTATACGTGATATCATTTTCATGATGATAGGAGTTAAAGCACGTTATTAAACATGGGTTTCACAGTGGTGCAGTGATTGTGCGCGACCTTCGATTATATAATTTATTGCAGCAGTACTCAGGGGCGGCTCTAGGCTTGTGGCGGCCCTGGGCAGAGAAAGAATCGGTGGCCCCTTCGCCCGCCAATGTCAATATGGTATCTTATGCATGGCGGATGGCCACGTCCGTTGCGGACACTGCACAGCTGCCTCGTGCTCATGACACAAGCGTTTAACTTTTGCCAAAATTTGCCGCTGAATTTTTAGCTGTGTCGTTATTTTCTCTGTCTGTTTTATATTCAATATATATTGGCGTGGCCGCCCCTGCAGTCCTTGCTTTTCTTTCTCCAAGTAACCGATCGCCACACAATCAGTTCTGTAATAGATGTTAAGCCATCTGTAAGCTTATAATGTCGATTCTTCAAAACTTTTAATGAACATTGAAATATCTTCGTAGTACATGTTTAATTATTCTATCCTTCACGCCAGTCCCAGTGAAGCATACAGTGCGAGGCAGGAACAATCCGTGAGAGGAGCGCCAGATCCTTGCTAGCGTAGCAACACTGTGTCCTTTAATTATTAACAACTAGCAAAATACCCGCGCTTTGCAGCGGAGAAGTAGTGTGTTAAAGAAGCAATGAAAAAGAAAAGGAAACATTTTGAAAATAACATAACATGATTGTCAATGTAATTGTTTTGTCACTGTTGTGAGTGATGAGTGTTGCTGTCATATATATATATATATAAATATATATATAAATATATATATATATTTACACACATAAACATATATATATACATATCTATACATATACACATATATACACACACACATATATACATACATATATATATCTACATATATACACATACATATACATACACACATACATACATACATACACACACATATATATACACAAATGCATATATATATACACATACACACACACATATATAAACATATATATACATATACATACATATCTACATATATACACACACAGCTATTTCGTATCAGTGCAATACACTGCTTGTTAAAACGGATAACTCCCGCTCTTACGTGCAAGTCTGCGTGGATATTATGAACTATCGTATTTGTTCAAGTTCTATTTAAATTTTAAATAGAAGGAATTTTTATTTAGTCGACAGAAATATCTTTAGTAGGAATGGTAAAAACAGACAGGAATATTATTCCTGAATAAATCAACTCAAACCTTAAACAACTTATAATATTTTGCTCTCCATAAAAATATATCCTGTCTAAATTATACAAGTTAGAAATAAAGTAAACGTTAAAAGAACAAACATTCAAATTTCTTTACTCTTATGTAATTTTATATAAAAAATAAACTTAGATTTTAAATATCCCAAAAGATTTTGCTCTCCATAAAAATATATCCTGTCAAAATTATACAAATTCAAATATGAACATGCTGCATAACAAAACCTGGAAATATAAATAAAATGTGTTCCTTTCAGCAATAACAAATCAAATCATTCAGTTGTCTTTGCTCATATGTCATTTTAGAGCTGGACGCCTGGCATCTTTTTTTGGCCACAAGTTCGTTTATGTTTGGTGTGAGGTTCTGTGTTGTGGAGATTCTCAGGATGGACTGCAGGTGCTCATCAGTGAGGCGACTCCTGTGTGCTGTTTTGTTAGTCTTTATCACTGAGAAGAGCTTCTCACACAGATATGTGCTACCAAACATGCACAAGGTTCGAGCCGCATGTAGACAGACTTTTTTTGTTCTTCAAAGTCACCAAAGCGCCGTGCAAACTCAATGCGCTCAGTTTATCAGCAAAGTGCGTATTTGGGAACACCGTAGTGACGACTTGGTTCAACATTACTTGGCAACAGGGAAAGTGGGGCAAGTTGCACTGGTGCATTTGTGTCTCCCATAAAAGCAGCTTCACTTGAAATCACTTTGTGATTGTGCACGGGTAAAAACGTCCGCTGAAGTGTCAGATTCTTATTTAATTCTTTTGCTTTCTGTATCTTCTGCATTGCATTCAGGTCTTTCAGGTTATCTTGATGTTTTGTCTCATTGTGCCGTCTTAGATTAAATTCTGTAATTATACCCACATTAGCTCCACAAATGAGACACACGGGTTTACCGGCAATGTCAGTAAACATATACTCAGCCTCCCATCGGTTTTTAAAGGCTCTATGTTCAGAATCACCTTTTCTCTTCGGCATCGTGTGGGCTAGCTTCACAATAACTGTGCAAGTTATAAGCTAGACTTGATTAACGCGGTAAGTGTTCGGCAAGGCAGCTAGACTTGATTAACGTGGTAAGTGTTCGGCAAGGCAGCTGAAGCGCTGCATTATGGGATCTGTAGTTTATTGTGTTACCAGCGCTTCATATACCCGGGCCATTAATAACAATAATACAGTATATAAAATGATCTCGCGGGCCGGATATAATTACACGCCGGGCCGGATGTGGCCCGTGGCCCTTGAGTTTGACACATATGGAACTAAATAGAACTTGAAAAGATATATTTTTTCGTACATCGAGCCTGCGTGCTATTGTGGTTTTGCCTGCATGCCTCAATAAGTCACCCTCCCCTCGCTCTTACTTTTTTACCGTTCATCTAATGAATACACTGAGTATGGCTTTACCAAAACAATCATTGATTGCGAATAAAGTATTCATTATTCGAGTATGTAGATCGGGGTATATATATACATATATATATACCCGCGTATCGCAGCGGAGACGTAGTGTTTTAAAGAAGCTATGAAAAAGATTTGTTTCTTACTGCATCAATAAACAGCTCGTCTTCTTCTTTATCTGAGACCTGACACACTGCATGCACGGGTTTTTTTTTTAACACTGTCTTCCTTTAGCGGGACATCCACTTTTTCCACCGTGTGCTTTGTTTCTGCAGTAGCTGCAGTTATGAATAATATGCTTGTATGTATCAGACGCTTCATATTTTTTTGCTGCCTTTTCAATTGTGTAATTCGTTTTTTGTTCAGCGCTCTTTGGAACTGTTGCTTTTTGTCTGTGCACTGCGTCAGTTCACGTGAGCCGCTCGGTGTACATGCATCGAAGTTTCCCAGCTGTGCTGGTGCCATGTCGTGCTATGTCCATGGCTGTATCTAATGTTACCTAAGTCCCGGCACTTAAAACTTTCTCTCGCAGTTTCGCTGAGTTTGTGCCAAACACCACCCTGACCATCTCATCTTCCTCTGCATAAGCACAGTCCTTCACCCGTGAATATTTACCCGTGGCAGTGTTTCTATTGGATTGCCGCTGACGGACGGCCTTATATGGGTAGGCACTAAATTACAAACGCTAGCGGCAGCCTGTCTATGAACTTAATTTAAAGTTTAGGTTTACATCGTGCTTTGTTTCCGAAGTAGCAGAACTCATGAATATGGTTGTATATGTCACTCACTCGCTTCTTATTGTTTCGCTGCCTTCTCAATTATATAATGCATGTTTTCTTCAGCGCTTTTTGGGCCTCTTCCTGGTTTTCTACCTACTGCGTGATTACGTGGGAGGCGTGATGTTGTCACACGAAACTCCGCCCCCATGGGTTTCACGCTCATCTCCATTACAGTAAATGGAGAAAAACAGCTTCCAGTTATGACCATTACGTGTAGAATTTCGAAATGAAACCTGCCCAACTTTTGTAAGGAAGCTGTAAGGAATAAGCCTGCCAAATTTCAGCCTTCTACCTACACGGGAAGTTGGAGAATTAGTGATGAGTCAGTCAGTCAGTCAGTCAGTGAGTGAGTGAGGGCTTTGCCGTTTATTAGTATAGATATCCATCCATCCATTTTCCAACCCGCTGAATCCGAACACAGGGTCACGGGGGTCTGCTGGAGCCAATCCCAGCCAACACAGGGCACAAGGTAGGAACCAATCCCGGGCAGGGTGCCAACCCACCACAGGACACACACAAACACACCCAGCACACACTAGGGCCAATTTAGAATCGCCAATCCACCTAACCTGCATATCTTTGGACTGTGGGAGGAAACCGGAGCACCTGGAGGAAACCTACGCAGACACGGGGAGAACATGCAAACTCCACGCAGGGAGGACCCGGGAAGCGAACCCGGGTCTCCTAACTGTAAGGCAGCAGCGCTACCACTGCGCCACCCATTATTAACAATATAGATTATTTAAATAAAGTTAAAGTTTTATCTGTATAATATAATAAACATATTTTGCTGCGTTTCATCTTAAAAATGATATCATCATATGTAAATATGCGCTTTATAAAGTGGCTCAGGTTGTGTAATATTATAACTGTAGTGCAAGTTTACAGTGAGGTGATTGTACTTATAAGTACAAACAGTTCTACAAGCAGCAGTTGATGGACTGGTTGAGTGTGTTTAGAGCTCTTGGGATGAAACTCTTTCTGAACCGCGAGGTCCGTACAGGAAAGGTTTGAAGTGTTTGCCATGTGAGAAGCAGTTCAAATAGGAAGCATGGCTGAGGCAGTGTGTGCTTGATGCTGTATACCAGTAATTCTCTTTCCGATCAGCTGCTCCGAGTGGTGCAGTGAGAGTATTATGGAAAAAGATGATCTGCTGTGGCAACCCCTAACGGGAGCAGCTGAAAGAAGAAGAAGAAGGTGCAGTGAGAGTAACAACATTAAAACATTTATGGTATTTGGAATAGTTTGACCATTCTGTGGACCATTATATTGTTACAGGTTAATTACAATCAGATTCATTAAACTAATAAACAATATGCGGTTAATTTCAATGTACTGCATTTATAAAGCCGCGTCAGGGACGTGGACCTGAAAAAGAAAGATAAACTACACAGGAACAGTAGCACTGCTTTGACGCTGGGTGCCGCCAGTCTGCAAAACCGAGCAGAGAACTTGCGTACGACAGGGTATGAGGTACTGTAGAGATGTGTGTGTCTTTACGCCAAGTTTAGGTTTTATATATCGCGATTTGAACTTGGAAATGTTCTTATGCAACATTTTGGGCGTACGCACAATTTATACATGAGGTCCCAGGTCTGCTGTAAATTTCTCCCATTTGGCTTTCCGAAAGTTAAACCTTGGTTTTGACTGTGTCTCTCTAGGTCTTATTATGGGCTTGATGTCAATTAGGATCGGTCGGTGTTGGGATTTAGGTATGGGATTTGTGGTGGACTTTTCAAAGTTTGGGTAGTGTCTTGATGAGCCAAAAACCAGGGGCCTCATGTATAAACAGTGCGTACGCACAGAAATGTTGCATAAGAATGTTTCCACGTTCAAATCGTGATGTTTAAAACATAAACTTGGCGTAAAGCCACGCATATTTCCACGGTACCTCATACCCTGTCGTACGCAAGTTCTCGGCTCGGTTTGACAGACTGGCGGCACCCAGCGTCAAAGCAGTGCTACTGTTCCTGTGTGGTTATCCTTTCTTTTCCTGACATGGCTTTATAAATACACTGAAATTAATCGCATATTGTTTATTAGTGTAATGCATCTGATTGTAATTAACCTGTAACAATATAATGGTCCTGGGAATAGCTATAGTATTCCAAATACCATAACAGCTTTAGCGTTACTACTCTAACTGCACCTTCTTTTTCTTCTTCTTCTTCTTTGAGCCGCTCCTGTTAGGAGTTGCCACAGCGGATCATCTTTTTCCATATTACTCTCACTGCACCACTCAGAGTATTTATATCACTGTATCTGAGTGTGAATCACAGCAGCAGCTGATTGGAAAGAGAATTATCGGTATACAGCATCAAGCACACGCTGCCTCAGCCACGGCAATACGTTTCAAAGCGTTTCCTGTACAGACCTCGTGGTTCAGAAACAGTTTAATCCCAAGAACTATAAACGCACTCAATCAATTGCTCCTTGTAGAACTATCTGTACTTAAAAGTAGAATTACCTCACTGTAAACTTGCACTACAGTTATAATATTGCACAACCTGAGCCACTTTATAAAGCACGTATTTACATATGATGACAATATCATTTTTAAGATGAAATTCAGCAAAATATGTTTATTATATTATACAGATAAAACTTTAACTTCATTTAAATAATCTATATTCTTCACTGGGACTGGCGTGAAGGATAGAATAATTAAATATGTACTATGAAGATATTTCAATGTTCCTTAAACGTTTTGAAGAATCGGCACTCTAAGCTTACAGATGGCTTAACGTCTATTACAGAGCTGATTGTGTAGTGATTGGTTACTTGGAGAAAGAAAAGCAAGGACTGCAGGAGTGGCCACGCCAATATATATTAAAATATAAAACAGAAAGAGAAAATAACAACACAGCTAAAAACGCAGCGGCAAAGTTCGACAAAAGTTAAACGCTTGTGTCATGAGCACGAGGCGGCTATGCAGTGTCCACAACGGACGTGACCAACCACCATGCCTAAGATACCATATTGACATTGGCGGGTGAAGGGGCCAACAATTCTTTCTCTGCCTAGGGCCACCACGAGCCTAGAGCCGCCCATGAGTACTGCTGCAATAAATAATTTCATCGAAAGTCGTGCACAATCACTGCGCCGTGAAACCTATGTTAAATAACATGCTTTAACTCCTATCATCATGAAAATGATATCACATATACATCTCAGTATTTTAGTTATTCACAGAGCTGTAATATCACGAATGTAATGGATTCTGTGTCCAGTCGGAGGAAGAGAGCCAGTTTAAGAAGCACTAGTGATTCACACACATAGAGCACATAGAAAATCACATACAAAACAAAGCATTTAACGTGCTACTTTAATTACGAAATGATTTGAGAAACTGGTTAATTAAATGATTTTAAGATGAAGTTTATGATGTTCTACTTTAATGACAAAACAAACTACATGATTAAGGTGGAAATTTCGAGATTGATGTTGACATTTTGTGCTTTTTCCCCACTGTGTGCCTTTTTTTTCTCTGTACCCTAATAAGCTTTCATATGACACTCAAATGGTAGGCTACGACTCGCCTTTTCACGGCGACTTTGATATCTGACAACTTCTTTTTTATTTTGGGCACTGTGCGACTTTGTGACCTTGATCTTTCAAGTTTCTCCAACACGCTATGTCACTCGATAAACTTCCTTTTGTTGATTATACCACGGTTTAAATCAACAAATAGTATGTTTTTCCTTTGCCTCCAGTTGGTATTTGCTGAAATTCTTATATTTTCCCCCATACTTTTCCCATTGTCTTTTCATAGAAGGCTGAGCTTAAGGGCTATTTATATTGATTTACATATTCAAAGAGGTGTAATTCTGGGAGGAATTTGGGCGGGACAGTATGCACGTGCACGAGCGTTACTTTTCACACTGACTGGGATTTATGTTGCGGAAGAACGCGCAAGTTGGAGTACGCACAGATTGCTGCATGTAGATTTTTCTGTGCGTAAGCATGAGGTCCCAGGTCTGGAGTGTATCCTCGTTTCCAGCGAACACTTTGTAAGGACGGCTTGTTTTTAGCATTGTAGAGAATTATGAGATTATTAGCTAGTGCCTATTCTTCCACAGCTTCACCATCTTTATTGGTTTGACTGTATCCCCAGATGGTATTGTGACTATTAAAGTCACCTACTATGAGTTGAGCATTTGGTTCAAACTGGACTTCCTGGGGCCAATTAAATAGGGTTGGAGGCGGCTTGTACACCAAGATGATGTTCAGGTGTTCCATTTCTACAGATAGGATCTCAATCCCCTCGTTTGTAAAATCTCTGCTTGTCAGGATGGTGGATTTGTCCCTGACATATATCACACTTCAGTAAACCGAGCTTGGATGGAAGATGACAAGGTCCATTCCTGGTATTGTGGGAGGTGCAGAGGTCTTATGGGTCTCCTGCAGGCATATAACGTCAGCATTGAGTGATTTAAGGAGTTCTGCTTTGTTGGCAGATATGTCTTCAGTATTGCAAGTAACAACTCTAAATTTGGACATTTTCGGGGCCGAGGGTTTATCCTTTTACCACCCCTGGATTAGTCCAAGTGGACTGTGTAGTGTAGCAATTGGTCTAGGTCTGGTAGGGCAGATTAACAGGGATAATAGAGAAGGTCTGCTACATGCCCCCAATGGGTTGTAATGAAAAGCTTAATAGCTTTAAATGTGGCATTGTCATAGTATGCCACCTTTGCTACAAGTTAGTATGTGAAATGTTTGCTGTGCTAGACCTGCTCCAGCCAACTGTAAATGCCATTATTGCAAAGTGTAATCATCTAGGAGCAAAAACAGCTCATCTACAAAGTGGAAAACCATGAAAAATGGCAAAGAAGGGCAACAGACTGCTGAAGCACCAAGCAGGCAAAAACCGTGGCATTTAAACTAGATTATAAATGTTTATTTTGGTCAGGGAGTAGAATCTTGTTGATAAAATTTACTAATGTAGTTGACTATGGACATAAAAAAATATTATATATTACAACTAAATTAATTGGCGTTCAAATGATACTGAATGTTTTTCTATGCAAAGCCTTATTAAAATTTCAAATACAGTACATTGACATTAAATGATTAATAATTTAAAAATTATTTTGGAGTTAAAATTTAGTTGTTCAAAGGGTATGTCAAAATATGACTTAATTACTTGGATTAAGTGGGTTTGGAAATGTCATCCGATGTTGTTATATTGTAAATTGCGGTCTTCTTTGATTGCTAGGAATTTTATTATCTCTTTTGTGAACAACATGAATTCAATTTAGCTGAATACATTTCATCCAAAACTTATGCAAAATGTGTGAATCCCTTTCTACGTAGCATTCAAGTAATTTAGACCATTAAAGTAAAACCATTTAAGACAATCATGAAAAAACATAACAATTCAAAGATGTTAAAAAAACTGCAAATAAAACTTTTATGACTCCCAGGCCATGTTGCTGATTGTACATTTTTAGAACAAGCTGATAATCTCCTGAAGCAAGTGGATACTCCTGAAAGCCCTCCATTATCTGTAAAAGTAGTTGATCCCTATGGTGAATGGGTGACACTGTGGCAAAAGCAGTTTAATGCCTTGAGAATCCTGCATCTCCGTTCCCACACGCTTGTCCACACGGATCCTTTCAACAAGGTAGGAATTCTTTCAAAGGCTGTATACTTCTTCTCTCCTTGTTTATACTGTTCCATAAGTATGTATAAACAGATTCTACTCATATATGATTAATTATAAATAGAATGAAGACTATAACTCTTTTTTAATTTCCCCAAATGTACTTATGTTCAATTATATTAATTCATTGGTTGATTTCACATATGTCTGAGGCATGGTTGTAGAGCTTGTTAGTGTTTCTGCCTCTCAAATCCAGCATCCTGACACCTGGTCATTGACTCTGTGAAGTCTACACATTCTCATTGCACCCATTTGAGGATTTTTCCAGGGTCTCGTTACCCCCCCCATCCAAAGGTGTGTGTGTGTTAGGTAGAGTGGCTCTGTGTCAGTGTGGGTGTGCGTTTAAGTGGACATTTCAATAAATTGGCAACTTGTCCAAAATTTTTCTGTCTTGATGCTTGTGGCATATGCTCTGGTCTTAAGAAATTTAGAAATGAGTTAAGTGTGTTTGAGAATGTTATAATATATGTGTTGCAGCATATATCACTGTACACAACATTTTTAATACAAAGATAGCACTGATTTTATTGTTTGTGACTCACAATACACATCTATAATCAAATATGTAATGAAATTTTAAAAATTCCACAAGCCTTGGAACTAAACTAATTTTTTTTTTATTTTAAAGTAATAATTGACAGAAATAGCAGTACATGATATCTTTTCAGTGATTGATTTTGCTAATAAAAGTAAGAGGTTCAGCTAG
This sequence comes from Polypterus bichir lapradei, assembly GCA_026402145.1. Lineage (NCBI taxonomy): Eukaryota > Metazoa > Chordata > Cladistia > Polypteriformes > Polypteridae > Polypterus > Polypterus bichir. The sequence continues at coordinate 26,234,394 of JANRMT010062831.1, forward strand.
GTGTTATCAAAATAAAAATTAAGCTAAAACAGTTAAAATGTAGAGCTCACAAGATAGTCATGAAAGGTTCATACTATATTGTTGTGCAAAGCCTAAGAAAGACTGGAGCTAATTTCTCTGAATTAGAAATTTTAATGGAGGCGTAGCTACTTTAAATGTACACTGTGGCTTAACATAGATTAAATAAAGCTTTGGGTATCACACTATCTTTAGTTACTGTATAAACTGCTGTTTGAGAGCACAAAAGTCCATGGCGACCAGAATTGGTAAAGTGGGGATAATATCTCATCCGAACTGGTTTCCAGCCAAATAGAGAAGAGTCTAAAAAACTAAAAGACCATACCACATCAATTGTTGTATATCAAATTATATATATATTAAATACACCTTAGTATTTGTGTCTATGTTTCAATTTTTCAGTTGCTATGTCTCTGTTATTCCAGCAGATGGAGCATGACAAACATCTTTTGTTATAAAATGCATTTCGTTTGCCATTCCAATACAGTAGATGTCACCTCATAAACACTGAAACTGCCTTTACAAATCTCAAGCCAAACGGCATGTAACAGAGACATGGGCATTGTGTGGTACACTGCAGACATTAACATTGTTGTCTACATTGATTATTTAGATTTCAATCTGTCTTTGATGGGTATCAAAGCGAGTATATGTTATATACTGTAATATTATAGAGAGTTTCCATTTTAACTATTAATTTTATAAACACTTCTTACATTACCTAGATATAACCAAGCACAGATATGAGGAAAAGAAATCTGAGAGAAGGCACTAAAATTAATATTTCAACATCTTCCAGGAAGCAAGAAAGTGACAGTCAATTTGGGAATGGTTTGAGCCAAACATGTTTTAAAGAATAATTTGAAAATGATCAAAAAATTTGTAAATAAGTTCTTAGGGGGTGGCACGGTGGCTCAGTGGGTAGCACTGCCATCTTGCAGTTGGGAGACCCAGGTTCGCTTCCTGGGTTTTCCCTGCGTGGAGTTTGCATATCCTCCCTGTGGCTGCATCGGTTTCCTCCCACAGTCCAAAGACATGCAGGTTAGGTGCATTGGCCATTCTAAATTGTGCATGGTGTGCGGTGGGCTGGTGCCCTGCTTGTGGTTTGTTTTCTGCCTTGTGTCCTGTGTTGGCTGGGATTGGCTCCAGCAAACCCCTGTAACCTTGTAGTTAGAATATAGCAGGTTGGTTAATGGATGGATGGATGGTATTAGGGTTAAAAAAAAATAAGAACATGACATGCTCTATCAATAATGCTAATTTATTTAATGGGCATTCAGGGGGTTCAGATATCTGAAATATTTTCTACGCTATACTTTGTTTACCTGCTTTTTGTTTTAATTTAGGCACAAGACATTTTGTAGTTTAATTAATTAAAGAAACGGAAAATAAAATATACAAGTTATACAAATAGTTTAATTATACATTTCTAAAGATGTTGTCTTCATTGATAACTTCATTATCTAAGGGAGGTTTAACATAAGGAGAATATGGATGTGTATTGTAATGACCTAGGGGATGGGGTATTTTGGGCAGATGTCACAGGGCTCATGCCTTCTGCTATGTTCCTTCCTTGGCTGCCCTACGACCCTGCTGCCATACATGGCCACCCAGAGCTCTTTCATGCAGCTCTACATGCTGTTTTCTGCCCTGTTTTTCAATCCATAGACATTCATTCCACTGATTTCACTTCATACCTCACTTAGGCTCACTGAGAGGTAACACTATATCTGCCCTAATTTTCCCCAAATCTGTGAGGCTGCAGCACAGATGTTGCAAAAGGCAAAATTTATTACTGTTTTATATACTTGTTCTCAAACCATTTTATAAATATCAAAAACATTGACTTTTGCCCTTAGAGGGATTAAGTGTTTGAAAAGTATTGTTTTAAAATAAGATTCTGATTCCAGCTAACAATTCTTGTTTATTCATCAGTCTGGACAGATCCTGCCAAAACTAGAGAATTTATAATTATTTTCTCCTAAGGTTTTATTTTCTTAAGAGTTATTGTATTATTTTTTGAGATTACTTGTAATTGTACTTAAATGTTCCATCTCTTTGATCTCTTTGCTATCAGCTTTCTTTATATATTTTTCAAATGGTAAACATATAAGAGGGCAAACAGTCATGCGGTTTTCTGTAACACACTGGCATTCCTATTACTCTATTCATGGCCTGTCTTAAAAAAAATAAAGAATAATTTAACTGTCATTCTGGAAAGTAAATAAACCCAAATAGCGATGTATATAAAAATATGTGTCAATTTCAAGCTCAAGATGGCATGACAGCACAGTATTTAATGCTCCTCTAAGACTCCAAGTTCAGTTCTAGGCCCAAACAACTGTTGGTGTTGAGTCTATACATTATCTATCTTTTTTTATTTTATTGAAATTATTAAAATCAAATAACATGCCATACACATAACTCAAGTTTTACAAAAAGAAAAAAAAATGGTTTGAAACAAATCAACCCCCACCCCTGAGAAAGAGAGCTAGGCCAGCAGTGTAAGACTTTATACTATTAAAGACAAATGAATAGATACAATAATAAATTACTAAAGATAAATGGAGTAAAAGAGGGGAGAGAACCTGCTTCCTCAATTTAAATGCTTATACTAAAATGTTACTGATTAGATCCTGCCATGTTTTGGAAAAGATTTCTGTAAATTTGATTTTTTGTCCAGTTTCAAATAGTATATAAAATCTGTTACCCACTGACTTAGAATAGGAGAGTTAGGATTCTTCTAGTTGAACATGATAAGTCCATGTGCCAGTGTATTAAAAGCAATCACAGTTTGTTTGTCCTTCTCCACTTTAAGCCCATCTGGAAGTTCCCCAAACACAGCTGTTAATGGATTAAGAGGGATTGTGACATCCAAGCTGTCTGAAAGGCATTTAAAGATTTTGGTCCAAAATGATGTTAATTTGGGGCAGGCCCAAAACATGTGACCCAGTGAGGCCGGAGCTTGATTGCAGCGTTCAAAGGTTGGATCTTGCCCTGTGAACATTTTGGACAATTTTAAATGTGAGAGATGCACTCGATATATAATTTTAAGTTGAATAATTCTATGCTTTGCGCATATGGAGCGCGAGTGAATTATGTGCATTGCTACTTTATACTCCTTTTCTGAAATATTGAGTAAGAGATCCTTTTCCCACTGTTCTCTTGGATCTTTGAAAGGGAAGGACTGTAAAATAGTTTTATATATTACAGAAATGTTGTCTGAGTCTTCGAGACTTAGCTATATTTCTTCCGGCATAGAGATAGGTGGGAGGTGAGGAAAATCGGGCAGGTTCTGTTTAACAAAGTTTTGAATTTGAAGGTAGTGAAAGAAATGTGTAGCTGGAAAGTTACATTTGGAGTGTAATTGTTCATAGGATACAAAAACAGTGTCTATGTACAGATCTCTAAGTGATTTAATCCCAGATGTTTTCCAGGCATTAAAAACTGTGTACGTTTGAGAGTGTGGGAAAAGGTGGTTCTCGTACAAAGGTGCCACAGATAAAAGCTTCTCTATCTTAAAATACTTCCTACATTGGTTCCATATTCTGAGTGAGTGAAGCACAATTGTGTTGTTAGTATATTGTCGATAACTTGTATTTATAGGGGTACAACACAAGGAATATAAAGAAGTACTGTAAGATTTTATTTCTATTGCGGACCAATCCTGTGTATGTTCATCTATTTCTGTCCATGTCCAGGTTTTTATTATTTGTATGTTTGCTGCCCAGTAATAAAATTGAAAGTTACAAAGAGCCATGCCACCTTCTGCCTTAGGTCTTTGTAGGGTCGCCCTTTGGATAAGTGGATGTTTTGAATTCCAAATAAATGAGGTTATGGTTGAGTCTAATTTCTTAAAAAAATATCTATTGATGTATATTGGAATGTTTTGAAAAAAAAAGAGAAGCTTAGGAAGGATATTCATCTTAACAATGTTAATTCTTCCAGCTAAAGTGGGATATAGGGTTGACCATCTATGCAAGTCTAGCTTAATTTTCCATACAGACAGCAAAATTTTGTTGATAAATAGCTTTATGTTCACTTGTGATGTTTACCCCTAGGTATTTAAACTGATCTGTGATGATAAAAGGGAAGGTGTCCAATCTAATATTGTATGCTTGACAGTTCACTGGGAAGAGCACACTTTTATACAAATTGATTCTGAGACCAGAAATCCTTTGAAATTCTTTTAGTGCTGTTAGGACTGCAGGCACAGTATTTTGTGGGTCTGATATATACAGTACCATATCATCTGCATATAGAGAAACTTTCTGTTCCAGTCCTTCTCTGATAATCCCCTTTATCTCAATAGCATTTCAACAGTGAATTGCGAGTGGCTCAATGGGGCATCCTTGTCTGGTACCACGCTGTATTTTAAAGTAGTCTGAATTGATGCTGTTAATATTAACTGAAGCTTCTCGATTTGTATACAGTAATTTGATCCATGCACAAATGTGAGGGCCAAACCCAAATTTCTCTAATGTAGTGAAAAGGTAGTTCTATTCCATGTCAAATGCTTCTTCTGCATTTAATGATAATAATATCCCCGGGGTGTTTGACTTTGTTGGTGAATATATTACATTAAACAGGCGTCAAAGATTGAAGATAATTGTTAGCCTGCAATAAATCCAATTTTATCTTGTGATATTGCTGAAGGCAGCACTTTCTCCATCCTTCTAGCCAGGACTTTGAAAAGTATCTTAACATCATTATTCAGGAGTGAGATTGGTCTGTACGATGCACATTTTAATAAGCCATTATTTTGTTTAGGAAAGACAGTAATTAATGCTTGGCGAAAAGTTTGAGGTAGAATTTTATTTTCTCTAGCTTCTGTAAATGTTGCTAATTGAAAGGGAGCTAGCTGAGTTGAGAATTTCTTATAAAATATGGCAGGGTAGCCATCAGGGCCTGCTGCTTTCCCACTCTGCAGTGAGTTTATAGCATCTAGTAATTCTGATAGTGCCAGAGGTTTATCCAATTCCTCTGCCCTAAGAGTATCTATTTGTGGTATCTGTAATGTGTCCAGAAATGCCTTAGATTGTGTCTTGTCTTCTTTAATCTCAGTAGAGTATAAAAATTTATAGTAGTTTCTAAATGTGCACATTATATTTTTATGGTCAATGATTTTGTCTCCATTTGTGCTGGTGATTGCTGGGATTGCATTGTGGATTTGTTGAACTAAGATCTTATTAGCTTTCTCTCCATGTTCATAATAATGATGTCTTGATTTAAGTATGAGTTGTTCAGTTTCTTTAATTGTTAAGAGGTTGAGCTCTAAATGCAGAGACTGCCTTTTCCTATGAAGCGTCTCACTTGGACACCTAACATGTTCTTGATCCATTCTAGTAATTTCGTTGATTAGCTCTGATACCTTCTTGGTTTCCAATTTATTTTTGTGGGAAAGATATGAAGGTGGACTGTCCTCTTAAGAAGGCCTCTCTCTATCTTTTGCAGATACATCGATTTCTCCTCACAAAGGCATGCTAGTTAGATTAAATTCCTGCATGATGTGAATAACTCTGTGTTTATATGTGAGCATTTGTCCTACAACAGATTGCTGCCCCATCCAAAATTTGATTTTGCCTTTTGTTTGAGACTTTTGGTATATGTTCTTACACCATTGGCCCTGCAATGGTTCAAACAGTCTTGGCATATATATA
>JANRMT010062831.1:26240171-26258858 GCA_026402145.1 Polypterus bichir lapradei
CTGTATACTAGGTGGCCCAAGCTTCTCTTGCTATCAGTCCAAGGATATATTCCAACATGGTCAAACTTTGGCCCTGAGATTTATTTATAGCCATAGCAAATGCTAAAACTATTCTTTTGGAATCGTCATCTATGCAAAATGAATGGTAATCTACTTGCTGAAGTATTGCCAGTATCTAACCAAATACACAGAAGGAATATGACTTTTCCTGTATGCTCACCACTCGTGATTTTGCAATTGAATGTTTATGCAGTTTTACCATTTGTAAGAAAAAAATATCTATAAATATACACATCCACATACTATATATCACTCTGAAGAAACAAGTAAACAATTTGTAACTATTTAACTATAATTAGGTACTCATCCAAGCCTTTATTTTCAAAATTAATTTTCCATGCCAATCCTTGAAACAGATTCTGTTTACCACTACACACATAGAAACATTTAAATTTTGTTCAACAGATTGGCATTTTTCTGCTGCTATTCATTCATCTGCTCTCTCCTGCCTACGATAGCAGTTGCCCCATAAAGGTTTTAGTGTGTTTCCTTTTATTTATTGATTTATTTTTGTTGTTATTGCTTTTTTCTTAAATTTCACATCTGGAATACACTAAGTAGATACATACATTTTCTTAATAGCTTCTTCCAGTTCTGAGTCACGGGGTGGGGACAATGTTTTTCCTGGCAGCCCTAGGTACAGAGCAGAAAACAACCCCGGATAGGACGGCAGAGCTAATCACATGCATATTCACCTAAAATAGGCCTCAATTGAAACTGTAACCACCTGCAGCTCTGCACGATACAAATACATTCAATTGAAGAGAGATCCCCTACAAAAGTTTGAGTGTCCTGACATTTGATCGAGGAGGCCAAGGGGGATCCCCAACGTGAAACTGTGAGTTGGGACATTACTGGTTAAATCTGGAAGAGCACTGCTTGGAATACTAACATTGGGAGAATGTGCAGTTGACAGTCCCCTGGTATGGTAACTGAGTCCATGATGCTTGAACTGTAAAACTCAACTGTAAAACTTTAAAACTTTGGAGCTGTGATGCTTCAAACTTATACTCTGAAAAATACTTAAAAAAATCCAACTTAGTGTTGAGTATATTACATTAGTGTTGAATACATTCCTATCAACAGAGTCAAAACTGTGATCTGAATCTGACTCATGGTCTTTATATTCCATATCACTAGAATTCTGTAACATTTCTAGGACTTGCTCAACCAAAGGTTGTGTTTTTTTATTTTATTTTTTTATTTTTGAAGACAAAACTTCAAGCCTTATTGTGTTATCAACCAAACAATCCCCATGAAGTCTCACAAAAGCTTTGTGCATAATGGTTATGAAGATGAGCTGTTGCTCCTGCTGTCTACTTCCTGTCTTTCATGCACAACTGTGACATATTTTATTAATTAAAAAGAGCAGATAACAAGAAAATGTACAATTTCATTCAAATAAGACATCCTTAGGTATATACAAACACCAGTGTTGTTTATGATTTACTTGTGGGATTATTGCAATGACACCTTTTGCATAAATGGCTGCTTGAGAACTTATGACATGATATGCATAACACAGTCATTGAACTGGAGTTGCAAGCTACCTCAGCCATGTAACTGGGCTACAGGTCCTTCTCATGGTAAGAGGTGGCTCCATGACTGAGAGTAAAAGAACAGCCTTATGGGCACGCAGGATAGCTAAAAGGAAAAGATCCATGGTGACATCTGCTGACAGTGAAGCACATTGCATAGACCGACTGATTGTTTTCATTGCAAGCACAAGTCATATGCTCCAAGTGCTAAAGATAGTCATACACAATGTTAGGGCATTAATGAGATGATAGCACTATTACCAGAGTGAGCTGAAATGTTGAGTTTTCTTTGGTTCTTTCTTTGAAGACCAAAGGTCCAAATGTTTCCTAGTGAAAAAATAAAATAACAAGCCTAATTTAGTAACGCAGATACTTAACAAAGGATAAATAGTGGATGGCAAAGACAGATCATCCAGAATTGAAATCTAGTGGGCAGACAGATTTTGAGAGACCATACTGTTGTTGAGGACTGCAACACTATATCAATGACATCATAAAATGTAACTACTTCTATTTGGTCACATAAGGCCTTATACCACTAAATTCAGTCCTTAGGACTTTATGCAGAAATCTAGTATTTGGTCAAACCAAATGCTTAGTGAGCTGCCCTTGTATTAAACATTTGTTCAATTTTTCAGATATTGTCAATTCTTTAAAATTAAAAATATTCTGTACTGACTCAAGAACAGTCAGCAAGAATGTTTTATTAGAAAGGACCATGACCAGGAGAAAGGATGTGGTCAAGAATGTGCAGAGTTTGTTACTCGAAGATCAAACAATCAGGTCATGGACCCCAGTATGCAAAACAAAAAGAATCAAAGTTCTCAAATAAAAAGTAAAGGTCAAAAACCATAAGTTTCATGAACATTTGTCAGTAGTTGCTCAAAGAATCCTAATCTCGGATGATCCAAGAACACCCATGCTGACCTATTTATATGGCTGTGCTGGAGACTTCAAATGCTGTGCATTCCCGGGAATTTTTGAGAATAATCATCATAGCAACAGATAATGGTATAGTTAGAAAATGGAAGTGCCAATATAAATAAAACTGGTGTTGTGGTATAACATAAAACACATTTCAACTTCTAGGAAATGTCTTAAAAAGAGATTCCTCAAAGGAAAAATAAGCAGAGTAAATGTGTACTTTTTCCAAATCTTTTACAAAAGACCCATTTTCACATACATTGCATGATGTGTATTGTCAATACAGTGGTAGATTTGTCACCTGAGAGTACTTAGATTTATTTTGAATCATCAAAAAAAAGACTTATGTTTTCATATGTTCTTCACTATTTAATGTAAGGATTCTGATTTTTTCCTAGAATTAAAAAAAAAAATGAAGTCAGTCAAGTTTCGAACTTTAAATTTGGAAATATGCTAGGGCATAGCCCGATGGAAGTACAGGTGCCGGTCATAAAATTAGAATATCATGACAAAGTTGATTTATTTCAGTAATTCCATTCAAAAAGTGAAACTTGTATATTAGATTCATTCATTACACACAGACTGATGTATTTCAAATGTTTATTTCTTTTAATTTTGATGATTATAACTGACAATTAATGAAAGTCCCAAATTCAGTATCTCGGAAAATTAGAATATTGTGAAAAGGTTCAATATTGAAGACACCTGGTGCCACACTCTAATCAGCTAATTAACTCAAAACACCTGCAAAAGCCTTTAAATGGTCTCTCAGTCTAGTTCTGTAGGCTACACAATCATGGGGAAGACTGCTGACTTGACAGTTGTCCAAAAGACGACCATTGACAACTTGCACAAGGAGGGCAAGACACAAAAGGTCATTGCTAAAGAGGCTGGCTGTTCACAGAGCTCTGTGTCCAAGCACATTAATAGAGAGGCGAAGGAAGGACAAGATGTCGTAGGAAAAAGTGTACAAGCAATAGGGATAACTGCACCATGGAGAGGATTGTGAAACAAAACCCATTCAAAACTGTGGGGGAGATTCACAAAGAGTGGACTGCAGCTGGAGTCAGTGCTTCAAGAACCACCACGCACAGACGTATGCAAGACATGGGTTTCAGCTGTCGAATTCCTTGTGTCAAGCCACTCTTGAACAAGAGACAGCTTCAGAAGCGTCTCGCCTGGGCTAAAGACAAAACTGCTGCTGAGTGGTCCAAAGTTGGTTCTCTGATGAAAGTAAATTTTGCATTTCCTTTGGAAATCAAGGTCCCAGAGTCTGGAGGAAGAGAGGAGAGGCACAGAATCCACGTTGCTTGAGGTCCAGTGTAAAGTTTCCGCAGTCAGTGGTGGTTTGGGGTGCCATGTCATCAGCTGGTGTTGGTTCATTGTGTTTTCTGAGGTCCAAGGTCAACGCAGCCGTCTACCAGGAAGTTTAAGAGCACTTCATGCTTCCTGCTGCTGATGAACTTTATGGAGATGCAGATTTCATTTTCCAACAGGACCTGGCACCTGCACAAAGTGCCAAAACTACCAGTACCTGGTTTAAGGACCAGGGTATCCCTGTTCTTGATAGGCCAGCAAACTCGCCTGACCTTAACCCCATAGAAAATCTATGGGGTATTGTGAAGAGGAAGATGCAATACGCCAGACCCAACAATTCAGAAGAGCTGAAGGCCACTATCAGAGCAACATGGGCTCTCATAACACCTGAGCAGTGCCACAGACTGATCGACTCCATGCCACGTTGCATTACTGCAGTAATCCAGGCCAAAGGAGCCCCAACTAAATATTGAGTGCTGTACATGCTCATACTTTTCATGTTCATACCTTTCAGTTGGCCAACATTTCTAAAAATCCTTTTTTTGCATTGGTCTTAATTGATATTCTAATTTTCCGAGATACTGAATTTGGGACTTTCATTAGTTGTCAGTTATACTCATCAAAATTAAAAGAAATAAACATTTGAAATACATCAGTCTGTGTGTAATGAATTAATCTAATATACAAGTTTCACTTTTTGGATAGAATTACTGAAATAAATCAACTTTGTCATGATATTCTAATTTTATGACCGGCACCTGTACTTCCTAGTCATTTGAAAGTCCCATAAAGTAGGGATCATTAATTCCATCAGCTCCCACTGGCAGCCCCCATAGGATGCAACAGGACTGCCCCATGGGACTACAGGTCTCAGTATGCCATACTGTTGTCTGTGAAGAAATCCTGACCCAGGGATGCTGCCACCTAGTGTATTGGGGGACCCTGTCAGGATGGATTATAGACTAGCTCCCTCTGTCCTTCTGTCGCACTAGCCTCCTGGTCAGGTATTGTTCTTCAGTCCAACCATGCCAGGATACCAGCATACTCACTTCTGTACTGGCATCTTCTGCCACCCTCCTAGCTTAGGTTGGGAACACTCTGTCACTCTTTTTGTCCATTTGACACATGGGCCTTCTGGCCAGGTAAGGAAAGGGAGTCCATCCTGGCAGGGACTAGTCCTGCATGTTATCCATTGCTTGAGATTGAAACTAAACATAAAAGAATGTGATGTATCCTTATCCACTATAATGGTATTTACAAAATTAATAAAATACAAAGAAAATGATTGACTCTGCCTTCAACTGCTTTCAACTTTAGTTGCCGCTTTGCGTCAAATGCTGCTTGAACAGACTTCTCCTCTCCATTCTAAATTAGATTATGTGGGTCAGAAAGTGAATGGATAAATAGATAGATGGTTCCATTTATACAATAAGCCTTAAGCAAGGAGGATATAATTGTAAACTGCCCAAGATTACAATAAAAACAAAGTTTTTGAACTGCTCATTAAAAAAATGGCCTCTCTTGTGCAAGCTTGCCTTAATGAATTACAGTACTATCTCACTATATTTGTTTCTTGTCTGTCAGGATGTTTCCATTACAAAAGGGGGAAGTGCTGTAGGAAGTTACCACAGATTGGTGCATAGTTTTGTAATGCAAATACATTATTAATATTTTCACAGAAAGCCCTACAGGAATTTGCAGTGAAGCATGAACGCACCGAAGAGCTCCACAGCTTGCCTGAACACATTTATATTCAAGATGAAAATGCCTTCTTTAATGATAGCAGGCTGGGCAAGAAGGAAAAGAAGAAACTTTCAGCCAGTGGTGCTCTGAAAAAAAGCCTGTATTTTAGCCTTCCAAGTTCAGGACTTGTTATGGACTTTTTTCAGCAGCAGGTTTGACTGGTGACTTGTAGAAGTGGCAGCCAGATCTGTTATTTAAGATATGGATGGTGTGGTGTGCATCTAAATGACATTGCATGCAAGATGAAAAACTCTAATCAGAAACGCGATGACTATAAATGACCACTTTCCTGGATTGCAGTAAGGTTAGCTCCATTTTTTATCTTCTTTGGTCAGGAGTAAAACAATCCATTTAGTATTTCGTCACATAGTGTTGCCATCCGGTTGACACCATCGCTGCAATCAGAACATACCTTGATGGTAAAAGCGTGCTTAGCAGAACATGAAGTGGAAATGAAAACAAGGTGCATTCCTCATTGAATCCCACTCATGCAACTACTTTCTCAATCTGTTTCCTCATTTAATTATACTCATCATACTGGGAAAATGTAGAATTAGCAGTTCTCCAACCATGCACATCTTTGTTGTGTTGAAGGAAACTGGAGTACCCAAATATACAATCTCTACACAGAGTGGCTGGAAATCAAGCCTAGCTCCTTTGGACTTGTGACCATGCCATTCCCAAATTTTTGAATGTAATATTAGTATAATATTTATTTATTTTGTGCCGGTTCCAAGCCAGGATAAATGGGGAGGGTTATGCCAGGAAGGGCATCCGGTGTAAAATTTTGCCAAATCAATGCAGGTAGCAGAGTTAAAGATGTTAAGATTTGCACTGGGTGTGACAAGGATGGATAGGATTAGAAATGAGTACATTAGAGGGTCAGCTCAAGTTGGACGGTTGGAAGACAAAGTCAGAGAGGCAAGATTGCGTTGGTTTGGACATGTGCAGAGGAGAGATGCTGAGTATATTGGGAGAAGGATGCTAAAGATGGAGCTGCCAGGGAAGAGAAAAAGAGGAAGGCCTAAGAGGAGGTGTATGGATGTGGTGAGAGAGGACATGCATGTGATGGGTGTAACAGAATAAGATGCAGAGGACAGAAAGATATGGAAGAAGATGATCCGCTGTGGCAACCCCTAATGGGAGCAGCCGGAAGACGAAGAAGAAGAAGATTAGTATAATATTTATGTTAGTGGAGATTAAACCCATATGGGTTAAGGCACAGGTACACTAGTTCAAGTATTCAATATACAGGGTGGTCTAGATCTAATTATGCAGATCCAGATCATCTGCGTGACTTTGATTTATGCGGGGATGATTCCAGTTTGGCGCGAAAACGATTTTTCATGTCGTCAGTTCGCACACTTCTTGATGGTCCGGGATTTTTCGGGTGATTTTCTATGTAATAAACTTAATAAGTTATAGCATAATGAAAATTGCATAATTAGATCTGGACCACCCTGTAATGTAAGCCAATCTTAAACCCAACCAATGAGATCTCTAATCCCAAAATATATTCCTTATCTACAGCACTAAAATTAATATTCCCATCAATATTTAATTCACCTTAAAACAGATCTTATTAATAATTTATATATATCAGGAACTCCCCATTGATTTCCACTGTACATTATTTTAAAACATAATTTTAGTAAGGTGTAAAAAATATCTAAAAGCACTTTTTTATAAAGCACTATACCAAAAGGAATTAAAATAAAGCAATAGACATATCAATGTGGGATTTACATAGGGTTATTTATTATAACCGATCATGGACTTAACATCAGGGTTGTCCTTTTAATCTATTAAGATTAGGGATGTATTCTTTAAAAAAATTTAAGCTTAGGATCTGGGGTAGGGGTAGGATGTTTTTTAAATAAATATGGTCATAAAGGATTAATTAACCTGAGGACCCTTTTTATTATTTTTAGGGTTAGGGTATAGGGTTGGGGTACGACAATATGTAATTTTAGAATAAGGGCTATGGAAGGAAGTGTTCTTCCAACACCCACCCTCTCAAAACATCTACCAATAAAGAAAAAGCATTAGTTGTAATTACTTTTAATTAATTTTAATTAAATAATTAATAAATTAATTATTATATGAATTATATTAATTAAATTAATTAATTAAATGATTATATATATTAATTAATTAAATAAATAAATAATTTAATTTTAATTAAATAATTAATTTTAATTACTTTTACTTTTAAAGTACTCAGCTAACTCTGCATCCTGTGGAAAATCTGGGATTTTATGTATAATAGTTTGGCTTAAAAAATAAAACATAACTTTACCAGACCTGTTTAATTCTGTTCATGGTCATTGTGGCTAGAACCTCCACATGATCGGGCACAAGGCAAGAACCAGCCATGCACAACTCACTAGTTCTTTGCAGGACATCCTCATCTTCACACCTGCCTTCAGTGAAGTAGGGCCAGTTTTGAAAAGCCAATTCAGCTAATCTTCATTCATTTAAGACATGGAAGGAATACTGAAGAGTAAGACCCATGGAGACATGGGGATAGCATGCAGTTTCTATCAGGCCAGTATTCAAAAGTAGTTTCATTGTTAACTAATGATGGATTCTTTTTACTAGATTAATTTATGTGGCTCTGTCTTTCTTATGGAAATGATTTCTTTGTGTAATTTACTGGAGAACATTATTTGAAAGAGTACTGATATTTTGCATGTTCCCCATATCATAGTTTGCTGCCATCTTGTTTTCAGTTTCATTACAGGATTTTGATATTTACAAATGGTGAAGCATGTTTTAGAGCAGCTACACTTCTATAAGTATTTTAAAGTGGAAATTGTGTGGGAGTGAACAGAATTTTCTTCTTCTTTCGGCTGCTCCTGTTAGGGGTCGCCACAGCGGTTCATCTTCTTCCATATCTTTCTGTCCTCTGCATCTTGTTCTGTTACACCCATCAACTGCATGTCCTCTCTCACCACATCCATAAACCTTCGCTTAGGCCTTCCTCTTTTTCTCTTCCCTGGCAGCTCTATCCTTAGCATGCTTCACCCAATATACCCAGCATCTCTCCTCTGCACATGTCCAAACCAACGCAATCTCATCTCTCTGACTTTGTCTCCCAACCGTCCAACTTGAGCTGACCCTCTAATGTACTCATTTCTAATCCTGTTCATCCTCGTCACGCCCAATGCAAATCTTTGCATCTTTAACTCTGCCACCTCCAGCTCTGTCTCCTGCTTTTTGGTCAGTGCCACTGTCTCCAACCCATATAACATAGCTGGTCTCACTACCGTCCTGTACACCTTCCCTTTCACTCTTGCAGATACCAGTCTGTTACAAATTACTCCTGACACTCTTCTCCACCCATTCCACCCTGCCTGCACTCTCTTTTTCACCTCTCTTCCACAATCCCCATTACTCTGTACTGTTGATCCCAAGTATTTAAACTCATCCACCTTCGCCAACTCTACTCCCTGCATCCTCACCATTCCACTGACCTCCCTCTAATTTACACACATGTATTCTGTCTTGTTCCTACTGACCTTCATTCCTCTTCTCTCTAGAGCATATCTCCACCTCTCCAGGGTCTCTTCAAGCTGCTTCCAAATATCGCTACAGATCACAATGTCATCAACAAACATCATAGTCCACGGGGACTCCTCGTCTGTCAACCTGTCCATCACCATTGCAAATAAGAAAGGGCTCAGAGCCGATCCCTGATGTAATCCCACCTCCAACTTGAATGCATCTGTCACTCCTACCACAGACCTCACCACTGTCACACTTCTCTCGTACATATCCTGTACAACTGTTACGTACTTCTCTGCCACTCCCGACTTCTTCATACAATACCATAGCTCCTCTCGAGGCACCCTGTCATATGCTTTCTCCAGGTCCACAAAGACGCAATGCAACTCCTTCAGGCCTTCTCTAAACTTCTCCATCAACATCCTCAGAGCAAACATTGCATCTGTGGTGCTCTTTCTTGGCATGAAACCATACTAGTGCTCACTAATCATCTCCTAACTTCTTAACCTAGCATCCACTACTCTTTCCCATAACTTCATGCTGTGACTCATCAATTTTATTCCCCTGTAGTTACTGCAGTCCTGCACATCCCCCTTATTGTTAAAAATCAGTAACAGTACACTTCTTCTCCACTCCTCAGGCATCCTCTCACTTTCCAAGATTCCATTAAACAATCTGGTTAAAACTGAACTGAATAAGGGCACATTAGTTAGTTTGCTTTTAAAATGATATATGAAATCCCACTATAGCAGCGCTATAGCCTGTTATGAGTGCTGTTAAACTGTGTTAAGTGGCAAAATTCTGATTTGTAATTCATCTTTACAGATAATATACTAGATTTTAAGGCATTAATTACTTGAAATAGAGAAATACATTTTTGCCCTTTTATAATTCTGTTAGCTCACAAAATTGCTTCATATTTACTTGGAGAAACACATTTCTACAACAAATGTAATCAATTTATTAATCTAAGTAGCTGTGCTACCTGTCTTAAGACAGCCTGAAGTCTAAGTAATCAACATAGACCTCAGCATTAATGTTTGCAGTGCAGGGTGCCCATCTGGTTGCTGTGTCTCTGTTACATACCATTTGGTACAGGATTCGTAAAAGCAGTGCTAATGTTTGTGAGGCTCCATCTGTTGGATAGCAGAGGCATAGCAACTTGGCCTTTAATTAAGGAGGATACTAATCTGTATTTTTTTACCTCTTCAGCATATACAGTACATATATATGTAGTATATTGATAGTATTGTGACAACAGAATCAAAATTTCAACTTTAAGTTTTCAGTGGAGTTATATATTTGATACATTGCTGAAAAAGATTTGAAAACCTTCAATGTGGGGTCTGTCTGTGTCAACGCGTGTCTGTGAAGATAACTGGGAAACTAGCCACACTAGCAGGATTAAAATGAATACAGTCATTACCTTTGCAAATGCATTTTAAAAGAGTTACATTCAATACAAACTGAATTAGGGTGCCCCAGTGGAGTAGTGGCAGCACTTCTGCCTTGCAGTAAGGAGATTTGGGATTGTAACCTGGTCCTCCCTGCATGCTCTCTCCGTGTCTGCATGTGTTTCCCCCACTGTTCAAAGGCATGCAGGTTAGGTGAATTGGCAACACTAAATTGCCCTTATTGTGTGTTTGGTGTGTGGATGTATGTTAGCCCTGTGATGGGCTGCACTCTATCCAGGGTTTGCTCTTGCCTTACACCCTATGCTAGCTGGTACAGGCTCCAGACCCATTGTCCCTGGCCTGGATTAAGTGGGTTAGAAAATGACATGACAAAATGAATTAGTTTATTAAGTCCAAACAGCAATTTACCTGGGATAGGAAATTGTCAGAATCAGAATCAAAATCACTTTATTGCTAGCATGTGAAACATACCAGAACTGGCTTTGGTTAGGTGCAAAATATGGGATAACCAACTCAAGACAACACAACTTCAACCCCCCATTAACCTGACACTGCAAATCACTATACAAAAACAATTTCTTGAACAAAACATTTACAAACTTCAATAGTTAACTCAAGTAAACAGAAAAACAATACAAAATAATATAGATATCAAAGAGTACAAGCTGAGCAAGTATGAAGTATTTACGAATAGACAAACAGCACAGTTGCCAGTTATATGTTGCAAAAACAGTTAGGAGTAACCCTACTTAAGTTTTTTTAGGATCTGAATAATTTGAGGAAAGAAGCTGCGAAGATGGAGTGTAGTTCCGGTCGCAATAGACCTGTGCCTCCTAAGTGATGGCAATTTAATGAACAGATGGCTGCTGGGGCAGGCAGAGTCAGCTGCAGTCTTTCCTGCTCTCTTTTTCACTCTGGCGATGAACACATCTTTTCATGCTGACAGACAAGGGCCAATGATTTTCACAGCTGAACAAATCACCTGCTGCAACCGATAGTTAGGAAGAGAGGAGGCAGAAGGAAACCAAACAGTGATGGAGG
Source organism: Polypterus bichir lapradei (assembly GCA_026402145.1). Taxonomy (NCBI): domain Eukaryota; kingdom Metazoa; phylum Chordata; class Cladistia; order Polypteriformes; family Polypteridae; genus Polypterus; species Polypterus bichir. The sequence goes on from JANRMT010062831.1 coordinate 26,251,717, forward strand.
AGGCCACAACATTCTCAATGATGGCTGAGTAAAAATTTAACAATATACACCTTGATATGCTAAGCATTTTAAGTTGGCAAAGGAAGAACAATCTCTGCCTGTTTTTCAACAACATATAATTCTTCCATTTAATTCCATATAATAAAATACAAACATTTTATGTTATAATTAGAGGTTCATGTAGGGAAAGTACTAGATGCATTTTGAATTAGCAACTTCTGGTTATAAATTAAAAGAAAATGTACATGCCCTGAGTTTACAAGAAATTAGTTAAATAAGATTTGATTTAAGAATTAACACATGCACAACCCATTATGCGGAGAGAAAAATGAAATTATTCACAGATACATATACTGTATATTTCTCTTCTCATTTTGCCAGCACTGCACAGGAATACAAGGGAAACCCATGAATTATGGCCATTGCTGGTCACATTTTCCTTTCGTCTTGTGTTTTTATTGAATAAGACAGCCAATCTGGCCTTTACACTTTTAACTCTTTCTGTTCTGACAAGGTGTAAGACTGAAAAAGTGAAATTTTACACAGTTATAATTATGTACTTCCACCTAATGATATTGCAAACACTGAGAAGGAGAAAAACATAATTTTTCACAATTGCTCAAATCATTCTGAGAAGAATGCATCAACTTCTTGCAATTTGCAATTGGGCTCTGAACTAAAATCCAAAATGCTGGAAACCACAGTGCTAACTACTGTGCCAACCTGGTATAGAAATGACTAAAGGATATCTAGAGAATGCAAAAAAATCATATTTGACTGGAGCACTATACAACCTAATCTCTAGAAATAATTAACACAGTCAATGTTAGACCATTAGACACCACACAAATTAAGCATAATACAAAATCCATTTTAGTCAACAACTCTAATCTCTTCAATGTGTCATAAATATAAATTGAACATACAGCAAGCAACACAGTTTTTGCTTTCCACAGTCACAGCTAATGGTAGTTCCTGAACATGTAAAGCATACAATATACATTTTTCTAGTTGTTGCAGTTTTTATCTTTTTCAAGCATGTAGATTTCACAATTCAATTTAATTGTAGAAAAGAATATTTAAAAAATACAAAATATACAAAAGTATACAAAATGTATAGTATGGATCACTTCTGTTAGATCAATCTTCTAGCATTTCATTGATGCTCAGATGTAATTTAATTTTATCACTTTATACACGAACCAGGGAAGTCCTCCCACAGCAGCTCCCTCTGGAGGTTTCCAAATTACAAGACAGGGCTGTGTCTCCAGACTCCAACTCCCATACCACACTGCGGGTGTCATAAAGTGGTCCAGTCATAAGGAACACTGCCACCTGTTGTGTGGGGGGATGAACTGTTTGATTTACCTGCTCTTTCCATTATGGCCTCCTGTCTGGGCTTGAATCCTTCTTTTATCCTGGCCAGGATGCCTGTCCTTCTTTCCTTGTACCTACAACAGGTAAAAGAATACATTTTAAAATATTTGATATCACTTACTCTGCATGTTCCTTCAGCACCTTTCCACGGTAGTCTTTTGTGTCTGAACCTCTCTTGACTAGCGCTCCCTCTCTCAAACGTGTTCTGTAAAGCCTCCTTCTCTGACTCTGGTATTTTAAGGTGCTTTACTCAGCTCTTGTCTGCTACTCTCAGTGTGCCTTCTAAGCCTTTGCTCCTCGTCATGTGTCTCACACTTGCGCTTTCTCTTTCAATCACATCACAAAGTCTAAACTGACCAATCAGATTGCTCTGTGGGACTGAACACACACACAGGCCTTAGAGTTTTATAATATAGTAGATCTGCAGAAGACTGTAATGTAATTTATTGTTTAATGAATTAACATCTACTATAACTTAAAACTAAATAATCTGTTCACTAAGAATATACAAAATGTAGCTCCCACTACTGGTCTCTCAACAGAACCACATAATAAAGAGACACAGACTGACAAATATGCCATGGAGCACATTGTATAACCCTCGAAGGAGATCATTTAATAATATAATACAATGCAAAAGTGAATTATGGGAATGATTTTTTTTTTTAAGATTTTCTTTGGTATAGATTCAATAAACACATCCTATAACTGATGATAAAAACATTTTATGGTAAAAATATCTGTTCTTTAAAGAAAGTAATGTTTTCTATAATTTCAATTTTAGGGCAGCACTACCTCTCATAAGTCCATGAAGGTCAAGCTTAAGATGTATATAAGATACTTGTGGCACCTCATCTAGAATATCATATGAAATTTGAATGTCCCACACTAAAGTCCAGAGAAGAGCTATAACATCTATACCAGAATTGCAGGGCATGAGCTATGAAAATTTATTGAAAATGTTGGATCTTTTCATCCATCCATCCATCCATCCATTATCCAACCCGCTATATCCTAACTACAGGGTGACGGGGGTCTGCTGGAGCCAATCCCAGCCAACACAGGGTGCAAGGCAGGAAACAAACCCCGGGCAGGGCGCCAGCCCACCGCAGTGGATCTTTTCAGCCTAAACAAAAAGATCAAGAGGTGACATGGGAGAAGTATTTAAAATGATGAATAAGTTAGGAGGGTAGATATCAGGAGCTACAATATATACATATGAACACAGATTGAAACACAGATCCTCAGAAGTATTTCTTCACATAGGGAACAAAAGATGCATGGAACAAGTGACCAAATTCTATACTTTATAAACATACTTTGGATTACAAGGTGAACAGGGATTGACTGCTTATGTAAATTTGAAAGGTCTGTTCTAATTCAGGCTTTAATATTTGTATGTTGTCATTGCATAAAACTACCAATTTTAATTCAAATAACCTAAAAAGGAATTTCCCTTTTCATATGAGAAATGCAATATCAATTATATGCTTATATTCACTCATTTTTTGAACCCAGAGTCTATTCCATCAGTTCTGTGTACAAACTAATCCAGGGTAGGGTATTAGACCATCAAAAGGCACACTCATTCTCAATCGATAACAATAATTAAAATAATTAATAATGAACAGGTTAATTTACAGTTGCCAAGTAACCTAAATCTGCATATTTTTGAATGTGCAAGGAAACTGAAGTAATTGGAAGAAAACTACTGTATGTAAAATTAAGTTCCATACCCTGCTGATTTGTATATTCAGACAGTTAAGAGCACAATTAGCTTACTCATAGCATCACTGTCATGCTCTGTCCTTCAGTCCTAAACAGTTGTTTCTTAGACTTCAAGAGTCATTTTGAAAAATATTTCAGCTCGTCATATCCTTCACTATTACATTTCCCAGATCTTGATTATTTCCTCATCCTTAGAATGCTGTAAATACAAATCAGTGTTTTTACTGTAGGGTAAATGGGGAGGATCTTGCTTTCCTAATAAAGTGTTTATGAACACAGAGACAAAGAAATCCTGTCCTGTAGCTGTAATCAACCATCACGTGACACTGAGAACCAAAATGTGATGCACAGATTATTTCATGCTGATATATGTTTCACATACCTAGAAAGTTGTGCATGAAGCTGCTTTCAAAAGTACATCAAACAAGTAGAGTTAACAATAGCATTTCACCTTGCCATCACATCACTTTCAAGCCAATATCCACTGGAATACTTTGCTTGCAAAAATTAAAATTGGGTGAATATACAGCACTTGCAACGCTTATTAATAACATTAACAACACGTCTAATGTGTGCTTATTAGTGTGGTCTCATGTTTTTATAATTTATCAAATTTATTTAACACTAACAGCCTTTTCAACATTGTACTTGTTTCATCAGATCCACAGGTACCACTTGGAAAGCATATTGATGAAAGGCACAGTGGAAAGAATAATTCCTATTTTAGCTGTCCACAATGAACAAATACCACGTAAAAATGAACAGAAATCAGTGCAGCACTTTAACATAGTGCTTCAGAATGGTGATGTGATTGCAGCACGGCAAGTGGTCTTAGCCACAGGGCCTACAAGAATTCAAATGGCAAACATTCCCTCTTGGGTTAAATCAATCCATGAAAGTTATCCTGAAGAACGGCTTCAACACACAGTGCAGTTAATTCATTATCAAGATGGCAAACAAGGTATGAAATGCATTATTGTATATCTGAGTCATGCTTAATGTACTGTATACTAATATATATTATGAAATTATATTATAAATTATGTATAATAAGTTACTGATAAGATGTGGGATTTGAGCCAGCAGTATTTTGATTTAAAGTTCAAAACCTTAGCCATTAAGATAGATTGTACACCAAATGATTGGTTTGGTGGATAAGCTGCAACACAGTTCTTAGTGGTGTCTGAAATTATGTGATTTTCCTGCTTTCACTTGTTTATTTTTACAATTTTGAGGTATTTTTTATGGAGTGAGCTCCTTCAGGAAGCTTGTGCACATGTGATGTCATTGTGGCATTATATTTACAGAGACTTAATGCTCTGGATCATTAAATCTCTACACTCTCATAGAAAAAGATTCATCAGCACAAGAACAGCAGCAGTAGTGGTAGTAGTAGTAGTAATATTGTGTCATGTACAGAGCACAGTGAAATTCTTATTTGTATACTCAACCAACAAGCAGCTTGTCGCTGTAATAAAATTTATTTTATTAAATAAAAAACACAAATGAGTTGACCTGAAATATAATATAACTAGGGGGCTTTGCCCCCTGCTCGCTTAGCTCGCCAACTCCCCCGGCCTGCGCTACGCGCCAGCCACTTCACATCTCTGCCGCTTGAGTACGTGGATTTCACTTTCACCAAACAACAAATCTTTTAATTCTCACGGATAAGGCCTCTTCATTAGGTAGAAACACTACTTTTCCCTGATGGCAACACGAATTAGACAATCTACAAGTCTCAGACTTAAAATTTAAATCTGAACAATATATTCAAACTCTTTTCACTGTTCTGTTATTTCACCGAGTAATAATTTCCATTTGTTTGCACTAATGCGATCTTTACTGTCATTTCTTTGAGACTGCGAATTTTAGTACTTTCATTATCTCTAACCTGCTCTGTATGTGTATCGTGCCAACATTTTTGAATTCTTTACGACTTTCTATTTTGTCTTTTATTTCCGGCACTGGGCATGGTTAAACCTCTTGGCACAAAGTTTTGTGTCACGGGACTTGAAAGTATCTCTCTGAAAAAGTCACATCTCGTCCCAGGATTTTTTTATTATAATAGAGAAATATAATATTACTGTATATGTCAAATTATAAAGAAGACCATCTCATTCTGTGATCCTAAAAAAGAACTCAACCTACTCAGCCTCTAAGGTTAGCTTCTTGAACAAATTCATTTGTTTTCAAATGTTCTTTCGGTTTGCGATCTCTCTTGACTGCTCAAAGGTATATGGTGTCTGCTAACTGTTGTGGACACCGTGAGTAAAACATAATCACTTGGAAGAGGTGAAAGGAAAGGGCCAGCCGATGAAAGGCAATATAAATTCTGTGTGCCATTCATTTACATATACAGTCTCTGTGAGATTACATAATTGTAAACTATTCAAACACACCAAGGTAAATTTAGCCTATGGTACAATTTTATTCTTTTAGCTTTATTTCCATGCAAAAAGTATGATGTTTAGTCCTGGACCCATCCTCAAAGATCATGTGATATTAGTCTACCATCTCAGTCTGTCTGTCAGCAAGGCAATGGAGAGCAACAGCTTTATTTTTAAAGTGCAAAGACTTCACAGGTAGGTAGACTTATGCACCAGTATATCCAAAAAGGGAACTTATTTCTCATTAGAACAATTTAGACAACAACAGGCCATTCAGTCCAACAATGCTCGTCAATCCTTCTCCAAAATAACATCACATTGTTTTAAAGGTTCCTAGAGTCTTACACTGTATCACTACTTATAATTTATTCCATGAATCCAAGATTCTCTGCTTGGATAGAAACTTACGTTTGTGCAAAATTTACCCTTAACAAGTTTCCATCAGTGTCCATGTATTCTTGCAGAAGAACTTGTTTTAAAGTAATAACTAGGAACCACTATCCTAAATCTGTTCCTAATTTTAAAAACTACAATTCCACTCAGTTTGCTTTATCTGCAGACTTAACCAGAATATTTATATTCTTGTTCAGTTTAATTATATATATTAAATAGAGCAGCGACCCCAACACTGATATAACATAATTCTAATAAGGTTCCTCTCATCATGACCCTTTGCTTGGGGGCTCTATGTTTGGGTCAATTTTGTACCTATCCACACACTATGCCTTGACAGTTCATTTAGTTTGGTGCCTAGACTTTAATGTGGAACCTTACCAAATACTTTCTGAAATAATATTACATACCTCTTTCTCATCATATTCTTTTTGTTTCTTTGCAGAATTCCATATTATTAAAATACAACATCTCCAGCTAAATCCATATTCACTACTTTTTACTGGCAGTGGTTTCCTTAGTCTTTTAAGTAAACAAGATGATTGAATATTTAAGCTCAGCTGAGCATGAAAAGAAGCAATAAAGCAGTAGCTCATGTTTTATTCTTCACATGTCCTGTTTAAACGTAGTGCGCCACCATGTATTCCAGAATCTAGTAATCTTGAAACCAGGAATGTGCTCAAGATTTTGCGAATCACAAACTTGAAAGTCAACACAAATAATATCTTTTCAAGCCATTTTTCATTAGAAAGATGTGAACTTGTGCTCCATTCCCACAAAATTGTATTATGTTCTTATATAAACAGATAATGCTATTACATCTTGAAAATAATTACAACCATTTATTTTTGTGATACTTAAACAAGCATTCTAAACTTTCTAGCTAGGTTAGTGAGTCAAGATGTACATTGGAGTTCTTCACTTTAATTTTGCTCCTGGGAAAAATAAAAACTTTTCTTACTGGGTGCTTGAAAAATTATACTAAGTAAAACATTTTAATTCTAATATAGGAAGAAACAGATAATATTTCACGTTCTACACAGTGTATATATATATATATATATATATATATATATATATATATATATACAGTGGCTTGCAAAAGTATTCGGCCCCCTTGAACTTTTCCACATTTTGTCACATTACAGCCACAAACATGAATCAATTTTATTGGAATTCCACGTGAAAGACCAATACAAAGTGTTGTACACGTGAGAAGTGGAACGAAAATCATACATGATTCCAAACATTTTTTAC
>JANRMT010062831.1:26259258-26291791 GCA_026402145.1 Polypterus bichir lapradei
CCATTCTAACACATGGATATGTTTTGTTTTAAACCATTCCATTGTTGCCCTGGCTTTATGTTTAGGGTCGTTGTCCTGCTGGAAGGTGAACCTCCGCCCCAGTCTCAAGTCTTTTGCAGACTCCAAGAGGTTTTCTTCCAAGATTGCCCTGTATATGGCTCCATCCATCTTCCCATCAACTCTGACCAGCCTCTGTACCTGCTGAAGAGAAGCACCCCCAGAGCATGATGCTGCCACCACCATATTTGACAGTGGGGATGGTGTGTTCAGAGTGATGTGCAGTGTTAGTTTTCTGCCACACATAGCGTTTTGCATTTTGGCCAAAAAGTTCCATTTTGGTCTCATCTGACCAGAGCACCTTCTTCCACATGTTTGCTGTGTCCCCCACATGGCTTGTGGCAAACTGCAAACGGGACTTCTTATGGTTTTCTGTTAACAATGGCTTTCTTCTTGCCACTCTTCCATAAAGGCCAACTTTGTGCAGTGCACGACTAATAGTTGTCCTATGGACAGATTCTCCCACCTGAGCTGTAGATCTCTGCAGCTCGTCCAGAGTCACCATGGGCCTCTTGGCTGCATTTCTGATCAGCGCTCTCCTTGTTCGGCCTGTGAGTTTAGGTGGACGGCCTTGTCTTGGTAGGTTTACAGTTGTGCCATACTCCTTCCATTTCTGAATGATCGCTTGAACAGTGCTCCGTGGGATGTTCAAGGCTTTGGAAATCTTTTTGTAGCCTAAGCCTGCTTTAAATTTCTCAATAACTTTATCCCTGACCTGTCTGGTGTGTTCTTTGGACTTCATGGTGTTGTTGCTCTCAATATTCTCTTAGACAACCTCTGAGGCCGTCACAGAGCAGCTGTATTTGTACTGACATTAGATTACACACAGGTGCACTCTATTTAGTCATTAGCACTCATCAGGCAATGTCTATGGGCAACTGACTGCACTCAGACCAAAGGGGGCTGAATAATTACGCACACCCCACTTTGCAGTTATTTATTTGTAAAAAATGTTTGGAATCATGTATGATTTTCGTTCCACTTCTCAAGTGTACACCACATTGTATTGGTCTTTCACGTGGAATTCCAATGAAATTGATTCCTGTTTGTGGCTGTAATGTGACAAAATGTGGAAAAGTTCAAGGGGGCCGAATACTTTTGCAAGCCTCTGTATGTATATATACAGTATATATATATATATATATATATATATATATATTTATTTATTCATTTATTTTATATATATTTTTTTTTACTTTCAGTTTCAGCTTCTGTCTGCAATTCTGGTGAAAGGGTCCTAGTTGTTGGAGGTGGGCTAACAAGCGCCCATATCATATTATTTGCCTTTCAACAAGGTGCTAGACATGTTCACTGGGTACTGAGGAAACATTTACAGGTGAGACTGAATAAATATTGCATGACTGTAAGTAATTCTAATTTTTTAACTGCTTGTTTTATATTTAGCTGTATAGCAAAACAACAGAAAGAAAGAAACATAAATGACTAAGAGTTTACATTTAATTCTGCTATAAGGCAAGATGAAAAAAATCAAAGAAAAAATAAGACTGTTGAAATACTAGGTTGATGAGACTGATGAATCTTCCTTCATTATGGCTAATGTCAACTTCCTATTTCCTATTAGTTTTAAAAGATGGTGCCAGAAGAGTAGGAATTCAAGGTTGAGTGGAGATGGTATCACTGATCTTTTTTGGGTGGCCATGTTCCTTAAGGCAAGGATAAAAACTTACTTAGCTACTGTGTGCGTTACATTCAGGTTTTCAGATGGCCAAGAGAGGCCATCAAGCCCTTACATGTGACAGATGCTACATTTTCAACCCTTTTTAATACAATTCAGGCTGACTGATCAAATTTTGTCAGCATTATGGGGACAAGTCAGGAAATAGCTCTGAACGCATCTCTGGGTATTCAAAGGGCCATCTTTTGCATTCATTCACACAAAAAGAAATGCCATTTCACCTAACAAACCTATTTTTGAGGATATAAAAAGGAAAAATGGGAATTCCAGAACAATATACCAGGCAGACACTGAACACATGTACAGATTCCACAAAGACAATAACTTGATGAAAATGGTTCCTTCAATCCAAAGAGCTCATCAATCCTTGTACACCTAATGTTTACAAAATATTGCCAAATTCTCTGAAGTACTACTATCAACTATTTATCTTGGTAATCTACTACATAAATACGATCCTCTACATTACGAAATTCTTTTCACCATATGACCAGTTTATCATTTAAACAGCTTCTATCTGTTTCCTTGTGTTTTTATTGAAGAACTAATTTTAAAATAACAGTTTACATTAACACCATAAACTCAATTAATTTAAACACTTCAATTGCCTCACGTCTTCATTTCCATCTGCTTCTAATAATTAACTCCATCAATCATTTTGATGTGTCAGTATCATATAGTACTAAAATTACTGTTTTATTTCTCTGAACTTTCCCTAGTACTCTTAAGTCCTTTTTGGGATATGAAGGCAAAGAATGTATATAGCAATCCAATTGTTATACAGCTTAAGCATAAACTTGCTCATTTTATTTTTATTTGTCTTCAGTCTGTGTTTTCCTCATGAAGGTTGCAATGGCAATGTGCTAAGCTGAACTGGCCCCTATCTCCCACCAATCCAAACCCCCCCGATATCCTCAGAAACATTTTTCAACTTCTCCTGACAAATGTGGTCCCTGCAACTTGTTCTGGGTTTGCTGATGGTTTTTCTTCTAGAGGGAATTTTATGGTACACCTCCTATGGGAGGCACCACTATATATCCAGAGCACTCAAACTGTCTTCTATCAACATGGAGAACCTGTCATTCTACTCTGAGGGTCTCCCACACTGCTGAATTCTGCCTTCTGTCACAAAGAATGAACCCATCAACCCTGGACAGGAAATTATACATAACCTGTTATTAAAAACCTCCCTGCTATCACATGATGGTAAAGCAAAAGGTCTTGATTAATTTACTCTGTACTGAACACTAATGTGAACATTTCAGATTGGCACTAAAAATCCACTAGATGGCACTTTCTAGCTGACAAAGCACAGACACAATTCCTGTTTCACGAAGGTCCCATATCTTTCAATAAGAACTGTCCTATTCATAATCCAAAGATGCCAAATTACATTTGACATTGTGATAGTAATGAGACTTCAGACATCATAAAGGTTTAGGGTAGCCACCCATATATTATTTCCCAGCTGCAAAAGTTTAGTATTATTTGTTCACAAGACAGAGTCCAAAACAGAACTGATTATTTGGAGGTAAGATGGTGGTTTTAAGGGCTGGGAAAGGAAATGATGTCATCTAGTCCAGAGCCGGAAGTGACATCATCAGAAGCGCCGGAACCTGGTGAGATTTCCAGGGAATGGTCTGCAAGAAACTGAGAGAGACAGTCAGCACACTCTGCCACCCCCTGGTTGCGTGTAGTATTACAGTTCCCCAGGCCCTTTAGCTGTCTCCTAAACACACATGTGTGACAAGGCCCCCCACCCCCCTTTAGACCAGACCCACTGGGTTGGGCGAACTGCACCGAGAGGTCATGAGAACGAGAAAGGGCATTGGCGTTGGAGTGAAGAAAGCCCTTACGATGAAGTTCAAGAAACCGCCTGGTGACCCGAGGATTCGACTCTTTGTGTAGGGCCATCCACTGTAAGGGTGCATGATCCGTCACAAGAGTAAATTCCTGACCCAAGAGGTAGTACCTCAACTGTGTAATCGCCCATTTAATCACAAGTGCTTCCCGCTCCACTGTCGCATACCTTGTCTCGTGATCCAACAGTTTCCGGCTGAAGTACATGACGGGGTGTTCTACACCATTGACGTTTTGGCTCAACACGGCACCGAGACCTGTGTCCGAAGCGTCGGTCTGGAGAATGAAAGGAAGAGAGAAATCAGGAGCTTTCAAAATTAGTGTAGATGTAAGAACCTGTTTTAACTCACTAAATGCAGCCTCCATCGTATTATCCCAAACCAAACTGTTAGGAGCCCTCTTCTTTGTTAAGTCAGTCAAGGGCGCCGCTCTTTCTGAAAACCGGGGTACAAAACGGCGGTAGTTCCCGGCTATTCCAAGAAAGGCTTGGACCTGCCGCTTGGTACGCGGATGGGGCCATCGTATTATGGCTTCTATCTTTGAACACTGTGGTTTGATGGTACCCCGACCCACCAGGTAGCCCAAATATTTAGCTTCCTTCAATCCGAAGAAACATTTCACATGACAGATCTGCTCGCTTGGTCAACGATTGGGTTGTTTCACCAAATAATCGCCGAGTCCTTTCCTCTCCTTAATTTCATAAGGTCCTTGCCAGTGGGCAAGTAATTTTAAGTGGGAGGTGGGAACTAAGACCATGGCACGATCTCCTGGGTGGAACTCTCGGAGGGTCATACCACGATCATAATAACGGGCCTGTGCTGCTTGCACTTTTTCTAAGTGACTTTTTAGAACAGGTCTAATATTTCTAAATCGATTGCGTAACTGCGCGATATACTCCAATATATTGGTAGAAGAAAGGGCCTCTCCTTCCCATCATTCTTTCAAAATATCCAGTAATCCTAGAGGTTGTCGTCCATATAATAATTCAAAAGGCAAAAATGCCGTAGGGGCTTGTGGGACTTCCCTATAGGCAAAGAGTACGAGGGGGAGGAGCTGATCCCAGTTCCTCCCGTCCTCGCTGACCACCTTGCAAAGCATTTGCTTAAGAGTCTAATTAAATCTCTAAACCAGACCGTCAGTTTGAGGATGATACACCACGGTCTTTAAGTGCTTTATCTTAAGTAACTTGGCAACTTTCCTGAACATCTCCGAGGTGAATGGCGCCCCTTGATCCGTTCGAACTACTTTAGGAATGCCAACACGTGCAAAGACTCCTACAAGTTCCTGTGCGATTATTTTCGACGTGGCTGAGCGCAGGGAACAGCCTCAGGATATCGAGTAGCATAATCAACGAGGACTAATATATATTTATGTCCTCGGGTTGAGGGCTCTAAGGGTCCTACAATGTCGACCAAATTCTCTCAAAGGGAACATCAACTAAGGAAAGGGGGACGAGAAGAGCACAGTCCCTCCTAGGAATTTGCCATAACTGACAGTCTGGACAAGAGACACAAAAACGGGAAACCTCCTCATTAATTCCTGGCCAAAAACATCTGATCTTAATCCACTCTAATGTTTTTTCGGTGCCCAAATGGCCTCCAAGGAGGTGGGCGTGTGCTAATTCACAGACTTGCCACTGGTAAGTTCGTGGTATTAACAACAGCTTTCTCACCTCCCCCTTATGCTCAGCTATTTGATATAATAGGTCGTTTTCTATCATAAAGTGAGGACCCTGTGGCATGGGCTGATGAGTGCATTGGCCATTGACAAGTACTGCTGCATATTTAGTATGTTTCAGGGAGTCATCATTCCACTGCTCCCTTATGAAAGAAGCCGGCGTTTCTCTAAATTGAAAGTGTATTTCTGAGGGAGGGTCCGGTCTGACATCAAGGGGCGGGGATTCCTCCCAACTCGTTGAGGCAAGGGTTGATGACGTGTCTACCTGCGACGGCCCAGGAATGTCCCCGTCTGCCTCTTGGCCTTCCGTATCTCTCTCCGCTGGCTGTTTACACGGCGTGGAGACAGCTGGAGATAAGTCATCCCTGGCTATAGCTAGGCCCAAGGTTTTTTTGGGAATAGTAATTGGTACACCGCTTTTATTATCTGACCAGTCTCACCCGAGAATCACAGCGAAAGATGGATGCTGGAGGACCGCCAAGGTAATTTTTTTCAGTGATCCTCCATAGCTAATGAAACATCGGGCAGTTTTATATTTACGGATTTTCCCATGTACACATGTAATACTGGTCGTTGTTTTAATCCACTGTCACGGTAGTACATATCGGCGAGCAACAATGGAAATGTTACTACTGGTATCAAGGAGTGCTTCTACTTTATATCCATTAACTATTACTACTCCCGTATGTGTTAGCGTTAGAGGGTTGACAAGTGCACATAAACAGCCTCTTCCCGTCCATCTGCATCCCTCCTCGTCCCCCGGCAGTTTATCTGCTCCAAGGCCCAGTAACTTTGGAAAAGGCTGCGATTTATATGAAAGAGACCTAGTTTGTGTGACATAATCCCCACGGAATCCACTAGAGTACCGTTCTGTTCCCTCAGATTGTGAGGCCGATTTAGATTTTTCCAGGAGCTTTATAAGCTCCTCCATGTTGTGGAATTCTCCCTAGGCCAGCTGGGCAACATTTTTGGGGAGTCCCTTTAATAGCAAAAAACAGGCAACAAGCTGCACTATTTGAAAAAGTGTTAATTCAAACGACTTTAGCCAATGTGTTGTTTGCTCCCAGAGAGCTTCTGCCTGCTCCCATGTAGATTGCTTTGGATCTAACTCCCAGTTTTTAATATTCTTGCCTGCTGGCCTGGGGAAAGCCCATTTTTATCTGGGATCTTAACCCCAATGGGCGGCTCAGCTCTCTACTCCGAGAGAACATAATGAGCCCCCTTCGTTTCCTCCAAAGGAACCAGCGCATGTCTGTAAATTTCATCCATATTCTTCCTTTGAGAAAATACTAGCCCGGTTTTCGTATTTAGGAAGCAGAGCCTGCCCCAAGTTACTCCTGACCCCCGAATGAACTCCCCACCATGAAACTCGGCCCCAGTACTTTCTCACCTGATTAATTCTTTGGTCCTGTCCCGTTTTCTTTCGGGAACCACCCTCATGCCGACTACACCACTGTGATCGTAATGAGACTTCAGACATCATAAAGGTTTGGGGCAGCCACCAGTATATTATTTCCCAGCTGCAAAAGTTTAGTATTATTTCTTTACAAGACAGACTCCAAAACAGAACTGATTATTTGGAAGTAAGATGGCAGTTTTAAGGGCTGGGAAAGGAAATTACATCATCAGAGGCACTTGAGCCAGAAGACACATCATCAGATGCGCCGGCACCAGAAGTGACGTCATCAGAGGTGCTGGAACCTGGTGAGATTTCCCGGGAATTGTCTGTAAGAAACTGAGAGAGACAGTCAGCGCACTCTGCCACCCCCTGGTTGGGTGTAGTATTACAGTTCCCCAGGCCCTTTAGCTATCTCCTAAATGCATGTGTGTGACATTTTATTTTTTGCAGATTAAATTTTGTGTTTTATAAACTTAATCTATGAAAGTACAGCACACACTTTGCTCCCATAAATTTGCATCAAAATGATAGGTAACGTTTGGGTTGATAGGTTAAAGAAATGGCATTGCCTATTATTTTATTGACTAAGATGGTCACACAACACTTGACATCGCTATAAGAACATAAAGTTTATAAACTAGAAGAGAACAACTGTGTCTAAAAAGCTTGTTTCTTTAGTGAATATAAAAGTTGTCTCAATATCTCACACAGCCACATTTTAAAAAGGGATATTTGTGTCAACTATGGCACTCATTAGTTTGTTGCAGATCTCACAGCTCTTACAGTATATTAACAAGTCTTTTTTACTATTTTCTGTCCTCCACCAGTGCCTTAGACTATGCGTCTTAATATTTACACAAGAATAATTCTGGTGGAATTTATGACGCTGAAAATGTGATCTCATTAGTGGCTTGCTGAGTTCGAACATAATGCCCCTTGATTTACTGTATATTGAACAACATTTACGATATGAAATAAAATTTTATTGGAGAGTCCTTTTATTTTCTAACTTGATACATGCCAGACATCATCACAAGACTCTAAATGTAAATTTTCTCCCCTCCAATTTCCTTTCTATCACACCTCCTTGCACCCTGTCACAAGGGCATACTTAACTATTTCGTCACCAAACAGCACTGTTGACTCAAACAATTTTAAGAAAAATTAAAAGTATTAATTGACTACAGAACACATTAAGGATTCATGTTTAGTGTGACAGATGACCGGGGACCTTGCCCTACCGGGACGCCTGGAGAGTAGAAGGAACGGGAGAGAGGCAATACCTTACCTGGGACACGAGAGGGCAGCCCCCCTGGTTTGCATTAGGGCCATGGGGCTGGAGCTTGGAAGCTCAAACCTGTTGGGGACCGTGGTCAACACAATGGGGTGCTTGGATAATCCTGGAGCCTTGGACTGCTGCCCATACAGCACTTCCCCCACTCCAGGAAGTGCTGCATAAAATCATCAGGGTGCACCTGGAGGCAGAGGACAGAGCTTGTGGGATAGGATTGGAGGCAGCAAAGGAAAAGAGAAGAAAAAGGAAAAGACTTCAGGCATCCTTGAAGAAGGGGTTGCCTTGAAAGCTTGCATATTGTAATCTTTTTAGTTAGCCAATAAAGGTGTCATTTTGCTTGACTTCTCATTGCATACTAGCTGAAATACTTGGTGTTACCAGGGCACATCTGAAAATACATTATTTCTGTTAGCTGTTAGGAAAGTTGTAAATAAAAGAATGAAGCTAATTTTTCATTACCTAATTTAAATATAAAATATTCTTTTGTAAACTATGATCACTGCTTGTCCATTGCTTTGGACATAGAATATCTAATTTATTTAAATTTGTCACTCTGGAGAACCCCACATCTAATTGTAAGAAAATTCTTGTTTTTTTAGGGTTATTGTCTTTAATTATGGCCATTGAGAAGCTTAAGTTATTTAGGAATTGTATCCTTATTATATTAAATAAAAATATATTTGATATGATAGGTGTCACAAGTGTTGAAACCTATTTCTCCAATATCCAAAATGTCACCAGTCAACTCAGTAACTACTGCGAAAGCTTTTAATTATATTCAGAGACAGGTAATACAAATTCTAATTTGAGGATATGTTCTGGCAACATTAAAGCTTCCAAAGAAGTCAAAAATTTTTCAGACAATAAATAAACTCTGTAACACTTTAGAACAAAAAGACCTTAAAAGACAAAAAGATCTTAAAATACCTTAACACACATTGTTGTTAAAGCTTACAAAGCATCAATGACATTACTTTATAATAGCGGCTACCAAAAGAACATCTATTAGTAGCTTATTGTTACATAACAAGACCTTAACAAAGACGTTGTTTGTGTTGCATAGCAATAAGGCAATATTAAATGCACTATATATAGTAAGTCTTTTCAGGCCTGTGTTCTGAAGTGATATCCTTATTCTCTTTGTTGTCTGGGATTTATATTTACCTGAAACTGACTATCCTAGATCAGTTTACATTGATGATATCTCATGCACTACTTTATATAGTTCATTTATATATTTCCTTCAATTTATTAGTATTAAGTTCAGTAATTTTCAAGTAAAAATCATTATTAGTCATGGTATGCATTAATTTGTTATGGTAAATTATATTCTTAAGAGATGAATATTTTATAAATAAAAAAAAATCTCTTCCTGTTCTTGTACTTTAAAACAGTATCTAAATGTCACCAGTTGAAACATGAAAACAAAGCCTTAAAACTTACCTATTATGTTAATTTATAAACCAAGCATGTTCTTGAGTATTGATCTTCATCTTAGATTGCATACATATCAATGTAAATAAAAAAAAAGAAATAAAAATATCCAACCATTTTAAAAGAAGTCCATCTCTGGTCTCATTTCATGGGAACAATTCTCTTCCATGGTTTGGTTTCTTGTTGCTTATTTTGTGAATTCTGCAATTGCTGCTTTTTGAGATTGACTTAAAAGCTTCGGGTTAAAGGTGTTTTTCTGGAATTAGACAAATATGTTATCATTTTATACCCATTCACACACACACACGCACACACACATCTACTTACACTTACATTCACATTAAATTGGTATCATAAATTCAGCCAATCTGCAGGTATCTGGGGATGTGGAAAGAAACACCACAAACTTACTTGGGAAGAACAAACTCCATTTAGACAAGGACCGGTTTTGACATTCAAACCCAGAATTATAGATAATACTAATATTATGAACTCACACCAGAATGACTAAAATGGAAGAACATTTAAAAAGAAAAAAAGAAATGAAAACTTCTGACTTGGCAGTCACAATCAGAGTCACTGCTTTTGGTATAAAGTAGCATTTCTTAGCACACCTCAGCTGAATAATTTGCACTCATGACTGTGTCACCATAGTACCCTGAATAAGAGCTACTTATTTATGCAGTATTTAGTTTGCTAATAAACTGTACTTCCATTGCTAATACCATATGGCTCTAGTTTTCACCTTACTTTGTTTTCAGGTGCAGTGCAATGACTTACCTGAATAACATTTAATGTCGTATTATCTTTCAGAAATGGGTGATCAGGGACACTTTTGTAGATCAGATTTATGTTGGTCTTCAATTGAATTGTTCCCATCAGACTACAAGTTGTAACTTCAATTACTGTAAAAGGTTGTTGGAAACTGTACATATTTGATGTTTTCACTGCCTTTTCACATTCTAGATATGTACATTTTGAACCATTTTGGTAGAAAGGCAATGTAGTGTTTGTCTGCTTTGGACATGATTTAAAGCAATTTGTATTCTTTATTTAAAAGACCAGCCCACCCAAAATGGCCAAACTGAAAAGACAAATGAACAAGAACATATCCTTACCTCAGTGTCACATAGCTCCAAGAATCTGATATCAGAAATGCTGAAAGTATGTTTTCTGAAATCAAAACCTTTGGTGTTTCAAACACACATATTCAGTAAGTTTTATGACTTTTTTGGGACTGGTGCTCCATAGACTCCAATTTAAACTACAGGAACTGGCACAGAATTTGTATTTACAGAAAATGCCTTACTTAAATTACAATCTCACAAGTTATCCTTTAAGAAAATAGTACATCTACTACATAGCACTGCTCCCTATACAGTAATAAAAAACACAATATAAAAAAGAAGAGAGACATAAACACAAAACTGAAACTTTCAAAATAAAAAGAGAAAAATCTTTTTCATAAAAAATCAAACCGTTTAGATGAAACTGTGAAAGTGAGTGAAGAGATTTTTTTTAGAGATTTTTGAAAAGAGTAGTAGCATGATCTATAAACTAACTAGGCAAAATGTCAGCAACCAAGGAAAAAGGCAATCAGACACACAATCAGAAAGCAAACAAAGAAAAAGTCAAAACCAAAACCGATAGCAGAACTGAAATACCTGTAGAATCAGGAATGGGCTGGGGTAAGCCAAAAGGTAAATTTAATGTTGCTTATTTACATGTCACTATCTACATTCCATTGCTGCACATGCAAACATGTATTAATGTACTGTGAGACTCTGCGACACCAGCATTCATCCAATACAGTATGACGCCCTATAAAGCACAAACTGTAGGACCAACATAAGTCAGTGTGTAAAACATAATGAGCCATTCTTGAAACAGGTATAATGCATGTTAAAATTAATGTTGTTTATTTAAACCCATCCATAATTAGTGAAACAAAACAAAACATATAGGGAAGAGGCCATCAACTAGGAGGCAGAAAAACATGGAGAAGAAATCCAAAAACAGCAAATTCATAAGCTTCAGATCAAAAACAGTTGATCTGAATATGACCAAATCACTAGCCAGAATCTGAAATCCAAAATAAAAAAGGTAGAAACACATCACAAAACTGCTTAACAAAGGGTTCTTTATGGACTATTGTAATGCTTACCCTAAAATCACGTGACTTCTGGGTCTGCTGCTGCTTAGCAATAGACACATATAGAAGGCGCTAATGAAAAAACAGAGAACAGCACTGAGGTTGGATCCTTCTCCATTCTTGACAGTGATAAAGTGGCTTTCTTTTGTCAACAAGTTTTTTTATTTATTTTAGGGTAAAGTTCAGATGATATACGGTATATGTTAAATAAGCCGGCCTTGTGAAGCCCACTTGCCCCTAGGGGCACTGTAGCCTTGAGGCAGTCACTGCTCTGAATGCCAATGGTGATGATGTTTAGGCTATTAATGATGATCATATGGAAGTACAGTAAATGATATTTAAAAAAATAAAAATAAACAATAATGCAAATTCTGTTTAAATCCAAGTTGGTAATGACCAAATAACAGGATAAATTAAGAAATAAACAAATAAACCTGACAATTGTCTACTAATTAAGGAAAAAAGAAAGAATTAAGGGGTCTTAAATAGCAAGTCAATTTAAATTAAGGCAAAAGAGTTAATTACTAGCAACAACTAGTCACTAATTAAGAAAAGCGATAGAATGAAAACCTGTAGCCACAGTAGCGCTCCAGAACTGGAGTTGGACACCCTGTTATACAGGGTAACTAATAAATAAGTCTTGGTAGCTTGGGCAAGCTATGAATATAGTTTTTGGCACATTTTGTTCAAAGGCCACATTCAGATTTGAAACAATCGTTTTTGTGTGACTACAGGTTTAAACAAGAGGTATCATGTTAGTGGGTTTCCACATATCATACAATACATATGCATGTTTGAAATGGTTAGTTGGTTAATAATAAACAAACACTTGTTTGAATATTTTGCAGCTGAAGCAGTTTGATGTTGGCGACATTGAAACTCTTGTTGGGCGCTACTCTCACGTTGAACATGGTATTAAGCTGGATGGGCTGGCATATCTGAGACAATTCTACAATGAGAGGAGCCTACATAAGCGTCTAGCCATGATACGTCAAGCACGGAAAGGGGGTGCAGTAACGCCTGAAGCTTACAAGCAGATGCAGGAGTTTATTATCAGTGGTGACCTCATGATTAAAACATACAGCCAGGTAAGAGGATACAAAGATTCATGATCCATAAATCAACTGCAATAAAAGTGTAACAATTCAAACAACCATATAAAGACTGAGCTACAGATAACACAAGACCAGAAAATGAAGTAAAGTAAATAAAGGATGAGAAAAATCCAATGTTAAATGCTTTATATTGAACTTCACTCTTAATATGCTTTTATTGGGAGAGGGATCGTGGGGCAACATGTCGGTGTGATCTGACCAGGCCACCCTATTATCAACAATGCTTCCCAATCCTTCAGAAGAGGTTCTATGCCATTTAGAAAATATATTCACTCCAGCATGTTCTGCATCTTCTGTGTCTTCCATTTTGTAGGCCCCCATCAACCAACTCCTTTCTGTCACTACCCTGAGCTAATGACCTAGGTAAAAATACAGAATGAAAGCTTTATCCAAGGATTAACTGGTTGATCTCACTACCACCAAGCTCACATGTGAACAACCGTCCAAGGTTATTTAACTACTCCACTAGGGATTTTGCTCACACACTACCTTAAAAGAATAAAAGAGGTTCTTCTCTGGTAGAGAACAATGGCCTCAGGTTTGGAGGTGCTAGTTTCCACCACAACTAGATCACACTCAGTTGCAAACTAATCCCATGTATGCCAGAAATATCAGTCTGTTAAGGCTGCAACAAACAGCATCACCGGCAAACTTTAACATTCCCAAATTGAATATAATCCAGGCTTACCTTTCCAAGATTACATTGTATAACATTGTGTTAACTAAAGCATTATATAATGCAATTTATCAAATTCAAAAATATGCACAGGAATCCTGTGGGGATGGCCATAAAAAGTGACATTTTTATACTTTGTTTTATTTCAAATATGTCAATATTTGCAGGTTTAAGGAACAGTAGGGATGGTATATTGAGTTTCAAAGAGACATTTGGTAGCAAGTCTGCATAATGCATCTGTTGTTTTGCTTGGAGTTTCTTGCAAGCATGGAGCCAAAACACTTGGAATACATGGCCCCATGGTGATTTAGGCCTCATAACATATTCTACTGCTCAACAGTCATTCTGGCTTTCGTGTTGTTGTTGAACAAAACTGACAGGGCACAAACCAGTTGGAGTTAACCTATAATGCAATTTTTATTATTCTTCTGAAATTCAGTATTTGTCACCTTACCTTAAATTAACATTTGCTTAGCAGTACATAATTAGCATGCGTCTTTGGGATGCTGAAAGAAAGCCAAATATCTGAAGAAAACCGGGAAAGGAATCAAAATTAGGTGCCAGTAGTCTGGTAATATGCATGTTAGGTTAATTGGAGACACTAAATTGACCCAATAAGAGTAGTAATGATACTGTATACATGTGTACTTACTGTATTGATAAATTATTATACAATATCAATTTTTAGGAACACTAGACTAATACTGGATTTTTCTCTCAAAGCATGGATTCCAAAAGATGTTGAAAACATTCCTTTGAGATTCTGGCCAATGTTGACATGATTGCATCATGCAATTTCTGTAGATCTGTCTGCTGTACATTCATACCACAAATCTCTTGCTCTACCACATCCCAAATGTGCTCTCTTGGATTCAGATCCAGTGAATGTGAAGGCCACTCATTGTCATGTTTCTGAAAGTAACTGTCTGAGATGACTTTTGCTTTGAGACATGGTGCATTATCATGCTGGAAATATCTATTAGAAGATAGGTAAACTGTGGCAATGAAGGGATGCAGATGGTCAGCAATGGTACTCTGGCCTTCAAGTTATGATTGATTGGCATTAATGAGCTCAAAATGTGCCAAGAAATCATTTCCTATATCATCACATCACCACTGCCAGCCTGGGCTCTAGACACAAAGCAGGTTGGATGCATAGATTCATGCTTTCGGTTCCAAATTTTGACCCTACTATCTGTGTGTCTTAGAAGAAATTAAGAGTCATTAGAACGGGCAACATTTTTCAAGTCTTCAGCTGTCCAGTTTTGGTGATCCTGTGTCCACTGCAGCCTTGGCTTTCTATTCTTGGCTGTCAGGAATGGAACCTGATGTGATCTTCTGCTAATATAGCTCATCCACCTCAAGGTTTGATGTGCTATACATTCCGTGATGCTTTTCTGCTCACCACAGTAATATAGAGAGATTATCTGAGTAAGGCCGAGTTTATACTTCATGCGACGTGTGCGCCTGTGGACGATACTGCTACACAAGCATTGTACTGTTTATACTTTCACATGTACTTTAAGTAAACCTGAAAGATTCCACCAGGTGGCAGTGTGAGATATCATCAATGTGAGAAAACAATGTTCAGCTTTGTTGTGTTGTGAATTGTCTAAAACATCCATTAAATTCAGGACTCAGGACACCTTGCCACAATATCTCTGAGAAGGATGGATGTTTAATGAAATCATCCATCAATCCAGGGATGCTCCTATTTCAGCATGCATCAGGCACGAGGCAGAAACAATCCGTGGATGGAGAATCAACACATTGCAAGGTGAATGCAAGCACACAGATATATTAATGTCATTTTAGTATTACCAATTACTCAAACATGCTTATTCTTGAAAGGAAACTGGAGCACACTGTGGAAACTCACCAGGAAAACATGCAAACTCCAGGCAAAGAACACCAGGGACGTGATTCCCTGAGAGGTAGCTGTGCCACCCCCACATGTGTAATTATTAACAGCATTAATTATTTAAATGAAGTTAATGATTTATCTGTAAAATGTTACATACATGATTTAACACATTTCATCATGAAAGTGATATCAAGTGTACATCTAAAGATTTTAAATGTGCTGAGAGCTGAAATATCATAAATTTAATGTGTTCTGTTTGACAATTGCTGCCTGCCACTGCTGTCATAGCAAGAGGAAGCCCCAGAAGCACGTAGCAATTAACAACTGGGTCAGTTTTAAAATTACGTTTATGGCATTCTACTTTAATGACAAACTAAACTGTGAGTAGAAATCTCCACTTTAATCACGAAAATAGACCTTTTTTCTTCACTGTGTCCCCAAGTGTTTTTCTTCTCTGTGGCTCAAATACACTTCCGTACATTCTGATGTTGATGCGAGGTTGTTAAAAAAAAAAAAAAACACAGAAGATGGTATTTCAGACCGTTAAATATATTGCATTATTACGATAGGGAATATGCGACGCTTGTATTGGCTATGCAAAAAATACACGAAGAAAAGCACCACGAATATATTCACATGTCAGTAGTTGAAGATTTGTTTCACCGCATTAAACCATTCATCAAACATTGAAGCATGCACATTGATCTTGTAGGATCTGCAAAGCGGCTCGCTGTCACATGTTGATAGCAAATAGAAACTCTGATGTCATGTTCCAACTTGAACACACTATCGCCCTCTATTTTTTTGCTAGTACTGCAAGTTGTACATGCGTTGCGTTAATTTCTGATGATCTGCTCAGAGTATGCGTCAAATGAACGCTGGGAACACGTGGCTGCTGGGATGCGTGCACGTATGTGTTCTGAGCGTGAAGTATAAACCGGCACTTGCTGTCACCTTTCTGTCAACTCTAAATAGTCTAGCTATTCTCATCTGACAAATCACGATCAGCAAGGCATTTAGGTCCGCAAACCTGCCACTCACTGATGTTTTCTGTTTGTCGCACCATTCTGAATAAACTCTACAGACTGTCATGAGTGAAAATCCCAGGAGATCAGCTATTGCACAGAAATACTCAAACCAGCCCATCTGGCACCAACAATCGAAGAGGTTATATTTTTCCACATTCTGGTGTTTGATTTGAACACAACAAGAAAATTATGATCTGCATCTGCATGATTGTATGCATTGTTTGGCTGCCACATACATGATTGATGATTTGATGGATGGATGAATAAACAGGAGTACAAGTGTACCTAATAATCTGCACAGTGATGTTATGTTTAAATAATCATGTAATTACTTAGTTAATTATACTAACTGGGGTGATACACTGGCTCAGATGTTACCAGTGATTGTCTCTTAGCTCCAGAAATCTAGGTTCAATTCCAGCCTGCCATTGGAGTTTGCACATTCTGTCTTGTTTCTGCATGAATTTTCCTCCCACATCCCAAAGACATGCAAGTTAGATCAAATCTATAATTAAGTGTGGGTATGTGTATACACTATGAAACACTAGTTGTAAACACCCTCCTTTTTGTAGGTGTCTGAAGCTAAATGGTCTTATAAAGATCAGGAATGGAAGATTCTTTTAAGTACAGGAGAAAGTCTTACTATTGACAGAATCTGGCTGGCTACTGGCTGCAAGTTAGATGTTTCACAGGACCCACTGCTTACTGATATCACTGAAGAGTTTCCCATTCAGGTAATTTCCTGCAGCTACATGATGTAAGTTATCTTGTTATGTGACGTGGTGAGAAACAATATTGTTTAATATGACAAAAATGATTTGTGGATTATTTTACTGTGTTTTTCTTTATGGGTGTACCTTTATCTTATCATTATTTATCTCTGTAAATAAAAGATGACCCAACACATTTGGATCAATGATTAGAGTGTGTTTTTCAAAGTGGCCATAATTTAATAGGCAGGTAATTAAAACAAAATAAAATATTTCAAAGAGGTAAACAGGCAATCACTATTTCAACAACTGTAAAGTACACCTTCTATCACAGACAAGGCGTAGCAATCCTATATCAAAAGGCATTCTTATTAAATTGCTGACTCTTCTTTCCAATAGCTTTTGAACACAGCACTAAATATTGTAGTTTTTAAAATAATAATTACATTTCAAAATCTTCTTAAATTATTAAAAATAGGAAATAGTAATGGTTCTTTAAAGATGACAGTTAAAAAAGATCAGTAAAACAATACATGGCACCTCATAGAAAATGTAACTGTTAAAAAAAAAAAAAAGTTGTGAGTTGTGGCCTGAAAGGTGAGCACCACAAAGTAACAGACTCAGAGAACTCAGAGAAGGAAGCATGAGCACAATAGCAGGCCTTAAAAATTGATGTGATTAGAATAGAGGTGCTATTGTGTTGTACCCCTGGAAAACAATATCACCAGCAACCAGACTGAAGTGTATAGAATCCCAGGATCTGTAGCCAATCATAAGAAAAGTTAGGACACAGAGATCTGAGTGTAAAATAGGAACAGGAAGAACAAAAAGGAAACATCCATTCATCCATTATCCAACCCTACATGGTCATGGAGCCAATCCCAGCCAACATAGGGCACAAGGCAGGAAATAAACCCTGGGCATGGCACCAGCCCAAAAGGAAACATGCAGGATAAAAAACAACATACTGATTCTGAATTTGGGTGTTCCTCCAAAGATTCAAGATATACAGTACATTATTTAGATAAGAATATACTGTTGTAAGGGGTGTGCATGGGTGGCAAGACAAAAGCATGTGGAATGAAAGCATGTCAGCAAATGTGTCTAGTAAGAAATGCTGGTAAGGAAAATGAACAAAGTACATAGCTAGTAAAACCACTTAACGTTAGTTTTATTTATTGAAAAGATTTTAGAGTAAATGTAAAAAAATATATAAACCAGCTAAAATGAGTGAAAACAAAATAAGATGAAATACTATAAACAAATTAAGAAAAAACACATAAGTATAAAAATGAAAAAGGAACTGTACTGTGTAGTTTATTGTGTGTAATCGTTTGCAACATGTCTAATGGTGGAAACCTGTGCTGGTATTAATTGTTGCAGGTGGCAATTAAGCTGGATAAATCTTGATTTCTATATAGCAGTGGGCAGAATGGACAAATATGTATATCAGATTATAAATAAAAATACTGTACCAGTATAATGTATTTGCATATTCTTTTTAGGTTGAAATTTGTACAAACAAAATATGTACTAATGATTAATCACTCAGGCAGGCACTCATTGTAGTACTTGTTAATGATCAAATGGATTCAATAGCTGGTGTTCTCCTCTCTGACTTGAAATGATGAAAGTGTAGGTCCTTTCTCTGCAACTCATGCTGCTGAACAAATTCAGGACAAGACACAAGTTTGTCCTGTCCTCTCTATCTGTTTAAAATAGCTGGGTTTAAACATACCATACATACATTACCAAACCCACTTAATTCAATGCAAAGTCATGGTTGAGGGTGGAGCCAGCATCAACTCACCAATCAGGTTAAACTGCACATTGCTCTGGGCATTCTTAAAGGGGTGGGTCCACTTATAACAAATAATTCACATACAGTTTCACACACAAAGACATTAAGCTTAAAATACTAATACAATGACATAAAATCACATTTACTGTATCATTTTGCATGCACAGATTTGTCCTTTTTGTGGTAGGACGTGTTTAAATGTGCTTGCAAGTTTTCCAGTAATCCATCCCTCAAGGAGAATTTCATCAATTAAACCATATCAACCCATTTACACCCACTCATATATTGACATCTCTAGTCCTGGAAGTAAGGTGTACGCAAACATTCAAATGCAGCCAGCCTCGCATTACAAAGCACAAACCTAAACCTAATAACCTTTAAATGTACTGTGGAAACTTTTCTTTGTCTTCTCCACAGTTAGATAGAGCAATCCAGTAGCTGAGCACATTTTTCCTCTATACATTTATCACTGCATGCTTTTGTCAAAACACTTTGGTGTGCTGTTGTCAGTACACATTGTGCAGGTGATATTTGATCATATAATTTTAAAAAAAGGAAATATACAGTACAGGCCAAAAGTTTGGACACACCTCCTCATTCAATGTGTTTTCTTTATTTTCATGACCATTTACAGCACTCCATCACTCTCCTTTTTGGTCAAATAGCCCTTACACAGCCTGGAGGTGTGTTTGGGGTCATTGTCCTGTGGAAAAATAAATGATCGTCCAACTAACCTGACTTCTGCACAACACAACTGCTGGTCCCAACCCCATTGATAAAGCAAGAAATTCCACTAAATAACCCTGATAAGGCACACCTGTGAAGTGAAAATCATTTCAGGTGACTACCTGTTGAAGCTCATTGAGAGAATGCCTAGAGTGTGCAAAGCAGTAATCAGAGCAAAGGGTGGCTATTTTGAAGAAACTAGAATATAAAACATGTTTTCAGTTATTTCACCTTTTTTGTTAAGTACATAACTCCACATGTGTTCATTCATAGTTTTGATGCCTTCAGTGAGAATCTACCAATGTAAATGGTCATGAAAATAAAGAAAACACATTGAATGAGGAGGTGTGTCCAAACTTTTGGCCTGTACTGTACATATATTTCTCACTCTCTCATAATAAAGTGTACAGAGTATATATGCATATCACTTGAGGATATGTAAAGACATACAATAATGTAAAATCTGAATGAACAAAGAGTGAATTATGAATCAAAAACAATCTGGTAAAATTTAGTTTGGATTAGTTAGCTTCAGGAAAGCTGGTAACAAATAGAAGTTAATACCTAGAACGGTAAAGCATACACAAAATAGAGCCCTGCCAATAAAACAGGCATTTTTAAAAGGAAGCAAAATTTATAGATGTTGAATGCACAGTTGATGCTTTATACTGATATGCAAAAGTTTGGAACCAGGTGAAAGAAATACTGTGTGGAAAGGAATCTTCAAAGATCAAGTGATCACAAAGATCAAATGAACACCTACTACCTAAAAGACTACAGTAAATTAGTGTACTGCTAGAGTAAACTGAAAATAGCAAGGTAAACAATATTTGACCTTAGATAAAGGACTTCAGATGTTAAAAATGATTTCTTTTTAAATGTATACTGTTTTACTATACAAGCATCAATATAACAAACACCCTCTCTCCCACTATATTCAAAATTAATAAAAATATACTCATATGTACATTTTCTAATTTATAGAACTTTCAAGTTTAAATGGGTACTGTACAGTTTATGAAAATATAAATGATAAGCTTATTTAAAATGAGTAATAGTCACAGGAAAAAAATAATCTTTTCACAAAAAATGTAAATGTATTTATTTGTAATGTTTCACTATTATTATTTGTAATATTGCGTACCCTGCCTAAAAAATGTGTGTGTAAATGTTTCTTAACTTTATTTTAAAAAACTTTTTTGTTTTTTGGTCATTTTGGCCATCCACACTGAAATTTCATTTTTGACCACCAAAAGCATATCCTTTTGAAAATGCTCTCCAACGTGTGTAAAATTAAAAATGCTGCGTCTTATGTAGCAGTGTAAATGGGAAACACTGAACTCTCCATTACATCCCACATATAATTGTCATGTAATCAGGCACTGACTTTAGTTTGTTCTGATAGTTCTTTTTGTGATCTCATCTTTACTGTCAGGACAGTTAACTGTAACTTCTTTGCATCAGTTGATGGGTACTTACCATTGAAACACTTAAAATATTTTGGTGTATTTATTTTTGCAGGACTCTCAATTTGTATTTTAAAAGACTTTGACAAATGACAAATGTATTGCTTATAACCTTTAGAGAGCACCACAAAGTAACATTATGCATGTTAACATCTCTGCAGACAAAGAAGTCTATTTTGTTTTTTCCTCTTTCTTTTGACATTTCAATTTTCATTGGGTTTACTCCATAAACAAATGGTGAATTCAGCTGATAAGCCATGAATGGCCAAAACGCAGAATTTTGGTATTGCCATGTGGATGAGAAACTTTTACAAAATAATCTGAAAATGCTAGTGTACACAGAAAACATTAAAACTAAAATAGCATTTTCAAACAAGAAAGGCATAGTAGGAATCTTTTTGAGTCCATAGCATTAAAAAGATGACTTTACATGGGGGTTACAATTAAACAAGAAACATTAATTAAAAAATTTGAAAGCAATGGGTTCCAGTGATTTAACAGAGTTAATGTTTAAAGATTACTGAAGAAAAAGATTAAACCATTACAGAGCCAAAAGGATGCCAGCACCTTCAGTGCACAGAGATCTAACCACAGACCTCTTTCCTTTGATATATTTACATGCTCATATAGTCTACATGGTGATATTTTGTCTTGTTGCCTTTTTGAAATATTGTGCACCCTGCAAGAGAAATGTGTTGTTTCATGTTAAAAATAAGACTTATTAAATTTTCAGTGTGTTTGCAGAACAACCAGAATTTAAAACCAGCTCTTTGTATCCATGAGGCAACATTTCTACCAGGAGACCATCAATTCAGTTTATATTTGCTTGTACATAAAATGGTTGCCACAGTAGGAAAAGAGTTAGCTCTTCTACCTCATAGCTCCAGTATTCTGGGTTTAATTTCAAGTTTGCCCAGTATTACTGTTTCCCAGTACACATCCTTCCATGGGGCGGCATGGTGGCGCAGTGGTAGTGCTGCTGCCTCGCAGTAAGGAGACCTGGGTTCGCTTCCTGGGTCCTCACTGCGTGGAGTTTGCATGTTCTCCCCATGTCTGCGTGGGTTTCCTCCAGGTGCTCCTGTTTCCTCCCACAGTTCAAAGACATGCTGGTTAGGTGCATTGGCGATCCTAAATTGTCCCTAGTGTGTGCTTGATGTGTGGGTGTGCATGTGCCCTGCCTGGGATTTGTTCCTGCCTTGTGTCCTGTGCTGGCTGGGATTGGCTCCAGCAGACCCCCGTGACCCTGTGTTAGGTTATAGTGGGTTGGAAAATGACTGACTGACTGACATCTTTCCAGTGTATGTATGTTATTCTGGTTGCCTTTCACATGCCCCAAAAAGGATAAACTGGCAACTCTAAAGTGTTTCCATGGGCCCAAACCCATTTTTCCATTATACTGTTCCAGAAAGATGCAGCTCAGAATTTAATACTGTCCTAGTCCACTCAAATTCATATACAATTTATTGATGTCTAAGAACACATGGCTGTCAAAGTTTTCTTTTATTTAACTTTTATATAACTGTATCTGATAATAAAATATCTTATAGTCAAGTTTAAAATATGTGCATACATTTTAGTAGTAATTGTCATTTTATTGAAAAACGTTACAGTTTAGCAGATCTGTTGTTGACGTCCTACAACTTAATCGGCCTTTATCTAAAAGTGAATGATCAAATCATTAAAACATTTTTAATTATTATTATTGGGTATACAAAATAAAATAATTACATTATATAAAAAATGTGACAGTTAAGAAATTCCATAATGTCAATTTTAAAATGGATTTAAAAAATACATCAGGATGCATGGAATGAGATGGTTATCAAAATGAGAGCAAAAACAGAAGATACCAACCTCAGGTTGAGAGAAATCCATTTGTTTGTCTGAATCTTGACAGCAACTTTTTGCTTATGGCATGAGATGAAAAAGCATTAAAGAGAAAAGTGTAGTGATCAAAGCAGAACTCTAGGAATATCTATCAGACTATCTCTGTTGGGGAAAATAAAAAAGAGCAGGAATTTTGTCTATAGTCAACAGCTGGCAAAACAGAAACAGCATGCTGAAGTCTGAACCTCTCTTCTCCCTTATTCTCACTGTGTAATGTTTATGTGACCAAATTATGCTGTCAGTCTAATATTCATTACACATTAGAACAGCGCTGTCACAAGCAGAGCTGGCAACCACCTAATTATTCTAATGGAGCACTATCCAACCTAACTGATATAAAACTGTTGTATATGCAAAAACCCTTACTATAACTGGAAATATGCAATGTACTTTAGCATTCAAAAGAGAAACATCAAACATAAAATAATATGAAACAGTAAATACCATTTAAGACTGTGACAATTGTTAGCGTTGCTGCCCTGTAGGTCTAGGGACTTGGCTACATATCCAGGTTCATTTCTTGTGTGGAGTTTTCAAATTTTCACCCTCTCTAAATGGCTTTTCTTCCTTTCATATCCCAAAGATATCCTTATTTTGTAGACACTGTCTCTCTACTGGCAATATCTGAATTAGTCTGTGTGTGTGTGTCCTACAATGAACTGTAGTGACATGTTCACAAGTTGCTGTGGTTTAGGTATGGCAACGAACAATCCTGTAATGTAACAAATGGAAACAGAAAATGAATGGAAAAAGCACGTATTAGACCATAAAAAATAATTGATAATTATTTTGTTGTTTGTCAAAGTCATTTTGTGTGAAAGTTAGGAGCATTGTAAGACTTCAATCTCAACAGTATAGCTTGGGTACAATCCATGTTCGACATTTAAAAATAGAGAATTTTTTTTTTACATACAGTGACCTCTGTAATGTTTGAGACAAAGACAGACTTTTCGTTGATTTACCTCTCTACTTCACAGTTTAAAAAAACAAATCAAACAATTGAGACATTATTAAAGTGCACATTGCAGACTTTAATTTAAGGGTATTTGCATAAATATCTGTCTCACCATGTAGAAATTACAAAACATTTTATACATGGTCCTCCATTTCAAAGCACCATAATATCTGGGACATTTGTTGTCACAGGTGTCTGTGGGTTGAATTGCTTCTTTAGTGCAGGCATAAGATACCTTGGCTTGCATCTATACTTTGGAGACTGTAGTTGCCATTATTCAACTTGAGGACAAGAGCTGTGCCAATGAAATTCAAAGAAGCCAGTATGAGGGTGAAAAACAAGAATAAAACCATTAGAGAAATCAATAAAACCATAGGATTACCTAAATCAATTGTTTGGAATATCATTAACAAGAAATAATGCACTGGTGAGCTCAGTAATTGCAAAGGGACTATAATTGCCAAGGAAGACCTCCATTGTTGATGACAGAAGAATCCTCACTATGGTACAGAAAAAAAACCCTGTCTGACAGATCAGAAACAGTCTTCTGCAGGCAGATGTGTATGTGTTAGAGACTTCTGTCTGCAGAAGATTTCATGAACAGAAATACAAAGGCCATACTGCAAGATGCAAACCACTAGTTAGTCACAAAACAAGGGTGGCCAGATTACAGTTTGTAAAAAAGTACTTAAAAGAGCCTACAGAATTCTGGTAAGAGGTCTTGTGGACAGAGGACACAAAGACAAACCTGTATCAGAGTGATGGCAAGAGCAAACTGTGGAGACGAAATGGAACTGCTGAAGATTCAATGCATACCAGCTCATATATTAAACATGATGGTGGGGATGTTATGGCTTGGGAACCCTCAGGTACTGGCATGCTTATCTTCATTGATGATGGAACTGCAGTTGCAGAGTGAATTCTAAGGTGTATAGAAACATCTTATCGGCTCAAGTTCCAGACAGCACTTCATCCTACAACAAGATAAAGATCCCATACATACTGTTGACGCAACAATGGATTTTTTCAAAGCTACAAAATAGAAAATTCTTGAATGGCCAAGCTAGTCCTCTGATTTAAATCCAATTGAGCATGCCTTCCATATGCTGAAGAGAAAACGTAAAGAAACATGCCCCGAAACAAGCAGGAGCTGAAGATGGCTACATCAGAAGCTTGGCAGGAGCATCAGCAGAAAAGATACTCAGTGCCTGGTGATGTCTATAAATCACAGACTTCAAGCAGTCATTGTATGCAAGGGACATGCAACAAAGTACTAAATACGACTGCGTTATTACCATTGCTATGTCCCAAACCTTATGGTGCCCTAAAATGGGGGGACCACGCAGAAAAAGTGTTGCCATTTATACATGGTGTGACTGAAATGTATGCAAATACCCTTAAATTAAATTCTGTAATGTGCACTTTAATCATGTCTGAATTGTTTGATTTGTAATTTTAAATGGTGGAGCAGACGGATAAATCAAGGAAAAAATTATCTTTGTCCCAAGCATTACGGAGGGCAATGTACTTTTGTTGCATTTGATATTATTGGCAATAACAGTAATCGGGGTTACCTAATAACAATTATATACAGTATATTTAAAAATACACTGAATATAGTACATATTCATTTTACAGTTATAAAGTGGTGTGAGGTTGTTTAAAAAATTCTTCCAACCCCAGGGACTTTAAATTTGGAGTCAAGAGTTGAGTTAGGATTAAGGGTTCATCTGCTGGGACAAAGAAACAATAGGGCCTTGAGCAAAAAACACAGTAGGTGAGCGAGAGAAGTTAATTTTGTAGGTGGGCAAAAGTATAAAACAACCCACCAGACAGAAAAGAGTTTTAAGTCCAGTGTAGTTAGGCCAGTGCTGTGGCAAGGAGATGGATTTATTCCAGTGTTTTTCCTAATTTTATTCTGATGTTATTTTACATTTTAGTTTACATTTTTTCTTCCATTTTGGATGACTCTTGTTTATTATTGAATATAACATGTATTTAAGACGGTTAAAATATTCTTTTGTCTTTTCTAATGCTATTTATTTCTTTATGAGCACCTCCATTTAGTAGTGAGGTTTCTACAAAGGGCACAGCGTGCGACTTCACCATCACGCTGGTATAAAGAACAGAACAGTACACTTTCTGGTAATCCAAGATTACAAATAAAAATTCTGTTTGTTGGTAAATTAATGTTATGTTCTCCTGTGTTTAGAATGCAATGCTTCATATGTTCGATTAAGAAATGGCTTTATGTTGTTAGTCCTCATGTCATTCCTTCTTTATGTTCATTATGTTCTTAGTCACTAAAACATTATGTTCCAAGAACTTATCCTCCATGGCTACTTCTTCTGGGCTCAGAAAGTGGTTGTGTATCACAGTAAAGTACTTTTCATATAGTTAATTATTTGAAATATATGTAGTAAGGCAATGATGTTGCACTTGTGTTCCCTGTGTATTGAGCTGTGTCCATTAGTTGTAATTTCTATTAAATTTCACTGTATAATAACGCTAACTTAATTGTACAGTATTTAGCATTCTTATCTAGCTCTTATTTTTTAAAAAGCAGCAATGATTATCAGGCTCCAGTGCCGTTTAAAAAAAGCAGTGCATGCTTATGACATTGCTTGATTTTAATCATAATTATATCAATCATAAAATATTTCTGTTTGCTATGGTTCATACTTTTAGGTTCTTGATGGCTGGCCCTGCCTTTCAGAAAATCTCCAATGGGCTCCTGGCTGTAATTTCTATTTAATGGGACAGTATGCAGCTCTACAGGTCGAGTATTTTCATTTTTACATTTTAATGAATAATTTTACCTTCATAAGAGTAATTACACACACACACACACACATATATATATTACTATTATATATATAATTATTATTATTATTATTATTATATAAATTACAACATAAACCACCTAATAGGATTAGTTTTAGTAAAACCTTCTTTGTGCACTGACATATTTTGTTAAAACAGAAAAAATAAGAAGTGTCTAATTACCAATCAGAATTAGACATCTAAAAATAAAAACTTCTGTGTTCTTAGCAGTCAATGCGGTAACAATATTCTATAATACATCTATTTGGAGATACATTAAAAAACTGTTTCACAGTGTGCTTATGATAAATGTTGCTCACAATACACAGGTGCTGCACAAAATAAACTATGCAAAAATTTAAGGTATAATAGTTCATGGTTTGCTATGGGATCCAAAAAGTTACTTGATTAGATTGTATACAGAAAGCAAACATTTTATCTATAAATATTGTTCACCAACTTAAAGCATAAAAGATAACACTATATCTTAATTAACAATATTTTTTTAATTTTTTATTTTGTTTCCAGGGGAATTATAAATATATTTGTTTCTGATATATCTCTCCTCAAAATAATAAAGGCATAATGATGTATGACTATTGCATGCTGCCTAAGAAATATGTAGTATACATGTCCCGTGCAAATCGTATTAAAAAAAAAAAAAAAATCGAAGAATCCATAAATAGCAGGAAGGGATAGCTGATCCACTTCATGTTTAGTTCCTCCACCAAAAAACAATTCTTCTCCTCATAATGAAATCTTCATATATAACAACCTGAGAGCCTCTGGTCTGGCTCACAGTTATGAACCCCCCTATCTGTTACTACGGTAGCCTTTTAAACTTAAGGTGTCCATTGTAACACCAAAACTCTTGGAGGCCTTTGGTTGTATTACATTTCACATTTTCAGCCAGATTGCACATAATAGGCCAGGCTCCTAAGCCTTTATGTGAGCTGAAAACAACTTTATACAGTATGCATGACTCTGCACCTCAGTGCTTTACAGCTGGGCACTGTTATGGATACCTAATAGGTGGGAATTGGCAATAACATCCACAGAGAACGTGCTGGATTCCTCCACTATTTAGCAAATCTTGAAAGGAAGTGTGATGCTTTGGGCAATGTTCTGCTGGCCTTGGGTCCTACCATTCATGTGGTACTTTGACACATACCACCTGCCTACTGTATACACTGCTGCTGACCAAGACCTTCATGAAAACTTTATTCTCTGAGGGCAGTGGCCTCTTTCAGCAGAGTAATACGCCCTACCACACTGCAAAAATGGTTCAAGAATGGTTTGAGGAAAACAACAACGAGTTTGATGTGTTGACTTAGCCTCCAAATTCTCCAGAGCTCAATCCAATTGAGCATCTGTGGAATGTTCTGGAGGACCCACCTCGTAACTTACAGGACTTCAAGCATCTGCTACTTGACGGCTTGGTGCCAGATACCACAGCATACCTTCAGAGGCCAAGTGAAGTCCATGCCTCAATGGGTAAGGGCTGTTTTGGCGGCAAAAGGGGGACCTACTCAATAATAGGTGGGTTGTTATAATGTTAGGGCTAATTGGTGTATATTGATTTTTCATTTGATCTGTAGTTTTAATATTTTCTTACAGTAAATATTGGTGTAAAAGGCATAGAAAGTTTTATGTGAAATACATTAGGAGTAAAACAATGCAAAGTATTGTTTTGTCCAGAAACTATATTTTCATATTACTAACTAAATGCTTAAGATTTTAAATATACATATTCAAACTGGAAAACCCGTTTCATTATAAATTTCTTACTATGACTGAATGTCAACAAAGTTCCTCTCTATCAGTTATGGTAAATGTTTGTATGTTGTATGTTGAAGGATTTTGTAAATTTGTGGCTATATTTCATTTACAGATTGGACCTCATGCAGTTAATCTAGCTGGAGGACAAGCAGCAAGTGCTCGGATTGCAAAGTCTATTTTTAATAAATACAGGGATTTAGATGATTGTCAGACATTTGAAAAAGGTGAAACTGAAGAATATCTTCTGCAGATGCATGGGCTCATGTGGCTTTAACTGCTTACTCTGCAGAAATCAAACTACTGCATCTAATCACTGATGCATTTCATGTACATGCTTAATCTGAAGCTAATCCAAGATGGAAAAATAGCTTATTACAGGAGAATCCATCCAGAAACTTGTACTCACACATGTTGTATCAATTTAATGATGCCGGTCAACATAATCTGCACATTTTTGGATGTGGAAGAATACTGGAATACTGGTAAACTCACATAGACATGGTTGGAATTACCTGAAACCACATAGATAGTGGCCCAGTTGAGCATTAAAACACTACCACAGTGACACTGTGCCACTACTGTCATAACATTACTTAAATGAAAAAAAAATTCTGGAAGCCAGTCTCACATTCATATTAGTTGACAAAAGAGTTTCAATGAAAAATAAAAAATGGTGAAATTCAACAAATTGTTTAATTTTAAGATATGCCCTGTCATGCATGGGTAGTTCATCCTGGAGTGTTTCCTACTTTGTATCTGTTACCTGTAAAAATATTTAACACAGGTTTATATGTTTTCCGATTTCATATTAATAATAATACTTTAAGGGAAATCTTTTTGCCTTTGCCAGTGCTATCATGGAATCAAGTGTGGAAAGCAGCCTGGACACAGACAGGCGGACACCAATGGTTCAAGCACCAACACACGTTTATTCGTGTCCAACTATTATTTGCAGTGCACACAACCCAGTACCCCATACCAAACACCCTCAGTCCAGGCCTCTCTCAATGCCTTTCTCTCTCTTCCTGACCGCCTCCACTCCTCTCCTCCGAGCTCTGTCCTCTTCCACCAATGAACTGGTGTGGCGGAAGTGCCCGCTGAGCACCCGGAAGCACTCTGGGTGTCCCTGGTATTCTTTTCCCTAGCACTTCCGGGTGTGGCGGAAGTGCTGACATCCAGGGCTTCACAGGCATCCGTGCGCCCCCTGGCGGTGACCACAGGCCCCTATAGAGTTGGGCTTCAATGCTCTGTTCCCATGGTCCCCATACAAACCAGGGTGGCTGCCCCCTCGAGGTCCGGAGGAGTCGTAATCCCTCTTCTGGTCCTTCTGGGCGTCCCAGCTAGGTACTGCCCCCAGCCGCTCACCACACAAGATAATGTGATGACTAGTCTAATAAGACACACAGCAGCCACTTTTCCAGGGAGGGTCTTCCAAATGCCAATTGACTTTTTATTAGATATGCGCGATATAAACGTTGCCCTATCGCTTCCCATTGTCTAGGGTATGGGGACACCACCAAAATAATAAAAACAAGTTACCTTCATCCTGTTTACCTCTTGCCTGCCCTTTAACCATTCGCTCTCTTCTCACCCTGATGCTGTCTTCCTACCTACGCTAAATGATTCTCCTCACAACTACATACTACTCCTTTTTGCTGGGATTGCACTGTTAATTAACCCTGACCCTGTCACTAAGATCCTTCTTGGGAAATGCCCTGAATACTTATGAAATGCTTTTCCTCCAAGACTCAACCTTAAGACTGCTTCCACTCCCCATAGCCCATGTAGCAGAGAGACACATAGTTCACAAAAGACACCAGTACAAAGCTCTAAGCAAAACAAAATAGAACACAATTTAAAATAATGAAAGAAGAATGTTAAATACAGTATATCAGCATTATAGACTGAAATAAATTGCAAGAATTGTGAAAATCCTCCCAAAAAAAAAAAATAAATAAACCCAACAGCTGCTGATATTGCAGCTATTTTTTTAATAATGAGCTATGTATTATTGATCAGATGACATGTCTAGAGTTTGAAACATCTGACTGCTTCAGCATTAGTAAGACAGCAGTATCCAGCAAGCAGCAGAGCTGGATTAGTTATTCATGGCTTCCCTCCAAACTAATTTTTGAGGCTCCACTGTGTGCAATAAATATAAATAAAGGTTAGAAGTATGGATATTGGCATAGCAAACAGCTTTTTACACTGTTGGAAAAAAAACACATACAAGCAGTGGTCCAATTTGCAGAAAAACCAACAAACAATAGAATATATTGGTCTAGAAGGGTGCAACATGTTGGGATCATTAGTACCAGGTACATTTCCATGGTGGAGATACAACCAGCTTTGCAATGCAACCTGGAGTCATACAGATAGTGAATGACATTTTGTCACATAATTGTTCCTCTAGGGTGGCATTCAACCAGACTGTGTATCAGACTGTAAAACTATAGAGAAACTGGCTATCACAAAGGACTGCAATCCCTTACCATACCACATAATTTTCTGCCAGTATGCCACTTGAGATTGTTCTCGATATTGTACCATCATTCATGTTATTTGCATCCTGTGGTCTTACGCTCCAGAGTAGGACACAAAACTTATTGCCGAGAATGAGTCAATGCTAGCCCACTGTAGTTCTGAGAACACGATTAGAACCAGTTCACTGTACAAATGTGGACAGCAATATCAAACAATCTCTGGTAGACAACCACTTCTGCGACACACATTAGAATAAGTCCTCACACATGGTTTGATATAGATGCTATAACAGCCTACTGAATGATTATCAATTCCTCCCATGTTGTTTTAACTAAAGGCCTTTGAGAACTTTCAAAACTTAAGTTTCATTCTTCCTGCAAAGAGAGGTGTAATACAGTCGCAACCACAAAGACAAACACTTCCTTCAGTATGTCAGGTTGTCCAGCAGCCTCACAAAAAATAAGATTTGGCCACTTATCAAGCTCGTTTAAATGTCTGTATCATGGACTTGTGTGTTATCCTGACTTTTTGCTGTGTTGCAACTGCATTAGCAGCATACTGACATCACTATAATACAACAGATTTTTCAAATACCTAATATGCATCCCTCTGGTGTTTGCCACAAATGTAATGCATTTGAAAAACTAACAATTTGAATACTTGGGCGTGCACATTTCACTAACCAATTTCATGACATATGGACAGCCATTTATGGGTGCTACTATAAATATATTTTTTACAACAAAAGTATAGTAGTAGTTGTAATAGCAGCATCACATGTACAGAGTACAGTGAAAATCTTACATGTAGTTTGAAGTGATGGCTGAGAAAAAATTTTAATCTCATACTTTTATACAGAACAGAGATAAAAAAAAAAAGTTTATAATACAAGCCAATGGTGACCAATTCTAAACAGTGGCAAATAATGTAAAAAACATCCATAAAAAAAAGTCAAAAAATCTCATGTTACTTCTGTTGCAAAATCCCCCATGTCAGTCATACAATCATATGTTCAAAACGTGCAAAACACATGCATTTTTTGATAAAATATTGTTAAATGAAACTTTCAGAAAAATTAGTGCATATCATAAACAGGAAAAACAATTCACATAGGATTGACTTTTTTAACTTTAACTAATCAAACAAAGAAATTAATGATTCACATCAAGAAATCGGCCTGCAAAGAATTTTTTTATACTGTATTTATATATATACATTACAGGCCAAAAGTTTGGACACACCTCCTCATTCAAAGTGTTTTCTTTATTTTCATGACTGAAGGCATCAAAACTATGAATGAACACAT
Source organism: Polypterus bichir lapradei (assembly GCA_026402145.1). NCBI lineage: Eukaryota > Metazoa > Chordata > Cladistia > Polypteriformes > Polypteridae > Polypterus > Polypterus bichir. The sequence continues at coordinate 26,291,448 of JANRMT010062831.1, forward strand.
GTGGAGTTATGTACTTAACAAAAAAAGGTGAAATAACTGAAAACATGCTTTATATTCTAGTTTCTTCAAAATAGCCACCCTTTGCTCTGATTACTGCTTTGCACACTCTTGGCATTCTCTCGATGAGCTTGAACAGGTAGTCACCTGAAATGGTTTTCACTTCACAGGTGTGCCTTATCAGGGTTATTTAGTGGAATTTCTTGCTTTATCAATGGAGTTGGGACCAGCAGTTGTGTTGTGCAGAAGTCAGGTTAGTTGGACGATCATTTATTTTTCAACAGGACAATGACCCCAAATACACCTCCAGGCTGTGTAAGGGCTATTTGACCAAGAAGGAGAGTGAT
>JANRMT010062831.1:26291891-26352964 GCA_026402145.1 Polypterus bichir lapradei
ATATATATATATATATATATATATATATATATATATATATATACACACACACACACGTTTTCTTCCTACATCAGAATTTTAAAAGCATAATCAAATGAAGCATGCCAATCGCCATCATAGTATAAATGTGTTCAGCAATCAAGCATATTTATAATAATAAAAATCAGAACAATGAGCCTGCCCTCAACCAAAAAAAAAGAAACATTAGCCATATACATTCAAACTCAAAATTAGAAGATAAAACACAAGACAAAGGCAAAAAAGATCTAATAAAACTTTGTGGCAAATTTTGGAAATAAAGATCTGGAAGACCAAGCAGCCCTGGACTTGTTCAGAGAAAACACATGTAGTGTAAAAATTAAATGGAGAGTAAACTACTTAACAGTCATAAACATAGGGAAAGTCCTTGAGAGAGAGAGAATAAAAAAAAAAAACTGGACGGGCTGGTGTGGCCTCCCCTTAGTAATACTGCAAATAAAAAAGGTATGTATGTAACTTGTTTCAGAAATAAAACTTGCTTTTCTGAAATATTAACTAGTGTTCCACTTGTTTAGTGATGTGCAAAAAGATAAATGTGCTTTTGGGTCTTTAGAGGCGCAATGACTGCAGTCAGCTGTGGATGACATTGCAATTAACTGATTACATTTATCATAAATGCTTGGCAATAGTGCAACATAAATTTACAGACTCACTTAGGAGTGCCAGTCATTCACTGTGCAGGGTTTGAAAATATTATGTTATGAGAAATACATTACCATTTGTAGAATTTCTAATTAGTGAAAGGCATACTTTTCTCACATTAAGTAAAAATTGGCTTTATATTTTGGTTCTTTAATAGATTGGGAAGCATATTTGAAAAATTATTAGATAGGTGTGATTCCCTGCCTAGTCAGTGACTGTATGATGCTTGTAAGATTTTTTTATTTACTCCCAAAGACATGTGGTTAAGCTCATTGTAATTACTAAACTGGTTTCTGAGGGACACGCATAAGTACTTGTGATGAACTAGCACACTGTCCAGGGCTAGTTACCTCTTGTGCCAAATGCTGAAAAAACAGGCTCCAACTTGCTGTGATCCTGTAATGAAGAAGTAGGTTCACAAAAAAAAAATGGGTGGATGGGAAGGGATAAACATTCTTAGGTTTTTCAGAGTTGTAAATTTCTAAAAAATCTTCATTTTTTCATGAGAATGTATGATCTCTTTTATTAATTAAAACTAGTTAAAACTAAACCTCAACTACTGATCACTGTGCCAATGGGGTCTGTAAGCCTGGTTTCTTTTAAGGTACATTATATTATTTATAGCATACATACTGCACAATTAATGAATATATTTTAGCAATTTAGCTTATTAATAAAGTAAAGACATGTTAATTGAAATGAGATACAGAAGGGTACTTCTCAAATAGGAGCTAACAAAAACACATACATTAACTGGGCAGCAAGTTTAATAGAGGAGTTTTGTGTTAAGAAATATGTTTAAAGCTAATGTTTAAAAATGATTAAAGTTGATGCAGATTAATAGACGTTAATTTAATTTGTTAAGTTATTTACAGTTGTGTGCATTGTTCAAAAAAGTATTCTTAAAGTTAATGGTGGTTAGCAAGAAAAAGTATTCTTACTGTATTGGTAACCTTTGGAAAAAAGAACTTTCCCAAGTATTAAATAGCTGAAATCAATCTGTGGAACTTGAAGATCACCTACGGACAGCATGATGACATTCCACTACCCCTAGGCACCTCTGAACATTGATAGAGAATTGTGGAAGACCCATCTGAAAAATTGTAAGACGCATATACTGTTGTATAGGAGCAAATTCATCATTAAAAGAAAAATGAATGTATAATATTTTTAAGTACATATAGCCTTGTCTTTATATCTTCCACTATAGTTGCTGAAGAAAAATATGTTTGTTTTAATGTGGATAAGATACTAAATACCACACAAAGGCAATGGGTAACATACAGGATAAGGTTAAAACAAAATACAAATCTTTGTCACAGAATATACTTGTCTAGTTATATAAAAAGTGGATTGCTATCACAGTTTTTCCACAATTTCCTACTCACTGTGAGTAAATGAACCAAAGTAATCTGATGTTAATACTAAATTCACAGAACAAATAAACAACTCCACAGAACTGAAAATACATTCTGCTTGCTTAATTTGCAGTTCACGTTCACTCATGTTGCCTTACACAATTCTTACTGTGTAACAGTTGAGAACACTTGTGCTGTGACTGCAAATACACAGTTCAAAGTGCCAATAAACTACAACAGTCTTCACCTGAAAAAACATATCCAGCCAGCTATTTGCTCCTAATTCTTTAACAACAAAATGTCACAAACATGAATAATACAGAAGGCAATGGAGCATCAAAGGGCACATTGAACAAGATGTAGGGGAAGAAGCAGAGAAAGAGGAACACAACTTGTTTCAAATTAAATAACAACCATTCTAACTAAAAATGTAATCATCCATGCAATGAGTATGCATGTAGCAGAATGGAGACTGAAAATCAATGTACTGGGAATCATACGAACCTTCATGACTTAGAACTGGTGAGTGTGTAAAAATTAACAGTAAATTCTAGGATATTTGGCTTTCATAGCAGCAGGGTGACTGCATGGTCAAGTTTGATTTTGTATGGTTTGTATGTAGAGTTCAGAAAAGGCCAGTTGAAGGCAGGTGAAACAATACTCACTCTAGAACAAGACTTTAAATTAGTGAAACATGTTTTTCGAATAAAATCCTAAGACTACTAGAAACCCAGTGCCGCATAATAGAAGAAAATGGAACACATTAGAACATAACATTGTATTCCTATGCTTAATGAGAAGACAAGGATGTCTATAAATGTGTGTCGTTTGAGAGGAACAATGAACATGTCAAAGAGGTGCACTACTTATATGTGCAGATAAGCTGTGCATTTCTACATAGTACTATAATATTAAAGGCTTGGCTTACATAAAGGAGTAGGAAGTACTGTTACGGTACTTTAAGAAATACACAATTTCTTAATCACTAATTATGCAAAATTGTCTTTATTTAGAGAATTCTGGAGCTTAAAGAAATGCTTTACCAAATGAGTTCTTCTATGTTGATGAGTAAATACTCAATTGGTCTATAAAGCTACAATTTCAAAGTATCATAGGACAAAGTGCAATAGACCAAATGAGGTTAAATTGTCACTGTTTGTGCTGCAATCACCCCCCAAAAGGTTGTCCATCAGCATGCAACACTTGGGCCTTACAAATCAATTATCTGTTGACACCCCTTGATATACTGCATGGTTGATTGTTCCAACTTGGCTACCCAGGCAACAATTATTTTGTCATTTGGGACAACATTTGGTATTAACTTTTAAGGAATGGTTCACCACTCCTCATCAAATCCATGTCAACTTCCTTTAACCATGTTCCTCATTTTTCACTGCATGGTGATCGATAGTAAATGACCACAGACCTTGTCAGCAAGTGAATGAGTTAGTAATTATTTGAACAGTTTACAAATATTTTCGTTCAAACTTGGTTGCTCAACTTTGGCCTTAGAGGGCTGAAGTGAATCCAGTGTTTTTCTCCAACATCTGTTGTTTAATTAGAAGCCAATCGCTGCCAACAATAGAATTTATATAGTTTTAGGTCTTCCTTCTGAAATGTCAAGTCATTCTTCTACTGTTGATTTTTTTCTTTCCAAGTATATCATCCAAATTCTTTGCCTAGAGTAGATTAGTAACTCTTAGTCCTTGACTTTTTCTTGTCCATTTCTTTTTAAATATTAGGGGGCTCTGCCCACTGCTCGCTTCACTCGCCAACCTCCAGGTTTGGTTAACCGGATATACAATTTAAAGAGTTTGTTATTTTCATTTCATTCATTTTCTATTTCTTGATATTTGCCAGTAATAAAGCTGTAGTGAATGAGTTATTCCCCCTCCCCGGGTCTGCCAGTGCCGTGATGCATGATCTGCATGTTACGCTGCACGTCAATCATTTAAAAGTCTGTATAGCAGCTGCTGCTGCTTGTGACGTGCTGTGTGATCTGCATGTCGTGCTGCGCGATGATCATTTAAAAGCCCGTAAAGCAGCTGTTCTTTAAGCCAGCTGCTGCTTGTTCCATGCTGCGTGATCTGCATGTCGCGCTGCGCGTTGATCATTTAAAAGCCTGTACAGCAGCTACTGCTGCTTGTGACGTGCTGTGTGATCTACATGTTGCACTGTGCAACGATCATTTAAAAGCCTGTACAGCAGCTGTCCTTTTATCTCACTTCTTTGTCTCGCAGGACGTTAAAGTGTCTCCGAGAATTTTTTTGTAAATAGGGTGTGTCATGCAAGTAGTCTCGCGAGACTTCAAAGTGTCTTCCGTTCAAGTAGTCTTGTGGGACTTCAAAGTGTCTTCTGAGAAGATCATGTCTCGTCTCCCTCCCAAGATTTTTTATAATAGAGAGACTATAGTAAAACATGTACAGTACTTCATGACAAATACATTTTTGTGTACATGGTACAAAGACAGATGATGAACTGCTAGCTGATTTGTCATTTACATCTCATTTTTAATTAGCAGCTGGTTAAGAAGATGAGAAGCATTAAAAATAGATAATTGGGGTGATGAATGTCGTTGATTTTCTTGAGAGCATATATTTGCACATGATTATTATGTCTGTTTCATAAATAAAAGGATGACAAAAAAGTGAATGCAGATGTGTAAAATAAAAAAACACATTGAATGCAGCTGTGCAAGATTGAAAGAAGCATTAGAAGGTTTGGAATGTTAACAAGTGAGTTAACTAAAAATTAAGCATAAAAATGCTGCTTCAGCAGCAGTAATTGGTATCTAATTAAGAACTGAGTTGGAACAAAACCTGTGAGTTTCCAGGAGCATAGTTGAGCACCATGCATTATGGTAAGCATGTTGTGTATGGTATTGTAATTGAAGTAAAATATTTAAATAAGGTATCTTAATTGTTTGACTCACGCATTTTATTGGTACTTTTTGAAAATTAAACATATGATGCATGTGTGAGTTCAGACCTGATCATTTAATTTTAATGGCTGTATATACAAGTTTTCAATAATTCCATATTTTTTCCCTGTATTCGTTTTGACAGATCTGTTATTTTATACTGATGACAGCATCCATGAATGTTTTGATATTGATTTACAACTGTGAGAGTTATGTGTAAGCAATTGAGAAAAACTGTAGTATGCCATATATCTAATATATAAAGCAGAGTCGATGTATGTATGTGTGTGTTTGTTTGTCCGCCATATAAATCTGCACCGGGCGTCCAATCGCCACCAAACTAGTGATGGGGCTCCTTTGTGACCAGTACTTTCTCCGGTCCTGTTCAGCCTATATACATCGGACTTCCAATACAACTCGGAGTCCTGCCATGTGCAAAAATTTGCTGATGACACTGCTATCGTGGGCTACATCAGGAGTGGGCAGGAGGAGGAGTATAGGAACCTAATCAAGGAATTTGTTAAATGGTGCGACTCAAACCACCTACAACTGAACACCAGCAAAACCAAGGAGCTGGTGGTGGATTTTAGAAGGACCAGGCCCCTCATGGACCCCATGATCATCAGAGGTGACTGTGTGCAGTAGGTGCAGACCTATAAATACCTGGGAGTGTAGCTTGATGATAAATTGGACTGGACTGCCAATACTGATGCTATACTGAAGGACAGAGCCGACTATACTTCTTTAGAAGGCTGGCGTCCTTCAACATCTGCAATAAGATGCTGCAGATGTTCTATCAGATGGTTGAGGCGAGCGCCCTTTTCTACACGGTGGTGTGCTGGGGAGGCAACATAAAGAAGAGGGATGCCTCACGCCTGGACAAACTTATGAGGAAGGCAGGCTCTATTGTAGGCACAGAGCTGGACAGTTTGACATCCATGGCAGTGCGACGGGCACTGAGCAGCCTCCTGTCAATAATGGAGAATCCACTGCATCCACTGAACAGTATAATCTCCAGACAGAGGAGCAGCTTCAGCGACAGACTGCTGTCACTGTCCTGCTCCACTGACAGACTGAGGAGATCGTTCCTCCCCAACACTATGCGACTCTTCAGTTCCACCCGGGGGGGGGGTAAACGTTAACATTATACATAGATATTGTCTGTCTGTTATACCTTCATTGTTATCACTCTTTAATTTAATATTGTTCTTTTTTAGTATGCTGCTGCTGGAGTATATGAATTTCCCCTTGGGATTAATAAAGTATCTATCTATCTAGGAGGAGGTCATGGGGTATGTTTGGTTGGGAAAAATGGTCGTGGTGACCTGCAGGGCACCTTTTCACCGACACAACGTTCGGTACACGTCCCCGTACTTATCACCGCGGCGCAATCTAGCGGCAGCTTGGGTCTCTGTGCGTTGCTCTTTACCCATGTTTCTTTAAATTGCCAAGAGATGGCGGAAGTGTCCAACTATGAGGCTGACTGCTTTGATTGGGTAAACGGGAACTGCCGTATGGATGTAAAACGTGAACGACCCAGAAAGCGTGACCCACATGCACTGATAGTGCTGTATTTCATTCGCCAACATCCGTTATATGCAAGCACGTTTGAACAGAGACTCGCCTTAAAAAGACAGTATCCTTCCCCCACCATTTTCCCCAAACGCGGCACCAGTTGTATATCACTTCTCTCTGTAGTTACCATCGCCAACGTCCGTTAGATGGCATCACGGTTCAACACAGACGCTCCTTAGAAAACAGAGCACCCCTCCCTGCAATTTTTCCCAGTACAGTTTCAATGCTACTCTTTCTCACTGGCTTTCTGTATTTGTGGAGTACAATTTCAGTGTTGCTCTTTCTAACTGACTGGTGCTATTTGTTCGCTTTCCGACGTATTGTAATAACGTAAATTCATTTCATTGTGGTGCTTATTCCATATGTAATACCATGTAACACATTATAATTGTCCTGTTTTTAGCTAATATACCCGTGCCACCGAAAAAAAGATGTAGAATTGGAAGGTCCACTTCATATACCACAAGAAAGTCTATTTCAAGGGCGTCTGAAACGCCACAGCAGACAGAATCCAGAGTGGAGGAACTTAAAATAAAATGTCAATCAGAAAACTGTTTTGTTTCTGTGTTTTGTTTCTTTCATTTGGGAAATTCACCGCTTATAGATTCCCAGGCAACATCGGGTACTCCTGCTAGTTGATGATATACCACATTACATGCAATAAAACATTAGTAACATTAATACATTTAGGAATTTTCTGTGCTTTTGTCTCTGTTGATATTGTACTTTTACAGTGTAGCAATACATTATTATGAAGTGCTGACTTGCTGTGTTGTTGGGCTTTGTGTAAGCTGCTTAAAATCATGTAAATCCAAAAGTTGTAAGTTTTCTGGAGTACTAACAATTCACTTTTGTGGGGTCATATATGGAATCAGTAATCATGTAGGTTACTTCAGCCATTAAGTTACCTGACATCTGCTGAGTTTGAATGTACACAACCTGCAAACAATATAAAAAAATGTTGTAATCTTAAAATATTACCAGTAAATTACACAGGGTTTGAATTGCATAATCCAAAGAATTATTGGAAAAGAAATTTCAGAAGAGTGCTCTTGTGAGATTGAGCCTCATTTTTGTTTCACTGAACAGAAATAAAACATTGCTGTAAACTCAACTTATAAATAAAAGGTTAACCTACTGACTTAGTGGTGCCAGGATGATAAATTCACCCTTAATGTCAGCAAAACCTAAGAGCAGGTCATAGACTTTAGAAATCAGACCACACTTCCATCTCATTGGAGAGTATGCTGTTGAAAGTGTAAACACCATGGAATTTCTTGGAGTGACTAGTACTAATAAATTGAAGTGGCCACAAAACATGTCCTCTCCTTTCAAAACGGCTCACTAAAGCCACACTATCTCACCTGTGTGTGGGAAATTTTGCATTTCCTCATCTGTTCTTACGAACTTCTACAGGTGCAGAGTGGCCTCTTTCCTTACTGGTGGCATCGCATCTTGCCAAGTGCACATGCTCAGCTCAGGAACATAAAGCACTGAAAAGGGAGGTGTTGGCAGAAAAGAATATTAGTGACACCCAGCTGCCTTCTTTTTAGGATACACATAACACCTTTTGCCTTAGAAAGGCAAACGGTATTATTAAAAAAAAACTATGACATCCTAAACAGTTGCTTTTGTTACTCTATCCATCTTTCAAACGAGACAAGTAGAAAGTAGATTCAGGTACACTTTCCAATCACAGGTCATACAGCTGCTCAGTTAAAACAACAAATATAAGAAATATTGCACCTTAAAAATGTGTTATGTGCAGGAATACACATAAACAAATACTTGAAAATATGTATATCATGCAGTTTGAACTTTTTGTGTGCCTGTTGTATGTAATGTTTCATTGTCAATTGCTCTGAGGAGACATACAAGTAAGAATTATGTTATGCTATGTACACATGACAACAAAGTTGAAATTGATCTCATATCTTCTTTAAATTAATTCAGTTTCTTCCAAGTTACTCAGGTTTTCATAAGAAAGTCACAGAAGCCTACTTGCACAATCAGGGCTAATAATATTGGTATAAAAAGCACTGTTGACGTCTTCATCTTTAAACAATAAATCATTATTTTTCCGTAGCACGCCAAAGCTGCCACCTTGAAATCCAACTAGCATTCCGTTGTCCAAAGGTTATCATGATAAGAATGAGCGGTGGGGGCTATCTTTTATTCTTCCGTTTAAACCAAGTCATGACTGAAACTGGATTGTTCAGCTGCCAGAAAGTCTTTGCACGACATAGGGTTGTGTGACGCTGCCCTCTCTTGGGAAAATGCACGCTGTTTTAGCAACCAAGTGACACGCGAATTCACGTTTCTGTCACGCGGCCTTTAAAAGAAAGTGCTGACTCACCTTGAGTAATCGCTTGTGGCTGCTGGTAAGGAGAAAACTGCCACCGTCAGATATCGTTTCAGTCATCCTGCTTCGGCGAACAGGTGAGATAGCATGAATGAAGAACTGACGAGTTCGGCCCGGTGTATATGTAGCATAGGTGTTCTTAGCAGTGCCGATCAGAATGGAAGGGTTGCTTAATAATTTGCATATGCCTAATTATAATAAAAACAAACTGAAGAAGTGTTATTGTAAACGACACATGCAGCAACAGACCACAGTCAAAAACACCGTGGGACGTGCCGTGGGCCAGTTGTATTGTCATCTTTCACACCTCGTAATGTACAGAAAGCTCTCGCGTACACTTCAACTCGTAACAGAAATCGTAGCTTTTGCTTTAAAACGCAAACACGATTTCTGTGCATGCATAATTTAACTTTATGGCGCTGTCAACAAACAAAAAATGTGTAACTTTGTGAAAGTAGAACTCGGTGGCAGGGAGTTTAAATGCGTATTTCCTGCGGGAGTGTATTACAACAGACAGCGTACCGGACACGGTAAGGTCAAGTGTGTACGGTGAGGTGAGGTGCCTGTGAATCGCAAGCGACAAGTTGTATTCTGTTGAAGTTTAGGATCTGGAAGCAAATCGGAGGCAGAATCGAAAGCTCCAAACGTTTATAGTCGGTGCAGTGTCTCCTGCCACAACATACTGATTTAGGAAACTTTGAACCTAAATCACGACTGCTACCAGTTTTATATTTACTATGATTTTTTTTTTAATTCAACCAATGTCTGAAATTTTGGCCGCTTATACAGGCTTTAATAGCGCGACCTCTGCACTTACCATTTTACAAATGTAGGTGTCCTTGAAAAATTATTTTTTGGCACAATTTTTCACGACTGTCCTCAGTAGTTTTATTCTAAAAGAAGTATAGAGTTCCGATCCTAGAGCACAAATTAGGGGTATCCTCTTTCAGTACTGTACAGATTAATCGGACTTATCAGGGCTGCTCCCTTCACACCTCCCTACAGTCATTCTCTGGCATGCTTATTTAGTGCTGCATAATTTAATCAGGGCGATGCAGAAGGTGGTCAGTGCTACCAGTGCCCCTAAATATTTCAGAACTAAAGTTTAATGGTCAGTACTGTCACCTTGCAGCCCTGGAATTCTAAGATGTAATTCCATGATTTCAATATTTAGGATGGTAAATATCTGGGTTTATGCTTATTGAAGAAGGGCCTGAGAAAATGCCAGACTGCCGACATATTTTTATGTATGTATGTATGTACAGTATATATGTATGTATATATTTTTTATTTCTCAGAATTGACCAATTTTGATTGGGCTTGAAGTTTTATGACTGTCTATTATCTCATTCAGGGCTGGTTCCTGTGTCTACCTAGCACTGATAGAATAAGCTTTTGCATCATATATTGGAAGGAGTGGGTTTAAAAAATGAGTGGCAGGTTAACAGGAATGATGTATGATCAAATTTTTGTGATTTTGTGGACAATGTAATCTCATCCTTTAGTACAGTCTTAAAAGCCTAATAAAACAACTCAACTTGTGTCTATATAAATGTCTATGAAAAGTATAACATCAAAAATCCAAGCAGCAAGTATTAAATGGTTTGGGATCACTAAATGATTTGATCCTATGACACAGATTCTTGAAAGTGTTATAATGAGCCAAACCTTTAAAAGGGTTATCTTCAGCATTGAAGGTCCTTGAATATCTATATGTACAGTTGTGCTTGAAAGTTTGTGAACCCTTTAGAATTTTCTATATTTCTGCATAAATATGACCTAAAACATCATCAGATTTTCACTCAAGTCCTAAAAGTAGATAAAGAGAAACCAGTTAAACAAATGAGACAAAAATATTATACTTGGTCATTTATTTATTGAGGAAAATGATCAAATATTACATATTTGTGAGTGGCAAAAGTATGTAAACCTCTAGGATTAGCAGTTAGTTTGAAGGTGAAATTAGAATCAGGTGTTTTCAATCAATGGGGTGACAATCAGGTGTGAGTGGGCACCCTGTGTTATTAAAGAACAGGGATCTATCTGCTGTCTATCGATCTGTCTGCTCTTCACAACACATGTTTGTGGAAGTGTATCATGGCACAAACAAAGGAGATTTCTGAGGACCTCAGAAAAAGAGTTGTTGATGCTCATCAGGCTGAAGAAGGTTACAAAACCATCTCTAAAGAGTTTGGAGTCCACCAATCCACAGTCAGACAGATTGTGTACAAATGGAGAAAATTCAAGACCCTCTCCAGGAGTGGTCGACCAACAAAGATCACTCCAAGAGCAAGGCATGTAATAGTCGGCGAGGTTACAAAGGACCCCAGGGTAACTTCTAAGCAACTGAAGGCCTCTCTCACATTGGCTAATGTTCATGTTCATGAGTCCACCATCAGGAGAACACTGAATAACTATGGTGTGCATGGCAGGGTTGCAAGGAGAAAGCCACTGCTCTCCAAAAAAAACATTGCTGCTCGTCTGCAGTTTGCTAAAGATCACGTGGACAAACCAGAAGGCTATTGGAAGAATGTTTTGTGGAGGGATGAGACCAAAATAACATTTTTTGTTTAAATGAAAAGTGTTACGTTTGGAGAAGGGATAAGGTTCTTATGCTGGAACGCAGTGTTTTCCTTTCTGTGAAATATGGTGGTGGTAGTATCACGGTTTGGGCCTGTTTTGCTGCATCTGGGCCAGGACGGCTTGCCTTCATTGATGGAACAATGAATTCTGAATTATATCAGAGAATTCTAAAGGAAAATGTCAGGACATCTGTCCATGAACTGAATCTCAGGAGAAGGTGGGTCATGCAGCAAGACAACAACCCTAAGCACACAAGTCGTTCTACCAAAGAATGGTTAAAGAAGAATAAAGTTAATGTTTTGGAATGGCCAAGTCAAAGTCCTGGTCTTAATCCAATCGAAATGTTGTGGAAGGACCTGAAGCGAGCAGTTAATGTGAGGAAACCCACCAACATCCCAGTGTTGAAGCTGTTCTGTACAGAGGAATGGGCTAAAATTCCTCCAAGCCGGTGTGCAGGAATGATCAAAAGTTACTGGAAACGTTTAGTTACAGTTATTGCTGCAAAGGGGGGTCACACCAGATACTGAAAGCAAAGGTTCACATACTTTTGCCACTCACAAATATGTAATATTCGATCATTTTCCTTAATAAATAAATGACCAAGTATAATATTTTTGTGTCATTTGTTTAACTGGTTTCTCATTATCTACTTTAGGCCTTGAGTGAAAATCTGATGATGTTTTAGGTCATATTTATGCAGAAATATAGAAAATTCTAAAGGGTTCACAAACTTTCAAGCACAACTGTATATTATGCTAATGTTTGTCTGTCTGTCATGTGATTACTCATAAACTAATGGGTCTAGTACCTTGATCTTAGTCTTAATCGAATGTTTATGACCTGATACTTTCTGGATATTAAAAAAACATATGGTAGCAGCAACTAGGTGGAAATGTTTATTGTAATTAAAGCATCTATTGATAATCCCCCAGGTCATGGTTCATATATGTTCAGAATTCAGAATCACATGTACTTTATATGTTTGTAAACAATGTGCAGAGAGTTTACTGTTGTTTATGTCTTGCCTTTTGTAGTCCCTTTAGTTTAGGACCACAGCTCTGCGTGTTTCACCAGTAAAGTATATTCTTTACTAAGGCAAAAAAAACATGCAGCCATATTCAGAAAAAAAAGCCTAAGCATTCTGTAGATGTTACTTTTTTGGTGCATACTACACATCAAGGAAATCTTTGGTATCAGAGTTAAAATATCATACCACATATACACTATATTAAAGGTAGCTCTTTGTACACATTAACCACACACTTTCATGCATCAGGAAGCAATGATGGCATGTGGAGTAGTATGTGCTGTTTTATCAATGTGTTATGTAAGGACCTTGCATTCAAAGCATATTGCTAATGGGCAATAGTATGTCCACCATGTTTTGGAAAATGCATACATGTTTTCATTATTGTGAAGTTCAGGGTCAATTATTACACTATTGACATATATTAAAAAAATCATATATTTATAAACTGAGAGATTGGTGAGGAGTGCATTAGAGAAGCTAGTTTGTACTTTCGATTAAATGACATGTTAGTTGACCATGCAATTAAGAAATTCATTGTATTCTGTATATATGACAATACCACTGTTCTTGCTAGAGCATGTATTATTTTCTGCAGAAATGTTCTTTTCACCTTATATAGTGCGTTTCTGTGGCAGTCTGCATCAGCTCCATGCTCCCTTGTCACTTCTTTGAGGCACTTGAACCTGAAACCATTGATTGTCAATAACTAAGATGAGCTAGGCAAATCAGGATACATACAGTCAGAAAAAAATGCCAGGGCTTTTATTAAAATCAAACCAAAAACAAAGTGTCCAACAGTGTAGTGCTCCATCAATTAAATATATAATCCATGAAATGAGTGAATGTGGAGGTTAAATATCCTTCCATTATCCAACCCGCTATATCCTAACTACAGGGTCACGGGGGTCTGCTGGAGCCAATCCCAGCCAACACAGGGTGCAAGGCAGGAAACAAACCCTAGGCAGGACACCAGCCCACCGCAAGGCACACACACCCACACACCAAGCACACACTAGGGACAATTTAGAATTGCCAATGCACCTAACCTGCATGTCTTTTGACTGTGGGAGGAAACCCACGCAGACACGAGGAGAACATGCAAACTCCACACTCCTAACTGCTAGGCAGCAGCGCTACCCACTGCGCCACGGTGACGCTCAGGTTAAATATCCAATAGATAATTCAATTAAAATGAGGTTAAAACACAAGAGTGAACATTTTCTCTTTAAAAATCATGAGCCTTGGTGGTTCCTTCTAAAATCCAACATCTCCATGGCTTACACTTTATGAATTCTGAAGCATTCAGAACATCTCCAACCACCAGGCGCAGACTACCCCTTAATCCAGCTAGGACCCCTTTTGCCTGTCTGCCTGCCTTTACAGGGTGCCTTGTTGAGCTTTGTTCCTTCTCCTCCCACAGTCCATTGGGTTTCCATGGGAGCTTCGGCCCCCATCTTGAGTGTTGGCTACATGCTCCTCACTTGGGGCACATTTTCCCATCCACCTGCTTCCACTGTGTTTCACCATCTACCATCCTGTTCCTGGCCTTTTCTGCATCCTTCTTTTCTTTAATCTATATGTCTTCCTTTTCTTTTTGTTCTTTTTCTGCCCTCCCTTCTGGAGCTGTGCAAGTTTCTTTTAACATGGTCTTATTGGACACAGGTGTGATATACCACTACTTCCGAGGTGTGAATGAGAATTAGCTGGCTGATCTGCTCGCCTTTGCATGTGTATGCACGATCAGCTAAGCTCCCCAATCAACACCCGGGTGAAGCACACTTGCACATACCTGCACCAGATTGGAGTCCGCACATCCCAGGGCATGATTATTTATTTAAAAACTGCATTGTGCCACAGATCTCTTACCACAATTTCAGAAAGAGCTATGGTTTGAATGCCATGGCATGTCATTGCCTGCACATTCTCTTCTTGTTTGCATAAGTTATACTCCCTTGTCTCAAAAACATTTGCTGAGTTAATTAGCATCTTTTAATTAGTCCCTTGTGAGTGCAGGAGTGTGCATGAGTGGGCTCTGCTTTGTAATGCTGCCTTGTTCTGTGTTGTTTTCTGCCTTACACCTAATGCTTATGGGATTGGCTGGAGCCTTTTGTAACCCTGAACTATATTAAAAGGTTGGAGAATGTTATGCAATATTAAGTTAAAAAATAAATCTTAATAAAAACTAGGTCAGTGCCTATGTTTATCAAGCACCTCAGAATTACATCTAGAAATTGCACTAAAAGTCGGACTTGGATAAGAATTTTT
This sequence comes from Polypterus bichir lapradei, assembly GCA_026402145.1. Lineage (NCBI taxonomy): Eukaryota > Metazoa > Chordata > Cladistia > Polypteriformes > Polypteridae > Polypterus > Polypterus bichir. The sequence goes on from JANRMT010062831.1 coordinate 26,306,666, forward strand.
CCTACCTCAGAGTGTGACATAAGAAGTATTTAAGAAGCTTCCCATTATTACTCCCAGCTTGGAGTAAACTACTTCATGTTTGAGAATGCACGATGACCTGACATTATGGCACCCCAAGCCAAAAATTATGACTCTGTAGTTTTCTAAGGCTTCACCACAAAGATAATAATAATAATAATAATAATAATAATATGAAAAGAAGAAAAACATAATAAGGAAGGATAATGAACTAAGCAGAAGAATGTTCTTTGCCCCAGGTGAAGCACCTCACAAAATAGCCATTATACCGTAACTAGCCATATCTATGAGTTACATCCTCTTTTCCATTGTTTCTGATAATACATGGTGGCATGCCATGCCTCTCTCCATGAACCCCCCTTATATTTTGCAAGGCTTTATTTTTCCATTGCCCCAGGAGTCTGCGCCTGGTTCTTTAACCTTCCTGGGCTTGTAAACTGTATTGCGAATGTTACAGGGATGCATGGAGTGAAGAGCTCAGCGAACCTGTGTGACATTTCGTTATCTATCACCCATCCTGTCTTGTTTATCTTTAGGATGATATTATGGTTTCTACAATACAATTTGCACACATTGTCACCTGTGTATTTATACTGTGAAATCACATGGAATTCAGGTATGCATGCTCATCCAGACTAGCGGAAATGATCTCTGTGTGCATGCCAATTTGCAGGAATGTAGCTTGCTTTAACATTACTTTATGTGGAGAACTGGGGAAATGTTTGAACTGGCATATTACTTCACTCATTGTAAGGACAATTCAAAGTTTGGTGCAAAATTAGAAAAATGTGACATACCCAAATCATTGCTATTACAAAGCTGTATTTTGCATGTTATGTTCCGCACACTTTCATTTCCGCAAACATTGCGTGGCTTCTCTGTGTAGATGGAGAGATCACATAATGTGCAAGACTTGTTACAAATATTACTCTCTGTCAAATCAATATCTTTTTAAAAGCTCTTTACTTTTCATTGTTTCCAAAACAATCCACCTTTCCTGGAATGTGTGTGCCTATCTCTGCCTGAATTCCATCTTCTACAGCTCCTAGCAAGTTAGGACAGTTCAGGAGCATTGCTAAATCCTGGTGAAGTTAGGAGTACTCTCCTAAATTGGGTAACTTGATAAAATGCTTTTAGTCCTACTCCTAGGGGTAGCACCAAGTATGTGTCACTCTGTGGTTTTTGTACCAGTTTGGACAGTTTCCCTTTTCTGAGATGCTTAATAAATATGGGCACAGATGTTAAACAAATAAATAGATAATCCAGTCTTTAAATTTCTTATATGTTTTCTGAAAGTTTTAACTTTAAGGTGCAATATAAAAGCCAAATGTGTGATAGTTTGTAGAAATTATGTATAATGACACAAAGTATTACACTTGAATGTGCTAGCAATACACTGGCATCAGGAGCAATGAACATCTTGTTTGTTCTTGAAAAAAATCTTCTAGAAATGTAGTTTTTTTTTCGCTCACATGGACCACACAGCTAATCTCATGAAAGTTGCAGAGTTAAATTTCATGTATTATCTTTTATGCTGTATATTTGTTTAACAGTTTAATGAATAAATAAAAAATGTTTTTACTGTAATTGTCTTATTCATTGCAACACCAGTAGTCATTTTGTCACTTGAATTTTCATGATTCAACCATCTTCATAATAATAAACTTCTTGCTTGCAGCCAATGACTGCTTAAATTTTTTTTACCTTATTTGCTTTATTTATTTATTTTTATGTACTGAGTTTTCTTTATTACAAGTTGATCTATCAATTTGCAGAGCTGATAATATGAGGTGTAAACGTGTCAAGTTTCATATTAATTTAGTGACCTAATAGGGATATGAATTTTATTACATAATTGCAAATTTTATTATTTTAATTAAACATATTAATTTGCTAAAAAAGATGCTGCTATTACATGCTTATCTGCATTTTAACAAAATATTGTCATTGAATTATAGTTGGGAAGAGCAAATGGTACATCGCATTAGTATTACCATAAAGTTTTTATGATTTGGAAACTGCATGTTAAAACTGAGGTTCTTAAAAGGCATTAAGAATTTTAACTGACAATACATTTTCATGTTTTGACTGTTATTTTGGTGTGCACCTTTTTTATTGATTAAGTACAATGATTTAGATTGAAATTAACTGTACTAATTTTATTTTAAAAGACAGATAGATCGTTAAGTGATTGCAGGATGTAGGTCTTTATGAAGTAACCAAGTCTTATTCATGTTCTAGGCATTTGACATGCTTGTAAGTTTGGAAGATGGTTGTTAATTGTAATGGTAGTTTTTAAAATTATTTTCAATTAGTTTGCAAATAGACTGCTTTTCATTCTCAGTCTAAGCACAATGTATCATGTATTTCATTTTCTGCCCAATGTTCATATGCTTTTCCCTAATGCTGTGGTTTCTCACCACTTTCCAGAGATGTTGGCTTTGAATAAATGTGTGTGGTTTTGTGCATGTGTCCTTTGCAGAGTTGACTGGTGTCATTTTAAAATTGGTTCCTGCTTTGTGCCCAGTTAATGGTATATTCTCTAGATCCTCAAATATGTAGAGTATAAAGCAAATGCAGAAAATACATGAAATGCATTAATGTGTCTTAATCATTTAGAAATATTAATTGCATAAAATGAAAGACAAGTCCTTTTTTAAGGTGTAATCTTCACAAAAGTGCTTATCTGAGTACAATATGTAATTATAATATGAAAATAACCAAATATGAAATATTTGAGCAAAAAGGAAATAACAAATTGTACATTATATGATTATTGGGAACTATGAACTTATTGTTTACTTATCTTTTAATTTCCCAGGTAGAAACTGAGACCTGACCACCTGTCATCATGAGAAGAGTAATTCAGACTGTGCTTAGTGTTGAGCAGGCAGAGGGTGTAGGTGCTCGTGTCCGCAGGAGTATTGGTCGAAGAGAGGTATGGGGTGTCCTTTCATGATTGCTCTCAATAAGTAAAATTAGTTTAATTTTATTTCATGACCATAATAATTAGTAGCTGTTTGTAAAGGAATGCGGTCCGCACTATACCATAAACAGAGTAGAGTTGTCAGAGTACTTTAGTTTTTCCTGAAGAATTTATAGAAAGGATATAAGGATATTTATTTATTTATTTATTTATTATATTACATATCTATTGACTATTGTAACAAAGGCGCTATATAGGCATCTGACCCGACACAGATGGACACGGAGGCACGTATAAAAAGTACAAAGACTTTTATTTTTCTTTACCTGTGGGCGCACGTCTTCCCCGTGACCCACAGGCAATACACAGTCCCACAAAACACCAGTCCAACACACAGCAACACCACCTTTCTTCCTTTACCACCACTCCTTCTCAAGCTTCATCTCCTTCCTCCCAACTCTGGCTCACCGAGTGGTGGTGGCTGGGCCCTTCTATAGCCCAGGTGGGGGTGAAGACTCATCCAGCTGGGCTGTTGGAAGCATACAGCCCCTCCTAGCGGCCACCTCGGGCCCCAACTAAGCTGTGGAGGACATCCTGTGGATGGTTGGGGAATCACCGTCGGCCAGGGAGGCTGCCACCAAGCGTCCCGGGGGAGATATTGGACTGCCCATGGTGACTCCCCTGGAACATAAGCAGCAGGGGTGTCCTTCACACTATACAGTATTTATGTATCTAGATTGCAAATACCACACATTGCATAAATGTTCATATTGCTTACTACACGTCAATATTGCTGCAACTTTTTTGTCTTGTCTTTGCACAATGTCTTGTTTGTGTTTTAATTTTAAATTTTAAATTTAAATTTTAATTTTAATTCTATTTTTAATTTATTATTTGCACTTCATGTTGTTACACTGTGGACCCTGACCTTCGCAATTTCGTCTATCTGTATACTTGTATATGGTTAAGATGGCAATAAAGTTCGCTTTGACTTTGACTAAAAGAATTTTTAAAAAGAAAGTATCTCTACAATGCCTCTAAATTAAGCAGCATTCTTTTGGAGTATCCTTATTGGATACTACTTGCTAACTAGGAATACAGTGTGACAGTCCAATGGTCTTACTGAATCCTAGGTAGCTACCCACTACAATTTGTGCCTCTTTGTAACTGTCCTGTAACATGTTTAGGAAGGGAATGCCATGAGTGTTGAGTTGTTCCTGGCCAAGCTATAGAACGTTTACCATGACTTAGGTATTCCTGAGTATGTCTACTCTGTCCAAATATGGAATAGAAACTAGATTTGTATGAGTTTTAGGTTGCAATAACTAGATCCCCAAATCTGTTTTATGATAACTTCTACCTCCATGAAAATAAGCTTTTTGATTTATTTGTTGTTGATTCCCCCGATGTATTGCTGAAGTATAGTAGGTATTTTAATGTTTTGTCTTGTTTGGAGGGAAGCTTAGGGTGTGGTCAACATAGCTTAGACAACAGCAAACTTCTGACTTCAGGCAATTTATAAAGTAGTATGTGCTAGAGAAGGAGCATGCTAGGAGCTGTTTGCAAAAATTGTTTTTAGCACAATTGTGGTTTTGTATCTAAGTGTGAACATGTTTTGGATTAAATGTCATACTGCATACAGTAAGTATACCACACAGTTGATTAAACAGAATTTTTTTTTTAATATGTTAAGTGGATATTGGGTATATAGTTTGTGGGTTGGCAGACTACATTGTCTGCATTGTGTTATGATATGTCTAGTGCAGTTTGCTAAATAATGCAATTTTTGGCTCCTGCCGCTGGCCATCCCCATTGGAGTTTAGAAAGATTACTTAAGTCTTCTATGATCAGCATATAGCCTCTCTTTCACCAAAATTCCTACATGCCTCCTCGTGGTAGCCAATGATCTTTATTTTTATATTTTTGGTTTTTATTTAGGTTTTGATTTTACATTTTCTTTGTGTTTATTTTTTCACCATTTTCTAATTTTTTTGATTTTTAGTTTTTATTTTTCTCTTTTTTTGGTTTTAATTAATTTTTTTTGCCTTTACCTAATTTTAGTTTTTCATTCTTTTTTTATTTTAGGTTTTCAGCAATTACCTTGCTGACACATAAAATTTAATAAAAAAATTGTTCAAATGATATGTTGATGTGAATATCTATGTGTGAGGAAAAGTAACACCCACCATAGACATTGTGGCATCTATTTACTCAACACACCAACAACAAGAAATGATTCACAAGTGTTTCTCTGTCTGCTTTTATCCATTCAGCGCTAACTTTTAGTAGTACCGTAAATCTACACAGGCTGTTACAGACTCCAATTAAATCTATGTTTTTATTATATGATAATAATAAGAGCAGCTCACTACTCAAAGTGCTAAATACAGGGAGGACCCAGGATACAAACCTTTTATCTCCTGACTGCTAAGCAGTAGCTTATTCACTGTGCCACCTACATTAATCTGAGAAGGAGCAGCTTTAGCACTATGACAACTGGTTGAAAATGAAATGCACAAACAAACACATGCATGCAAATTTTTTTTTTAATTTTGTACTGACTGATATTTGGGCTTCGACAACATGTCAATTGAACAATTTCTTTTTCTTTGGTTTCATTCTTGAATAAAAGCACACTTGTTTTGCTATACCTTTTGTGTAAGAGTTTATTTGATACTTAGATTTCAGTCTTCAGTATGTCGTTACTATAACATGGTAACATTTTCTGTTTTAGCTGTGTGTTAAACATTTCTTGCCTCACATTTCTTATGACATTCTACATTTACATAGATTGTTGTAGACACAAAACATTTAAAATAACGGTATTTCATGTGCCTGTATAATTCCTTAGCACTCATTGTCATATAAACGCTTCAACACAAACTTAAGTTGTGATAATTGTAGCTGCCTGATGCCTTAATCTGGCTGAATAGGGCGTTGAGGGAAAGCATGCTGCATGGTATTAATTGACACATTTGCAAAACTAAAATGTGCAATTGTCGCAGTGATAAGGAGCTATGAGCTTCCTGGTGCATTTCTGGAAAATTTAAAGGAGGTCAGGAACTGCAAAAAATTTCATAAGATTCAGGGATTCTAGTGTTAATGGCATATTTTGTTTTAGTTTTTATTACCATGTGTTGCCGCCAATGTTCTTCCTACTATGTGGGGTTTTGTGACCCCAGGATAAATTGGTAGGAGATCTCTGAGCAGTAATGTGGTAATCCCTACCATTTACTACCATCTCCTACCTCCTGGAAATTGCAAGACAGAACCAAGATAGGGTGTGCAAGCCTTGATCTCACTATCTCTCACTTAAATCTACCCCTTGCCTTTTTCCTTCTTGCCTAGTTAAGCCTCATGGAGACAGAGAAAGTCGGAGGGTGCAGATAAAATGATAACTGGAAGCATCCTGCCCAGTCTGCTAATGTACTCCATGAGAAAGAATGCAACTAGTGTGTACTGTGCTTTCCTGGCAGCTATGCATGTGATTGAGCACCCCTGCGCTGCTCACTCTGGAAAGGGAGCAACCTAGAAAAGGTAGAAGAAGCATAACCTTCTCTATCCTACCTGAGTGGCAGCTTGCTACAACCACAGAGTCATTCAGACTGTAGTCCACATATGAGTAAAAAAAGTAAAGTAAACCTCCAGACATCAACTTGTAATGTGAGTTCAGTACTTGACACACATAAACACCTCTACTGTCTTCACAGAAGAAATGCTTTGGTAGATCACAAACTATGCAGACATATGATAATTCTATACCGTCAATTGAAAAGTTTTACTTGAGGGCCCCCTTCACCTACATGGTGTAGGTTTTGCCATTAAACCTTGGCTCCACAAAATCATACCTGAATCCACATCCACATGACATGGTGCATCCCACTCAACACAAAAACACCCTCATCAGTGCCTGTACCCCTACTTTAAATTCAAGTCTGCAGACCAAGGATAAATTCTCTTCTGTCATCTCTGATGCTATTGAGAAAGTAAGATGGAGAGAAGCTACTAATTCTTGGAGACTTTAATGCAGGGGTGGGAGCAGATAATGAATTGTGGAAAGGGTATATTGGGCAAGCATTAACACTCAAAGTCTAACATCATCTGGCTGTAACCAACTCCCTTTTCATCTTAAAGCTAAATATAACACATGATGGCAGTACCTGTGATAAAAACACTGGCACCTTCTTGATTATATCATTGTGAGGCAGGCATCCTTTCCATCTGAATTATTTGTGTGGAAAACTGATGAATGGACCATTAAATGATTGTGGCAAAGTTTAAGTTACAGTGTAGCCCATGTAGATACAAGAAACCTGGAAAATGAAGAATAAACACCGCACTACTGCAAACACTCCACACCACAAGGCAACTCTGGTCACAACTAGCAAAGAATCTCTCAACCATTCCTGAAGTCTCCACTCAAATCATAAGTCATTTCCTTTTGCAATCATCTATCTATTAGGCCAATGTGGATTACCTTGGTTACTCCCTTAAAAGGCACCAGAATTGTTTCAAGCTAAATGCATCACAGATCCACAATCTCCTTTACTCAAAACTAGCTCATGCAGCATACCTTGCCAACCCACAATATCCTGCTCTTAAAGCATATCTTTTGCTCCTCAGAGCAGAAATCCAAAGGAACTGTTTATATCATGGAAAATTAATTATAGATTCATATAAAATTCACCCCTGCCAGATCTGCAAATGGTGTATCTCTGCTCAAAGAGAGGAACAACACCCTCCAGAAAAGAACTGAATACTTCAGAGCCCTTTTAAACTGGACAAACATTACCAGTTCACAAAGTCTGAACATCTTACTGAGCCTACCACTAGTTCAGAATATTAACACATCACCCAACTCCTTTAAAGTTTGGCATGCAATTATGGGCCTCAAAAACCACAAAAGTGAGGCCCTGTTGAAATACACACAGAGGTGTTTAAATACATTGGCTACCTCCTTACATGCCACTGTAAGGTTTTTGGACTTCACTTCCAGCAATTTCATAATTTTCAATGGTCAGCTTAATATCTATTTTTGTAAAATGTACAGCTACACCTTCACAATGTAGTTTTTTTCCTGTCCCATTGCTCTGCACCTTGATCTATATGTGTACTCAGAAGTTTTTCTAAATGATTCACCAATACTCTCAAAGTATTGTTTTGCATCTGAATCTGTCCCATTCACTCTTAAACATGAGATCTCTGATTGATGTTTATTGCTAAGATCTTCCTATTAAAGAAAATGGAAAATATTTCTGATTTTCCTTTCTATTACAATGATTTATAACTCGAACTTTAAAGAGCCTTGTCACTCAACATGCCTTGTCCCATAATTATTCTCTGTCTTACATAGCTGCTGGTTTGAAACATAATGCCTAAAACAATTAGGTGTAAATTAAAAAAATATGCAGACCACCTTAATTAAAATATAGCTGCACCTATAAAGAAAAAAGAGTAGACACATTGTGCACCTGCTGACTTGGTACTGTGACATTTTTCTGGGTAGGTCCATAGGTGCCAACTGGCTTTTAATGTAAGTTACATATTCAAAGAGGCATAATTATTGGAGGAGTTGGAGCGGGACAGCAGGTGCATGTATGTGAGTTACTTTTCACGCTGATCGGGATTTATGTAGCAGAAGAACGTGTAAGTTTGCGTATGCACAGATTCCTGCATCCGGATTTTTCTGTGCGTACGTACATTCCCGCTTTTGTGCTTACGCCATGTTATAGTGTGAGTTCTACGCACGGCATTATACATGAGACCCCTGGTTTATAGGTCAATGCCAAGAAAACACAAATCTTTATACAAACTACTTCCACACTGAACCCACTCTCTTTTCACATTACTATCTACTTCATCAGTGTTATTTTCTGTTAATGTAATACAGATGCTAATACTCAGCATGTTTAAACTTTACTTCCAAAGCCTTTGGAGATCTCCATTCCAAAGTGTTTAAGAACTGTAATCTATCTTCATTCCCGATAAATTCAGTATACAAAGCCGTATGCATATCCACTCTCCTCTGTGAATTAGAGGGTTGGACACCATACTGGAAACACATAAAAACTTTAAAAATATTCCTTGTGTGTTGCTTCTAGCACATCTTGGACTCTGATTTATAGATCTACATCCAAACCCCAACATTCAGAACCTTCTGGCTCACAGAAAACTGTGCTGGTTGGAACATGTCATCCAAATGCCACCACATCCTTAGACAAGTCCTCTATGGGTAAATGAGAGATGGATGGTGTTGCACTGGAGGTCAGAAGATGAGCTATAAGGACTACATGAAGACCTTTTTGAAGCAATGTGGCATGAAGTCATCAGCCCTGGAATCCCTGGCTCTGGACAGAGACAAGTGGTGTTCTGCCATCCACTATGGTATCATATACCTACATCTAAAAAATGGAAGAGAGGAGGGAAAATATTCACCATAATGCAATGGGGCATCCCTTCCTGATGTGGCCTATATCTTCCCCACATGTGACAAATCCTGTGTGTCATACACTGACCATTAAAGCCTTGTGCATTGCCGTAACTGCCAGGTTCTAAATTGAGAAGGGGAGCAACTTTATCATCTTTAATGATGAACGGCCAGATTTAGAGGGTGTCGGTTTTCAGCACCGTGACCAGTGCCTGGAGGTTGATGAAGTTGAACAAATAACCAAGTTGACAGCTGGCAGGCATCTAAGAGATCCGGAAGTCAACAAATAAAAACACGGCTTGCTAACCACTGAGCTTTCCTTCTTCCTTTAGGTTCTCCAAAGTTTCACTTTCCATTTTATAACGTGATTACATCTCTTTTTTTCCTGTCCAGGACACTGCCCCATTTCCAGTCATCTATCCACCCTTTTGGTTACTGGAGCTATTTGCATGGCCTGTGAATCACTTTTGTCACATCTTTTATTAAGTTAGCATAATATTGATAAATCTGAATAAGAAATTATCAACAAATAAACATGTCATCTAATTTTGTTTTTTCTATAACGTCACCAAATTTCATATCAGATTCATTAAGGCATTGTTGAGATTTTGGGATATTTAGTTTTTCTATTGTAGGAGGGTTTCTAAATACCTAAATATTGATGTATTGCATTTTTTTCTTAATGCACACCTACTGACCCAGATGTACCATCCTGCCAAATTTTAGCTTTTTAACTAAACATGAAATAATGTGATTGTTGATGAGTGAGGTTTTTTTGATGAGAGATGAACTAACATTCATGTTGCTTCATACAGTGGCTAGCTGGTATCCATAAGTACTTGTTACATAGATTTGGAATTCACATAAATTCCATCTACTTTATTTTGGATAAGAAAAAATGGCTATTTTAAGACCTAGGAAACATTCTATATCTGAAGAAGCTTTAAAAGATATTCTCCAGCAAATTAGTGCAGATAGACTAGATAAGCTGTATATTTTCACCCTTGTAATTATGCTGTTCTGATAATACATTAATCATGCAAATGCATAAAACACCTTCTTTACTTTGATAATACAGGAAGTAACCTCTGTGTTGTAAAGTAGTGCATAGATATCAACATTTGGCTAAATCAAAGTTGTCTTGATTCTAAAAAGTCTTAAGATTCTAAACTAGAAGTATGCTAAGCTAAAGTTTTCTTGCTAGGTTGTTGTTACATTATTTGTCAGCAAAGCCACAGCGTGGTTTACTGAGGAACAAAGTTTGGAAATCTTACATAAAGGTAGGTAATAAAAGGCAACACAACATGTGAAATTAACTTTGGAGTTGGAAGACAAATCACAGGAGGGTAAGAAATAAGTATTTTATGGGGCACTTTTTACCTTTACTAACTGAAATCTAGGAGTAATTTATGAACAGTTAGGGTCATTTTTTGAAATGTAGAAAAAAAACATTTTTTTCTTCTCAGAACAGTAAATACCAACTTACAAATTGTATAAAAATACACATTTAGAATTTATATTTTCAATTTCCTTTTTTATTAAAACAATTAATCAAAACATAAGCAATATATTGATCTTGTCAAAATAAAAAAATATTTCATATGTCACATCCAGTTTTTGTGTGATGAAGGTTTAAAACGATAAAAGCACTATTTTAGAAAAAAAAAGAAATATAGTTTGAAAAAAATATAAACATATAATTGTTTTAAATATAATTATTACCAAAAGTAGTTCATAGTTTTTTTCCCTCGTATAATCCTCTGATGGTGTTTCACTGTAGAATGACCAGCAGGTGTCTGCTAACATAGACTCACTTCACTATAATGTCCTGGTGGACTCTTTCCCCATGTTCATCAGAGACTGACTCCTGTATTGTATTGCAATGAAGTCAATGAGACTGTAGGAAGTGGACCTATTGCAGCCAGCAGGAGGAGAGAACTTCCTGAACTAGTTCCTCATAATTGTCAGCTTTTGTACCCGTTTGTGGCACACACTTCTCCTCTGCCAATAAAGAAAGAGTGTGTGTTCTTTTACCATTTTCTTGCCTGTTACCTGGTCAAGACATATTGAGACAGCTTACTCTACGTATTTCTTAAAAAAAACCATTTAAACAACTTTCTCACTTCTGGACACTAAAAGAGCATCTTTCTAACCTTCTGAGTATAAATGTTGGGCTATTTTGAAGGAACAAGTAGAGGGGGAAAAATACTGATTGAGAGCTAAAACATGTGTGGCAAATACTTAATTTTAGGTTGATTCCACTTCAATTAGTGTTAAAATGATGTAGACTAACATTTATTACTAACATTTGTACCTCAAAATGTATTTGAAGTAATATTCTGAAAAATAATTATGCCATAAAAAACATATTTTTGAGAAAAGTGTTTTTCACTAAATCCATTATCTTATAGAAAATGTTTATGGTAGAGAAATTCCAGAAAATGGATTCAGCACATTTGGATTTTTTTTGCTCAGGAGCATTTGTGTGTAGAACAGTGTACTATGTTTTAATTAGTATATTATAGTAAACTTATTTTTTTTGCACTCATTCATTATAGCTTGACTTTTCTTTTTGACACTTTAACTTGTTTATTGTGTTTCAGTATTTTTTGTTATTTTTCATTTATAGAAATGTACTGCATATAATTTTAATTACCAGTTTTTGTTATTGTTTATTGTGTGGGTTTAGCTCATAGTTTTGTTTTATGTGCTGCAGTACTTAATTAAAACTCTATTTGTGGGTTTCTGACATCTGGCTAGATTGATAAGAGGAGGCAGAGTAATGAGAAGATTTCTGTTTTATTTAACATATTTAATTTTCTGGACCTACTTATTACAGTACAAAGTCTTTGCCAAAGATAACCCCAACTAAATATGGCAAGAACCAACCCTGGATATGATGCCATTCCGTCAAGGCAAAGCATAAACTAGACAGTGATTGTCAAATGGTTATTTTATTATATATTTTTTACTTCCTTTATACCTTCAATCTCTCATTGAAAGAATTGCAGTAATTTATAGTTACTCTGTCTTAATGCACTTCCTGAAAACTGAAGATATTGTACTACAGGATGTTTTGGCGATAAGGTTGTACTGTGGTTTTCAAATATTTTTAACTATTCTGTCCTGGCAATTGGATGTATATCTGATCATCTTAGACTACACTATAAATATCAATAAAAGTGAAAATGTAAAATATAAAATAAAGCTGTTGTTTTAGAAATTTAAAAGAATTGAGAGTAATGAACAGTAATGATCATTTTATGCTGCTAATGACACATAATTTATCTTGATCTGAATACTCTTGTGTATCAGATATATTTTAGTTTGTAAAAGTAAATATTGTGTTTTAGAAGGACATGTTATTGATGTATGTTACCTTATGTTTTGTCATTCTTTAGTAAGAATTATTATGTTCTCTCAATTTCATGTTTAGTTAAGCAGTCTGGATCCCTTCTTAATGCTGGATGAATTTAAAGTTTGCAAGCCTGCAGGCTTTCCTGACCACCCACACAGAGGCTTTGAAACGGTATGTTAAATGCTTTCTCTGTTTTAATTATACTCATTATCACTAGCTTTGCTTTTGCCTGTTGTTGTAATGATTGACCTCAGCATTCCTCATGAACCACATACTGTCTTGGTAATACATATGTGAAAGTAATTTATTTACAAATTAAATTATGCAGGAGTATAACAGGAAAACACAATAAGATAAACACATAAACATTGCAAAACAACAAACACTTTTGATCTCTATATAGTTTAAAGCAACATATAGATCTACCCCTGCAATTTATAAGTGTCTTTTAAGTGTTATGTGCTTGTTTTTTATTGGTACTCTGTCAGTGTTACTAGTCTGAGTAAAAATGTAATTCTGCTAAGTACAAATAGCAATAAGGATTATTAAATGCTTCAGCCATCCTGCACATACACTTTTCTTGCTCCTCTCTGGCAGGTGGTACTGACACTTGTTTCAATATAAACAAATACTTGCATATATATCCATCCATCCATCCATCCATCCTCTTCCACGTATCTGAGATCAGATCGCGGGGGCAGCAGCTTGAGCAGAGATGACTAGACTTCCCTCTCCCCGGCCACTTCTTCTAGCCCTTCCGGGGGAATCCAGAGGTGTTTCCAGGCCAGCCGGGAGACATAGTCCCTCCAGTGTGTCCTGGGTCTTCCCCGGGGCCGCCTCCCAGTTAGACGTGCCCGGAACACCTCACCAGGAAGGCATCCAGGAGGCATCCTGATCAGATGCCCGTGCCACCTCATCCAACTCCTCTCGATGCGAGGGAGCAGTGGCTCTACTCTGAGCCCCTCCCGGATGACTGAGCTTCTCAACCTGTCTTTAAGGGAAAGCACACCATGCGGAGGAAACTCATTTCTTGCTTGTATTCGCTATCTTGTTCTTTCCATCACTACCCATAGCTCATGACCATAGGTGAGGGTAGGAACATAGATCGACTGGTAAATTGAGAACTTTGTCTTACAGCTCAGCTCCTTTTTCACCACGACAGACCGATGCAGAACCCGTATCACTGTGGATGCCGCACCGATCCGCCTGTCGATCTCACGCTCCATTCTTCCCTCACTCGTGAACAAGACCCCAAGATACTTGAACTCCTCCACTTGGGGCAGGATCTCGCTCCCAACCCTGAGAGGGCACTCCACCCTTTTCCGGCTGAGGACCATGGTCTCGGATTTGGAGGTGCTGATTCCCATCCCAGCCACTTCACACTCAGCTGCGAACCGATCCAGAGAGAGCTGAAGATCATGGCCTGATGAAGAAAACAGGACAACAAATTCTGCAAAAAGCAGTGACCCAATCCTGAGTCCACCAAACCAGACCCACTCAACGTCCTGGCTGTGCCTAGAAATTCTGTCTATAAAAGTTATGAACAGAATTGGTGACAAAGGGCAGCCCTGGCAGAGTCCAATTCTCATTAGAAATGGGTTCGACTTACTGCTGGCAATGCAGACCAAGCTCTGACACCGGTTGTACAAGGATTGAACAGCCCTTATCAGGCTGTCTGGTACCCCATACTCTCGAAACACCCCCCACAGGATTCACTGAGGGCCACAGTCGAACGCCTTTTCCAAGTCCACAAAACACATCCTAGGTGAGGGATGAGACAAAGAGTGGTACAACAAACCTCCTATGAAGAACAAAAAATTTGGACAGCGTTTTCCCTTGCCCGGACACGGGTCACCGGGGCCCCCCTCTGGAGCCAGGCCTGGAGGTGGGGCTCGATGCCGAGTGCCTGGTGGCCAGGCCTGCACCCATGGGGCTTGGCCGGGCACAGCCCGGAGAGGCAACATGGGTCCCCTTCCCATGGGCTCACCACCTATGGGAGGGGCCAAGGAGGTCGGGTGCAGTGTGAGTTGAGTGGTGGCCGAAGGCGGGGACCTTGACGGTCTGATTCTCGGCTACAGAAGCCGGCTCTTGGGACGTGGAATGTCACCTCTCTAAAGGGAAATGAGCCTTAGCTAGTGCTCGATTTCGAGAGGTTCCGGCTAGATATAGTCGGGCTCACCTCGACACACAGCTTGGACTCTGGAACCAATCTCCTTGAGAGGAGCTGGACTCTACCACTCTGGAGTTGCCCCTGGTGAGAGGCGCCGAGCGGGTGTGGGCATACTTATTGCCCCCTCCGCCTTCGGTTGGGGGTATGGGTCCTAATTGTTGTTTGTGCGTATGCGCCGAACAGCAGTTTGAAGTACCCACCCTTTTTTGGAGTCTCTGGAGGGGTGCTAGAGGGCATACCTTCTGGGGACTCCCTTGTACTGCTGGGAGACTACAATGCTCATGTGGGCAATGACAGTGAGACCTGGAAGGGCATGATTGGGAGGAATGGCCCCCCCGATCTGAACCCGAGTGGTGTTTAGTTATTGGACTTCTGTGCTTGTCACGGATTGTCCATAACGAACACCATGTTCAAGCATAGGGATGTTCATATGTGCATCGTCGGACTTGCGGGCACAAGCCTTGAACACTCTGGTAAAGAGAGGGGCGAAGCTTTCAACTGATTACCACCTGGTGGTGAGTAGGCTTCGATGGTGGAAGAGGATGCCGGTCAGGCCTGGTAGGCCCAAAAGTGTTGTGAGGGTCTGCTGGGAATGTCTGGCAGAGTCCCCTGTCAGAAGTAGTTTCAACTCCCACCTCCTACAGAACTTTGACCACATCCCGAGGGAGGTGGGGGACATCGAGTCCGAATGGGCCATGTTCTGTGCCTCTATTGTTGAAGCGGCTGACTGGAGCTGTGGCCGTAAGGTGGTTGGTGCCTGTCGTGGCGGCAATCCCCGAATCCGTTGATGGACACCGGCGGTGAGGGATGCCGTCAAGTTGAAGAAGGAGTCTTACTGGACCCTTTTGTCCTGTGGGACTCTAGAGGCAGCTAATAGGTACCGGCAGGCCAAGCGGAATGCGGCTTCGGTGGTTGCTGAGGCAAAAACTCGGGCGTGGGAGAAGGCCATGGAAAACCACTTTTGGACGGCTTCGAGGAGATTCTGGACCACCATCCGGCGTCTCAGGAGGGGGAAGCAGTGCAGTGTCAACACTGTGTGTGGTGGGGATGGTGCGCTGCTGACCTCGACTCGGGACGTTGTGGGTCAGTGGGGGGAATACTTCGAAGACCTCCTCAATCCCACTAACATGCCTTCCAATGAGGAAGCAGAGCCTGGGTTCTCGGAGGTGGGCTTCACCATCTCTGGGACTGAGGTCACCGAGGTGGTCAAAAAACTCCTTGGTGGCAGGTCCCCAGGGGTGAATGAGATACGCCCAGAGTTCCTCAAGGCTCTGGATGTTGTAGGACTGTCTTGGTTGACACACCTCCGCAACATCACATGGACATCGGGGACAGTGCCTCTGGATTGGCAGACCGGGGTGGTGGTCCCCCTCTTTAAGAAGGGGGACCGGAGGGTGTGTTCCAACTACAGAGGGATCACACTCCTCAGCCTCCCTGGAAAAGTCTATTCGGGGGTCCTGGAGAGGAGGGTCTGTCAAATAAACCTAGGATTCAGGAGGAACAGTGTGGTTTTCGTCCTGGTCGTGGAACAGTGGACCAGCTCTACACCCTTTGTGGGGTCCTGGAGGGTGCATGGGAGTTTGCCCAACCAGTCTTGCAAATATATATTATATTATATTATACTAGCCGAAGCCCGCCGTAGCATACGGCGGTGTAAGAATAGGAACGGAAAACAGTGAGAAAGGAATTCAGTATAACAAAGGCTTAGGAAACCACCATCGCTTTATAACGAAAATAGCAAGGAGTAAAACCAATGCCAATGGTCGTGAGAGTAGATTTCTGTAGCAGGCTATGGAAAACATAGATGTATATAGATAGATGCCTCATTCACTGTGTTGCCCAGTCGACACGATAAGTCAGCGTGTCCTCCCTATTGCGAGTGGTAAAAGTGCCATTTAAACTAATAGAGGTAGACGTGGAAACTGGGTTTTCTGATGAAAAAACAATAACGTTTTAAACAGTATCGTTTACATACAACAGATTTTGCCGAATTGTTTACATGCAATTATTTATATCCATTTATACACTAATAATGGCAATTATTAAATAATAATAATAATAATAATAATAATAATTATTATTATTATTATTATTATTATTATTATTATTATTATTATTATTATTAAATAATTCCTCCCATATAAGTAACATTTCTCGGACTGCTTTCTTCCATCTCCGAAACATTTCTAGACTTCGTCCTGTTCTTACGCAACACAGTATTAAAGTATTGGTTAATGCCCGAGTCACCTCACATATAGATTACTGTAATGGTATCCTATCTGTTATCCCACAAAAACGTATCCATCACTTACAATTTATTCAAAATTCTGCTGCCAGGATAATAACCTGCTGTTCTAAATCCCCTGAACATACTACACCTATTCTCTCTCAACTTCACTGGCTCCCTGTTAACAGCAGAATACAATACTAAATACCACTCTTAACATTTAAAGCTCTCCACAACCTCACTGATCTCCTACAGACTGACACTCGTCTCACTCACTCTGATTCTCATCTGCAGCTGTACTTTCTGTACCACACGTCAAACTCTGTGCGATGGAAGCTTGAGTGTCTCTCATAGTGCTCCTCAACCCAGGATTTTTCTTCTCTCTCATATACATTAGCTTGATTCAATTACACATTTTAAAACTACCTTCAAAACTTATCTTTTCAAACTGGCATACCAATTGTGAATTTTTCACTGTTACTGCCAGTTATCTTTGTTTGTTTGCTAATTATTGCTGTTTGATCGAGAGCGACAGTGGACGCGCAAGTAGGATTAGAGATGGCGGGCGGAGCTCTGTCGTGTTTATCCCATGGTCTTAGAGTTGGCGGCGGGGCTCTGTGAGTTGGTGGGCGTGGCTCTCTGTCTTGCGTGCGCTCTCTGTTTTGCTTGCCCTTAGAGTTGGCAGGTGGGCTTTGGCTGGTGTGGCTCTCTGTCTTGCGTGCGCTCTCTGTCTTGCTTGCCCTTAGTTAGAGTTGGCGGGTGGGGCTCTGTCAAGCGTATCTCATGGTCTTAGATTTGGCGGGCGGGGGTCTGTGAGTTGGCGGGCGTGGCACTCTGTCTTGCGTGCGCTCTCTGTTTTGCGTGCGCTCTCTGTCTTGCTTGCGCTCACTGTCTTGCTTGTGCGTACTGTCTTTTGTGCCCTTAGTCAATTATATATATAGATTGTATTATGTTATATTATATTATATTATATTATATTATATTATATTATATTATATTATATTATATTATATTATATTATATTATATTGTTCGCTTCCCGGGTCCTCCCTGCGTGGAGTTTGCATGTTCTCCCCGTGTCTGCGTGGGTTTCCTCCAGGTACTCCAGTTTCCTCCCACAGTCCAAAGACATGCAGGTTAGGTGCATTGGCAATCCTAAATTATCCCTGGTGTGTGTTGTGTGTGCGTGTGTGTGTGTGTGTGTGTGTGCGTGCGCGTGCCCTGTGTTGTTGGGATTGGCTCCAGCAGAGACCCTGTAGTTAGGATATAGCGGGTTGGATAATGGATGGATGGATTATATTATATTATATTATTATTATATTATATTATATTATATTATATTATATTATATTATATTATATTATATTATATTATATTATATTATATTGTGTGTTATTTCCACTGTACTAAGGAAAAGTAAGAATTTCATTGTACAATGTACATATGATAATATACTTGAAATTTAACCTCTTTTAAATTTGTTCATCCGTCTTGTATTTTGGTAAGCTCTTATCCCAGTCTTTTTGGTTACAAGCTCAGTATGCTTTAGAAGAGACTATTTAACACCAACATAGGGATGGGGTGGTAGGGCCAATTCCTTGGGAGTTCCTAAGTAACTTCGGGGGCCTAGACCAGTTTTATATAGTAGTAGTAGAGGCACAAAGCCCTAACATTATTAGCTCAAATATGTATTTAAATGACAGTTTTTCAAAGACTGCTCAAAAGCTACATTTTCATGTCTATTAACTGCAGTATCCCATTGTTGCCTCCTGTGGTGACTTGCTACCATATAGTGTAGGTTGTGTTGTTTTCTGTTTTTGGAAACCTTATACATTTACCATTACATAGCACTCCAAACAGTGATATTTGGTAAACTAAATTAAATATGCTTAACAACCACTAGTAGTAGACATTTTCCAGGGATGATCCTTGGGTTTATGATATGTCCATGCCTCTGGTGACACTTCTTTATAAAGTCCAGTTCACATGGGTTTCTCACTGTTAGTATCAACTTTTTTCTTAGCTCGACTGTAGGATATATTTTTTATAAAATTGCAACTTCAAAGTTTTTGTTTTGGTTATGACAGAGTTTGCATTTTTCCCCATGCTGGCTAATGGTTTTCCCTTGGGCATCTGGTTTCATTCCAAATACTTTCACTTTACTGGTGTCCTTAATTTACTGTAGTGTTTGTGTGTGTTGCCCACCTTTTTGTGCTGATGGGATAAATTCCAACTCCAGCTGTATATTTTTTAATTTAAATATTATATGTGATTCAATTTTAGGTTACCTATTTACTTAAAGGCATATCAGCTCATGAGGATTTCTGTGGTCACAGTGGTGAATTGAAACCTGGTGATTTACAGGTAAAAATGTATTACTTACTATGTGTAGTAATTATGTAGTAGTTTATTTTAAAATGATTGTTTAAGAATTTCTTTATTGTTCTCAGTTTTAAAATTCTTCATTTTTTTTGGGTGCAGCTTTATAGCAAGTGTCTTATTGCTTTGATTGTGCCATTGAAGATGAATGTAAAATGTGTCCACATTAGAAAGTGAAAATTGGAAACAACAACAACAACAACAACATTTATTTATATAGCACATATTCATACAAACAGTAGCTCAAAGTGCTTTACATAATAAAGAACAGAAAAATAAAAAACACAATATGAAAACAAAATAAATCAGCATTAATTAACATCGAATAAGAGTAAGGTCCAATGGCCAGGGGGGACAGAAAAAACAAAATAAAAACTCCAGACGGCTGGAGAAAAAAAAAAAAAATCTGTAGGGATTCCAGACCATGAGACCGCCCAGTCCCCTCTGGGCAAAGAGAAAGACTTACACGTAATGCAGTTGAAGACATATAACAAGATTCCTTTCCCAGCATTGCATGATGAAGTTAGTAACCTGTAATAATTTTATTTTAACCTCAGATATGGACTACACACACGTAAATCTTAAAGCATAGCCACTCCTGAATTCTCACTGAAATGACTATAAAAATGTTACTTTGCCACTGTTTTTGCCAAGCATTTTGATCAGAAAAAAGCTGTAATTGATAAACTAATCTTTAATTTATTTTTTATTTCTTATAGTACTAGCTTCTAATTTGTTCTAAAAATTGCTTGCAGTGGAAGAGCAGTTTTCAATATTTACAAGTGGAGAGACTGCAGGCAAATGCAACTTACTTGTCTAGATTCTGATTCTTACAGATTACTGTGTTTGGAAAAAAAAAACATACTGCCTGTTAAGTCTTCTTCCTGCTGTAGAATGGGGTATATGATCACTCAGTTAATTATCAGTTTTTCCTTTGGCAATGTTGGTAATAAATTACAACAATCAACAAAATGCCCACCCCCAAATTACAGCAAGTTAAATGTAGGTTGAGTGAGGGATCTCCATTTGTCTTTCTGGCCTGGATGCTGGAAATATGAAGAGATCTGTACAATTTATGAAGAAGGTTTTGAAATCGGTGAAAGTTTACATTTACATTTGCACCTTTTCTGTTGTGGTCCAAATGTGTCCTTACACTCACAAATAATTCCAGACATGTCTTTTAATAAACCAAATAATATAAGGAAAAATAGTAACATAAGTACTATAATGGAAGATGGATATATGCAAGTATACATATACAGCAGATATCATGGCCAGGTGGAGACTTGAACTTTATGGAGTAGGCAATGAGCTAGGGTCTTAGTTTTTAAACGAAGGAATAGAAGTGTTGTAATTGGGTTCTTGGGTGCACGTAAACCATTTTAGGTTGACCATTGGTGCAAAGTGTTGTCCCTCAAGGTTGTCATTCCTTGAGTTATGGGCCTGTCCCTCAAGGTTGTCATTCCTTGAGTTATGGGCCTGTCCCTCAAGGTTGTCATTCCTTGAGTTATGGGCCTGTCCCTCAAGGTTGTCATTCCTTGAGTTATGGGCTCCTGCTTGAAGTTGGGTTCAGAGCTCTTACCTGTAAGAGCTGTCCCTGAGTCTTACTTGGTCTGTTATTGATCATCTTTCCAGATAAGGGGTGAAGTCTGCATTCTTTAGAGGAGCCCCATCATTGATTATTTTGTAAGTATTTGTTGTGATATTAACAACCACCTAATTGAAGACCATGTTTCATTAACAGCAAAGGCATATCCAGTAATACAGAAATAGTGGGGTCATTGTTGGTCAGTGATGTAGGGATGCCCATCCATGCTCTACAAGGTCATAGAGAAGCTGAATAAAATTAAAATGTGTTGGTTTAAAAGTGATACCTTGTATCTTGGGCTAAAGCTTGTCATTCAAATTAATGAAAGAATTCTAAATGTTTATCTTATTTTCAATGGTTTAATGGGGTTGAGCTGCAAACATTAGTCAGAACTTCTTGATACCTTATTGTAAAGATACTGATTTTCTAAATAAGCAGATTCAAAACTTCAATATTATTCAGGGAATACTTTTTGTTGTACTGTGCATACATGGTAAGTTTTTTAATATCAAAAGTTAAATCAGCAAGTCTGTTTTTCAGACTATTTCCAGATGACTGAAATTAAAATGTTATATCAGCCATCCATATTGAAACAAGTCAAACATAGTTTCACTGAAGACTTGGTATCCCTTTATACATTCAAATAACAGTATATGAGGATATGGACCTGGCATGAGAAAATGAAACTATACATATTTACAGGAATTATCACTATTTCATTGGATTATCTCTCTAGAAAAATAAATATATTTAATGCAACAATTATTTGTACAGAAATACTCTTGTATGCTCCTGTACAGGGTTGTGGAGTCAGTACACAAAACCTTCTACTTCTACTCCAACTCCTCAATTTATGGTGCCACTGACTGCAACTCCTTTATTTGTAATTTAATTCAATATAAAGTTTGAGATCATTCTGAAATTTTCATGTTTTTGAAATAAATTGCCACAGTTTATTATCAAAATACCATTAACTTACTTTGGCTAAATTGCTAAATAATTCTATTGTGTATAATTGCCATTACTGTTTGAAATGACTGATTTAATTTATTATCCACATATGACTGCAAAGCCTCATTATCAGCAGCAATTCCTTCAGTGTCCTAATGGTAAACTCCCTTAGCTTATCTTTAATTATTCATGTGTTCATGATAATTAGTTATTAGAGAAAAAGTTCTAACAGCATTAGCACCTTTGAAAAAATGTTATCCGATTCACTTGTGTTACAAAGTATTGACATTCCTGCAGTTCAGTTCTGGATTAGCACATGCCAAAAATGAAACCGCTTTCTCAAGAAACGTGTCAGTCTAATGTTTTTTTTTTTTTTTGAATGAAAGTTATTACGAGTGACAGACTGCTAAGAAACTGGAGATTTCAAACAAAGGTGTATTAAGGGACAAAGGCAAACTTGATATAACCAGGATATAAAAAGAAGGGGAAGGCGAAGATTGCCTGCTGCATAAGAAGATAAGAACATCACAGTGTGTAGTTTGAGAAATAAATACCTTACAGGTCCTCAGTTGTCTTCTTTACAAAGTACACACCAAATACCAGTATCATCTGCAGCAAAGAAAGGATGACTCTAGGTTGCTGAGCATAGTACACTTTTCCTGTCATCTTCTGTCCAATCAATGTTCATTTACCCATTTAACTTTTCCTTTTTATTTGCCAGTTTTTCGTATGGCTTTTTCTTTAACCTTTGCCTGTAAGGCCATCATCCTAGAATAGTGACCCCAAACTTTTGAAATGCAGTATATTTATTATGTTGAATGAAAGCACACAACATACAAGGTACAAAGCATTTTATCATTGCCAATGGAAATCATCAGGCTACTTTTTAGCACCCTAACTTGTTAAAGTTTGGGTTTAAAGGCTGTAGCTTTTTACCATGATGGCTTTTTTATATTATTTATTAAAGAAGTTACAAATATTGAGTAACACTGAATAAAAGATAAAACTTTCAAAATTAAGAAGAGGTTATATTTTTATTAAAAGGCTAAAAAAATGTATTTATTTGAATTAGTATATGTGAAACTGGAAATTGTAACACATTATATTACAATTCACATTTAATAGGAGTAGGTACAATTTTACTAACTCCAACTCTGACTCAACCCAATAATTGCTTCCGACTCTGAATATGACTCTATAGCCCTACTCTTGTAACTGACTGGTGTACTTTCTTTGGCTGTTTTCTGCCTTGCTGTAGTGCAGCTGGGGTATGCTCCAGACACCCATTACAATAAATTGTATTAAGTGGGTTTAAGAATGTTATGCAGTGTTTTATCTTCTATAAATATTTCCTACCTCTTGCACACCCATCATTAATTTGTCAAGGCACACATCTGTCTTGCTTAAGGTAGTTTTAAGAAGCTTGGATTAAAAAGGCAGTTTTATTTTCTCATTTCTCACTACCAGAAAACACAGCTGCATTTTAAAAATTAGATAAAAACACCATTAACTTTATAATGATCTTTGTGCAGTGTCTGAGACATACTAATTTCAGAGTTATTTACAGTATGTTCATAATTAATTAATTATTTGATTTATGTTCTATTTATTCTTTATTTCTTTGTAGTGGATGACTGCTGGTCGGGGAGTGGTTCATGCTGAAATGCCTATTTCAGATGAACCAGTCTGTGGTCTTCAGCTCTGGGTAAACCTAAGAATGTCTGACAAAATGATAGAACCACAGTATCAAGAACTAAAGAGCAAAGAAATTCCAAAACTCAGCAAGAATGGGGTGACAGTTACTGTGATTTCAGGAGAAGCTCTTGGAGTAAAGGTTAGTACAATTAATTAAAGCAAATGAAATTCCTTTAAGTACTTAAAAGACTGTCTTGTAGTACACAATCTTCTTTTAATACCTAATAAGGTGTAGAAAATACACCACAAAAAATATATATATTTAAATATATATAACAATTATTTGTTTTTTGGGGTTTTTTTTGGGCTATTGTGTGCATGTCAAGGAACGTATTTTAGTAAACTTCTGCTTCAATTGTACTGCTGTATTTTATAAGGAAACAATTGATTATGGCAAATCTATATCAGTGTCCTTGCAGTAGCAAGTATAAAGTAGTTAATTAGGAGGGTTTTTGAAAAAGTTTGTAATCTTAATTATGTGGCAAAGACGATAGAAATTGGAATAATATAGTCTTTCATTTGGAATTTTAGTCTGTCAGATGGAGGATTAATTATTTAGACTGCCTAAAAATAATGCATTACAATAGTAAATCCTACTGAGTGCAGATACAATAATTAGTTTTGCTTGATCATGAATTGTTACAAATTACATATTTCAAGTTCTAGAAAACATTTTCAGTTCAATTTCATTTACTAGCATTGTATCTTACAGACCTGTAATCATGAAGTTGATTAAGTAGGTATTATAATTTTATATTAAATCTTACAGTATAATGAAAAGTATTGAAAGCACACTTGTTATTACTCTGCCTGTCAATGTAGCATGCTGTACAAAAACAAACTATAGGCACAGCTGTATGTCCAGCAAAGGTTTTCAAGTGTATGTGCTGTAATTTGTTCACAGTTATTTCATCTGCTAAAATGAAGTAAAAATATATATAACACATCAGTTGCTCAAGCAGTGCACATCCACTTTTTGATTTTTTTTTGAGGCTTTGTTTTTTTACGTTAATCAGATAATCATTTAACTGTACCCTTTGACTTCTGTAAAAAGCAGCACTTTTTTTGAATTTCATCTCAAGGCTTACATAGCCATGTAAAAGACGCATTTGTGTGTGTGTGTTTTCTTTTTAATTTTCATTCATAGAAAGCACCAGTATGAGAAAACATGCAACTGAATGCCCCTACTTTTAATGTCTTGTTAGTTTAAATGCCATTTCCAGGTTAAGTACACGTGTGTATCCTCTGATAGAGTATTATTCCACCCTAGTTTAAATTTTCTTTGATACGAAACGCCTCCAAGATCTCTAAAATGGGTAAAGCTAGTTTAACTTCTTAAATCAGATACATATTGTAGTATCCCTTCCCAGGGGGGCAAATAAATCTCACAAGCAAGTGGTGGTAATTCGCCAAAAAACTAAACAATGGTTTTTATACAAGCCGACAAACAAACAAGCACTGAACTCAAAACCATCCCACTCCACGAGTTAAATACACTCTTTTTTTACCTGAACCTCCTTTCCAAAAGTCCCTCCTCCCCAGCACCCCAGAGGCTGCTTATTAACAGTGCCAGTTGTGTCTTTGCCTGCCCCCCTCCACAGCACTCAGTGCAGCCCTCACTTTTTTTTTTTTTTTTTTTTTTTACTTTTTTAGAACATACTGTCAGTGCCAGTTTCTTTCCCAGATCCCAGATTCGGTCCTGAAGACAGTGGGCATACTCTGGTCCAGACTGCTGTTCTCCCCTTTCCGGTGGCAAACCATATTTGAGAGAGACCGGGGTTTTCAGTTCCCGGCCCAGCATCAACCTGGCAGGGATGCATTGCGTAGACTCCTGCACCACTGTCCGGCATGCCAGGAGAACCAAAGGCAGTTGCTGATCCCAGTCGCGTCGGTCCTTGTTTACCACTATAGCCAACTGAGCCGATAAAGTACGGATTGATCACTCGGCCAAACCGTCGCTCAGGGGGTGAAGCGGAGTGGTGAGTGTTTTTTGAATGTGTCAGAGATTGCACACATGATGAAAAACTTTACTTTCAAAATTACGCCCCTGGTCTGAATGGAGTTCTAGTGGCATGCCAAACCTACTAAACATGCCTTTAACCAGGGCAGTAGCCACGGTTTCCGTATCTTGGCTAGGAATAGGGTACACCTCCAGCCACTTGGAGAAATAGTCTACCCCAACAAGGATGTACCTATTCCCCTGACGAGAACGGGGAAAAGGCCCCAATATGTCTATCCCAACCCGCTCCATAGGCAGATCAACTTGATATTGTTGAATGGGGGCCACTGATTGTTCGGATGGTCCTTTTCGCGTGGTGCAGACATCGCAACGGCGGCAGTGATCTTCAACATCTTGTCGGCACCGCCCCCAGTAAAACATCTGTCAGAGCCGCTTCAGCATCTTACTGACCCCAAAGTGGCCAGACCCCACACCCCCATGCACCGACTTAAGAACATCATCCTGTTTCCCCTTTGGCACTATCACCTGCCAAGTGACCTCTCCAGTGGCAGGGGTTCGCCATCTTCTCATCAGCATCCAATCCCGAATGGCCAAATTGTCCCACTGATCCCAGAGACCCTTGACAGTCATACTTTCTGGGGCTAAATCCTCCCAACAAGGTCGCTGATTGTCTGTCACACAGGCTCTAACTTACTTTATCTCTGGATCCTGGTTCTGCCAAAACTCCCAATCGCATTGCCCCTTAGACAGTGCTAACATGGAGGAACTGTGTCTCACCTCCCTTGTTCGCTCTTAGTCTTCCTGACGGCAGCAGTAGTCACAGTTCGTCTGAGCACACGGCCTGCGGGATAGCACATCTGCGTTGCCTCTCTGGCTCCCTAAAAGAGCCAGGGTGGAGGGGGATATTCTTCGTCAGCCATTTTCATGTCCTCTGTTTGGTTTTTTTTTGCTTTCATTCTATTTAGAGCAATGCAGTGCATCCTCAAATAGAATAAATTAATTTTTAATTGTTTTTTGTGCAGGTTAAACAAAAATCAACAACAAACTCTTCCATGTACAGTAGATTAAACAGAAAAGCAATAACAAACTCATCAAAAAATTCTCATAGCATATTCATGAAGCAAATAACCAGTATTTTCAAACAAAAAACATGAAAAAGGAAAGCAATTGAGTCAATTCTGACTCACAGCCACCATCTGCAGGAAAGAAATTAGGAAATTTGTTAAAAAACTGAGCGAACTGTTAGCTGTCAAAATGCTAATAAAAAGGTAGGAAAAAGCCTAAAACTGTTAATGTAAAAACAAAACCAGGCAGACAGGGATCAAAGGGTTGAGCAAAATTTGTGACTCAGATATAAAATCAAAAGTTCAGTTCAGCTAACTACACTAAGAAAATTGAAAACACAGAATTCTCCACAGGACACCAAAATAGAATGAACTGCAGCTCTGCTTATACTGTATGTCACATTTAATGTCAAAGCGATAATCGAAAACTACTTTTTCAATATGTCTTGAACCTAAAAATTTACCTTTGGAGGTGATTCCTTGTAATTCAAAACCAAAAGTTACAAAAAAGGGGGGTCTGAATGAATTTGCTACATCCCTATTTGTTTATTTTATTGCCCCCTAACTGTCCTTAATACACTTTACCTACCCCTTAACTATCTATTACTCCTAAAACACTGAAAGGACCTGTGTTACAAAGGATTGACATTTGCATTGTTAATAATTTTTGTTTGTTATCAAATATTGTCATTTCATATATTTAGTTTATAAAGAAGAGATTTGCCTTCCTACACAGTCATGTCAGGGCAACAACATCTCTCTCTCTGTCTGTGTCCTCAAAACCAGGGAGCTTGTCACACACCTCAAAAAGCTACAGGCAGACCACCCCCTTTGCATATGCATCCTTGCAAATGTTGTGTAGATGGGCATCAGCTTTAAAATTCTTACAGTTAGCACCACTAATTTTCTGAAGTGGTCACAAGACATCTCGTCCATTGTCATCAAGATTCACAAAAGCCTTTACTACCTTTGTCTTAAGGAAAGACCACATATCTGTATCTATGCTTACTGCCTTTTATAGTTGCACAGTGGAATCCATACTAACTGGCTGCATAGCATCCTGATTAGGGCTGAGATAATGGTATATGACATTGTCCATCATCGATTTGCAGGTTACTACAATAAAGCTGTCAAGCACTCATAATGCATTTTTGCACTCAGTCTTTCTGATCAGGGGATGATCTGTTACTGTTTTTCAATTTCCAGTTAGCTTGGTTGCAGCCCACATAACCTATTTGCAGAATTGAGGCATATGTATTAAAGAACTCCATGTACTTTGTAAACACTATACACAGTGCACAGGAAGAGCAGCTAATTATTCAGAATCCAAATGCATCTCTCCACCTCCCTCACCACACACAGAGGTTGGTATTGTACATCATCAATTTTTTTTAAATGATGATGCAACCTTTTAAGTGCATCACACAGTCATAATACTGATAGGATGCCAGCTCACCTGGTGAGTTGGAAAAGCATATTTTTGTCTTCTATACAGCATTTACAATATATAACTTGAACACTGAAAACCCTTAGATATGGAAATACACGTCTCAAAAAATTAAGGGAGCATTTAATCATCACAGTCTAACAGTCAGTTAAGCTTCAAGGATATTAATCTTAATAACCACAGACAATTGCTCTCTCTTTATTCTTTCTGACTGATTCTTCTCTAGTTTTGCATTTTGCTAGTGTCCCTGTCACTACTGGTAGCATGAGGTGGCACCTGCAGCCAATTCAGGTTGCACAGGTAGTCCTGCACCACCAGGATGATACATCCATATGTTAATTCACAAGAAAGTTTGCTGTGTCTTCCAGCACAGTTTCAAGAGCATGGAAGAGATACCAGGAGATGGCCCATTACATGAGGACAACTGGATAGAGCAGTAGGATGGCATCAACTCAGCAGCAAGACTGGTATCTGTTTTTTGCCCAAGGAGGAATAGGAGGAGCACTGCCAGAGCTCTACAAAATGACCTCCAGCTGTCTCTGGTGGGCATGTTTCTGACCATACTGTCAGAAACAGGCTCCAAGAGGGTGGCATGAGGGCCCAACATCCTCTAATGGAACTTGTGCTCACAGCCCATCACTATGCAGCTTGATTGGCATTCACCAGAGAATACCACATTTGTCATCTCTGCCATTGGTACCCTGTTCTCTTCACAGAGCAAGTTCACACTGAGCACATGTGACAGATGTGAAAGAGTCTGGAGACACCATAATGTACATTATGCAGCTTGAAACATTGTCCACCATGACTGGTTTGTCAGTAGGTCAATGATGGTCTGGTGAGGCATATCCTTGGAGGGTTGCACAGACCTTCACATTCTAGGCAACAGTACCCTGACTGCTGTTAGGTACTGGGATGAAATCCTTAGAGCTATTGTCAGACCTTACATTGGTGCAGTGGGCCCCGAGTTCTTCCTGGTGCAGGACAATACCAGGCCTCATGTGGCCAGAGAGTATAGGCAGTTCATAGATGATGAAGGCATTGTTCCCCAGAACTTACTCTATTTGAAAACCTTTGGGACGTTATGTATCAGTGTATCACACGCCACCAGGTACCGCCACAGACTGTCCAGGAGCTCTTTGATGCTCTAATCCAGGTCTGGGAGCAGATCCCCCATAACACCATCAGCTGTCTCATCGGGAGCATACCCAGATATTGTTGGGAGTGCATACAGGCATGTGGGGCCATACTCACTACTGAGTCACATGATTGGCTGTGATAAAATTCTCACAAGTTGGATCAGCCTGTGATCTCAATTTTTGACTTAGATTTTTGGTGTGATGTTGAATTTAGTCCTCAATGGGTTGGTGATTTTGGTTTCTATTGACTGTTTACATATCATTCTGTTCTCAACGAATTATACAGTAATACTCAGTAAAGATTTTCCACTTGAATATTTCATTCAGTGAGATCCAATGTGTGATTTAAGTGTTCCCTTAGTTTTTTGAGCAGTGTAGTATTATTTAGAACATCAATCATGCTGTACAATCACATTTCTCCTTTCTTTATTCTGGGAAGCAGTAGTAGCATTAGTACTCAAATTGTTCAATTAAGAGGCATTGTCAATCTACTGTTCACTCATTTTGACCCATGCATGTTATTTTCTTGTTTATATACTGTATGTACAGTGTATAATGTTTGTTACATTTAAAGTATAAAGTTGTTTTTATAGTCTTTTTTTGTCAGCTGTTAGTCTATGAAAAATATGAAGACAAAAATTTTATTGTGCTGTATAAACATTATAGTAAACAAATGAAACATTTTTTTCTTTTGAATTTTCTTTCCTTTACACGTACAGACTTTTTCAGAGCTATGTCATGAAACATCATACAAAATCGCATTAAAAGCGATTTTTATCTCTTAAACAATTTTTTGAAAGGCATGCAATGTGACAGGAATGTATATTATACATAATGTTAAATCATATTTGGTATAAACATTGCTATATGAAATTATTTTTATTAATCTGTGATGCAATTCTATTCCATGTTCTGTGCAGTAACCATTCTGCTCCAATGCTAACACAAAAATGTTTTTTCTGTTTTTGATGTCTGATCAGGAAGTTTTTCCAACACCTTCCTTCAGTAACTAGCGTTGATCAGTGTAAAGTGTTTTTTGAAGTGTAAAGGGGTTAAAAGGAAGAACGTTACAACCAAATAGTTATTGGGTTCCAGGTGGAGAACCTCATATATTTGGTGTAAAAAAGAGCAAAAATAAACAGGCACATGAAGGTGCAAAACAATTATATTTTTTGTCCAGTTGTTGAGGGTGCTCTGACTTCCTTCAGGGATGATTCCAAAATTAACAAAGGCTTCTGGCTTCATGGTGTGTTATATTATGTCAGGCTAGAAGGGGAAGAGCTTCTGGGATGAAAAGGAACTGGGTCACTGGTTCTCTGTGGAATAAGACTCAAACTGTGGGTAAAAAGAAACGTTAATTCAGGAACAGCACCCTTTCCCAGTCTGGTGTGGAAGTGTTACAGTCATCTGAACCTTTCAGATGTGCATTATTTATGCATGCGTGACAGCAGTATATATGCTGATATTGCCAGTGACCTTGTTTCTTGAAAATTAACCAGAGAATCGACTGCACTGCTGGCTTGGACAAACATTTTTTTCCCAGCAATCCATGATAATGCTTTGTAAGGCCAGCATTACATTACAGCGCCGTAACAGCCACGTTAAATGGGGATGTCACTACCTGATTGCACATGTGCAGAACTTACATGCATGCATAATGTAAGCGTGTTCCTTCTCACACTTTAGGCCACTGCCTGATGTGCTTAATAATCCTGACAGATTTTCACACTGAATATGGTTAAAGAAAAAACTCATATAACCTTTTCTTTTCAGGAGTGCATTAACTGACCATAATGGGAATATTATTAAAATACTTTATTTTTCACCATAGATTCATTGTATATTGTGTCTCTACTGCTGGATTAAGGATGTTATGCTCCTCGCTATGTACCTTAGATTGGGTAGTGTTCAGCTACTGCATAGCACAGCAATTCAGTGCCCCGAAGATTGGAACTCTGTGAGCACAAAGAGATTAGCGTTATATACTCTACAGCAGTGCTTGATACATTAACTGCTGGTACACTGAAGCTCAAACAGAGAAATAAAACTGTATATTACAGTTGTTCTATCGGGTTTTTCTACTATAGTACAAACCTATAGTTACTGTGGTACCCTATCAAAAAATACCTTTGTGTGCAATTTCGTGCAATTTTAACAGCTAAAATAAATGGAGGGTCATTTTTACAATGCAGGAAAAATGTTGAACACCCCATTATAAACTCAAACAGTACGATTTTATGGGCATGTTGCTAAATGTGACAAAACATAATGTAATTGCATTGTGAACATGCACAATAATCCTGCGCACCACTGCTTGACAGATAGCATGTTTTGTTACAACACCATCGCAAATCAAGCACTGCTGATGAATATATAACTTTCACCCCTAAACCTCAAATTTCAGCATGTGTGACATTCACTCACAGAGTTCCACTCTTCAGGTGTCTGGTTTGTCATGCTAAGTCCATTTTTTGAAGTCACACTCCACAACAAGCATTAAAAGAGTCCTCTCCTCATCCTTCTAGAGTCAGAAATCTCATGAGACACTGTGAAATAATCATAATAATAATAACAAAAGATTTTTTGCTATTTATAAGACGTCTCTTGATGGAAGAAAAAAGTAAAAGCATCTGCACAGATTGGTCAGAAACCAAAAAGAAGTGCCATCTTCATGGAGTTGGGAGTTCAAAAAATAAAATGAGTTAATCTCACACCGTCACAATGTGAGTTGGCCAATCAGTGCCCAGAAGATTAGAAGTTAGTGAGCTTATTTTGTTTATTTATTTATTTTTTTAAACTTTATAACGGTTGTCAGGTATATTTGCGGTCCGTGTATGTTTGTACATTTCACTGGTTTTTTTTTTTTATAATAGTACATAATTCAGTCTTAAGGGGTAGTCAGACCCATGGACTGCTTTGGAAGATGCACCTGACTTGGTGGCCCAATGACAGCCATAAATAAGAGAGGGCAGCCCCAGAAGGTGAGAGGAGAACGTGCTGGCATTCATGGAAATACAGTGCCTACAGGAAGCCATTAGATGAGCCCAGGTTTGCTGGTACAGAAGTGAAAAGGTTTCTGAATAGTTGGAGGATCAATGGTGAATTCTGAAGAAGGCCTGGTGGACCTTTGAAAAGAGACATTGGATGTTATTTTGGCTGGTTTTATGGTATGGCTTTATGGAATAGCAATGAAACTTATGGACATTTCAAGGACTTTTTGTACACTGTGTGTTAACACTTTTTATATAATCGTTATTTGTCAATTATTGGTTTATTTATTGAGGGCTTTTTGTAAAAAGTGAAGGGGTGTGTGCTGCAGTGTGGAGTTGTATAAATATCAGATTGTTTTTTGTGTATGTATAATTAATTTTTTTCAATAACATTTATTTCCTTGCTTACATTCATCTTTGCTGGTTTGTTCTGTACTTGCGATGTGTAGCTAGTAGAAAAGTAGTATAGGTCACTCATATTTTGGTTCGTTTATTATTTTCCTTTTTGGCCGCAGCTCTAGGGATCGGTAGTGCATATTATAATCGTGCCATCTCGGGTTGTAAATGTGTCTCAAGGAGCTGTGCAACTTATTTCTAATTTGTGGCAATTTGTTGAATTTTGTTTGTGGTCATCATTCTGTGTTTTTTGTTGTTTGAGCCACAGTGGAGCAATGGCCAGCACTGCTGACTCACATTTCACATTACTGCCACAATTTTGGCCATAATAATCAATCCAACATATTTGAGAGAAACTTCCCCACTTAAAAGACTATTGCACCATTATCTTCTTCTCAAAGCAGTTCATTTCCTCCTTCCCCATTGACATAAATGCATATTTCCAAGTTCTGCAAAGTTTCCAAACATTTCAACGATTTTGCCAAACTCACGATGAAGTGAACTCCGTGGGGCTCACTCATCACTGTTAGTAACCAATACAGCAAATATAAGGTCTATAATTCTTTTATAATTACTTTTGAAAAAAAGAAGAGACCAGAAGAGATTATGATTAATGTAAAACTGTAAATACCTGGCAAAAACATCCAGAATAATAATGCAATGCACATTTATTTAACAGTTCACAATTGTACTGTCAGAAGAGTCTACTTTATGGCCACAGTGAATGCCTCATAAAGTAACAGCTACTGAAATTAGCTTACAGCTATTCTGGCACTGTTTCTGAAGTTGTGTTCACTCTTTCAGTGTTCCCGATCATCTTCTATAGTCACATGATTTGCTTTTCCCTGTGCAAGATTCTATTTACCCATTGCCCCAGGAGTCTCCTACTGCCTTTGTGAACCTTCCCAGGCTTGTAAAGTGTAATGCGAATGGTTTGTGGAGAAGAATGTCTATAAGGGGAATATCTAAGAATATCTAGAAGGAGAAGAGGCATGAGGTGCATTGAGTAAACTTATTCTTATTAAGTATGTACACATTGTGGGCATATTAACATGCTATAAATTTATTATAAAACTATCCAGATCTTCATTATTCCAGCACAAAAGTTGAGAGGGACAGCTGACCCAGAAGCCTGTCAGAAGTAGCACAAAGCAGCAAATGAGAGGAGGTGGAGCTTTGAGAGCAAAAAGTGCAAAAACCAAACCAAAAAAGGAAGAATTATAAGGAGATAAAAGATAGTGTAGGGCAGGTAGTAGAACAGGGCAAGCTAGAGCATGAAGCTTTGGGCATTGTTTATTTTATTGTGTCTGGAACCTTGAAAAATGGGCCTGACAGTATGGATGCTGAAATCTGAAAGGAGAAAATTTGAAACATTAGAAGAAAATTGTTTGGAATCTGTCAAAGAGAAATCCTTGTGACTTGTGTAGTTCTTTCGTGGGTTGCTGCATTTTTATATCCTAAGCATTTTTATACCAGAATACAACAGATGCTTTTATTGACATTTATTTTTTTTACATCTATTAAAAGCCAAATGTGTATACCTGAAGATCTCAACTATATTCTGTCACTGTTGTTTAGTATGATAGGTGTGAAATTACAGACCGGAATTGTTAACATTTTGCCCAGCATTATTTATATTAGCCATATTATGAAAAGTAACATTCCCAGAATAAAATCTGATTTTAACCTCATTTCAGTTTCTTTTATCACCTATTTGGGTGGGATGTACTGGGACCTGTTTAGGTGACCTTCAAAACAAAGCATTTTAGTTAACAGCTTACTTACTTGATAACTCATCTTGTAGTCTGTACTCAGTGATGCTTGGTATCTCCTTAAAACAAGAAATAATATTTGTTTCTGTTTACGTATCATTTAAATGGTAATTATTATATTGTTAGGACTGAAAACCAATTTGGACAATACAGTTAGTCAGTCAGTCATTTTACAACTCGCTATTTACTAACACAGGGTCATGGGGCTCTGCTGAAGCCAATCCCAGCCAGCATAGGGCACAAGGCAGGAACAAATCCCAGGCAGGGTGCCAGCCCACCACAGGACACACACACACACACACACACACACCCACACACCAAGAACACACTAGGGACAATTTAGGATCGCCAGTGCACCTAACTTGCATGTCTTTGGACTGCGGGAGGAAACTGGAGCACCCGGAGGAAACCCACACAGACACAGGGAGAACATGCAAACTCCACGCGGGGAGGAATCGGGATGCAAACCAACGTGTACTTACTGCAAGGCAGCAGCACTACTACTGTGCCACCCATTTGGACAATACAAGTAATTTATTTTTTTAAATAGATACTGGGGAAAATGTTTTTTTTTTCTTAAAACATTTTCTAAAATAATTATTACATCACACTTGCCAAAGCCCAAAATTTAGACATTTACAGTATATCTTAAATCATTCACATTTACTTTGATTTCCTCCTCAAAATGAATAAAAAAAAAAAATCAGATTTTCAAATATTAGGAAGTTTTTTTGGTGATAATGATTTATTCATCTTTAAATTACAGAAGCCATTTCTTTAAACATTTGTATACTTCAGCCATCCAGGCATTTCAGCCAAATAATCTTTGGTAAAAAAATATATATATATACAGTTAGATCCATAAATATTTGGACAGAGACAACTTTTTTCTAATTTTGGTTCTGTACATTACCACAATGAATTTTAAATGAAACAACTCAGATGCAGTTGAACTGTAGACTTTCAGCTTTAATTCAGTGGGTTGAACTAAAAGATTGCATAAAAATGTGAGGCAACTAAAGCATTTTTTTAACACATTCCCTTTATTTCAGGGACACAAAAGTAATTGGACAAATTAAATAACTGGAAATAATATGTTCATTTCTAATACTTGGTTGAAAAGCCTTTGCTGGCAATGACAGCCTGAAGTCTTGAACTCATGGACATCACCAGATGCTGGGTTTTCTTCCTTTTTAATGCTCTGCCAGGCCATTACTGCAGTGGCTTTCAGTAACTGTTTGTTTGTGGGCCTTTCTGTCTGAAATGTAGTCTTCAACCAGTGAAATGCATGCACAATTGAGTTAAGATCAGGTGACTGACTTGGCCATTCAAGAATTTTCCACTTCTTTGCTTTAATAAACTCCTGAGTTGCTTTGGCTATATGTTTTGAGTCATTGTCCATCTGTATCATGAAACGTCACCCAATCAATTTGACTGCATTTAGGTGGATTTGAGCTGACAGTATGTCTCTGAACACCTCAGAATTCATTCGGCTGCTTCTGTCCTGTGTCACATCATCAATAAACACTAGTGTCCCGGTGCCACTGGCAGCCATGCAGGCCCAAGCCATCACACTGCCTCCACCGTGTTTTACAGATGATGTGGTATGATTTGGATAATGTGCTGTTCCCAGCCTTCCCCATACTTTTTTCTTGCCATCATTCTGGTAGAGGTTGATCTTGGTTTAATCTGTCCAAAGAATGTTTTTCCAGAACTGTGTTGGCTTTTTTAGATGTTCTTTAGCAAAGTCCCATCTAGCCTTTCTATTCTTGAGGCTTATGAGTTCCTTTCACCATGCAGTGCACCCTCTGTATTTACTTTCATGCAGTCTTCTCTTTATGGTAGACTTGGATATCGATATGCCTACCCCTGGAGAGTGTTGTTCACTTGGTTGGCTGTTGTGAAGGGGTTTCTATTCACCATGGAAATGATTCTGCGATCATCCACCACTGTTGTCTTCCGTGGACATCCAGGTCTTTTTGCATTGCTGAGTTCACCAGTGCTTGCTTTCTTTCTCTGGATGTACCAAACTGTACATTTTGCCACTCGTAATATTGTAGCAATTTCTCGGATGGGTTTTTTCTGTTTTCGCAGCTTAAGGATGGCTTCTTTCGCCTGCATGGAGAGCTCCTTTGACCGCATGTTGTCTGTTCACAGCAAAATCTTCCACATGCAAGCACCACACCTCAAATCAACTCCAGGCCTTTTACCTGCTTAATTGATAATGACATAACGACGGACTTGCCCACACTTGCCCATGAAATAGCCTTTGAGTCAATTGTCTAATTACTTTTGAGCCCCTGAAATGAAGGGATTGTGTTAAAAAAATGCTTTAGTTGCCTCACATTTTTATGCAATCATTTTGTTCACCCCACTGAATTAAAGCTGAAAGTCTACACTTTAACTGCATCTGAGTCGTTTCATTTAAAATTCATTGTGGTAATGTATATAACCAAAAATTAGAAAAAAGTTGATATTTATGGACCTAACTGTATATTACATTGTGCTCTCATAAAATATTGTTTTAATTTCACTTTTAATTCATCCTTTTCTAATTTTAGTAGATGAATGTAACTATTTTATCCTTAAACAAATATCATTTGTAAAGTTTAATATTTTCAGATCTCTGTGTACTTTTAAAGTGTAAATCTATTTTGTGTCAGTAGTAACACAAGACAGAAATTGTCAAATGGATGATTGATGACCTTAAAACCCTCCCCAAATTATGATTTTTGAAACTTGATGTGTGAAAATATGATTTATGAAAATATGACATTACATTCCTTAAAACCTTTGTATATTTTCATATGAACGATGGGGACCATTCAAATTATTTTAATAAGTACTCAAAGGTGCACACTTGCTTTGCTATGCAAGCAAGAGAAGTGTAATTTTTAATTGAGGCTCCTATTATTAGTTTTGAATCTGGTGTTTTTACAATGACGTTAATGGTCAGGACGGGGGCATAAGTATCATAATTCGGGGGTAATGGTATAAATTTTATAATTTATAATAATGGGTGGGGGTAAATTTCATAATATATATTTCATAATTAATATATTCATAAATAATTTTTCACGCATCATGTTTCATAAATTTGGGGCGAGGTTTAAGGTCTTCAATAATCCATTTGACAGTTTCTGTCTTGTATCACTACTTCTGTTACTATAATAAGGTTATATCACAGATGAATATGTTCATCACTTTCTTTCTAATCACAGATGAATATGTTCATCACTTTCTTTCTAAAAGTACACTGTAGTAAGACCAGATGCTGTCATGCTTTTTGTGTAAACTTGAGGGTTTCTTTTTTTTCCGCCATCCTGATGATTCCAATATGATCTACATCAAAAAGCTTTGCCAGGCATAATTGTTAACAGCTTTGAATAAATCTTGAACATTAAAGGATTTCAAAAATGCTGTGCTTGATGGTTTTCATTATTTAAACAAATTTTAACATATGTTTGGTCTGTTTCATGGTAGATTAAGTTGAATTTTGTTTGGTAAACATGAGTGAGTATTGTAACTATAAACATTAAAAAAAGAAGAAAAAGAATACTGGCATGTTCTAATGCAGCACAACTCTAAGTAGTCCTAATTGCAAAATGAAATCAAGTCTGTAAACCAAAGCATGAAAAACCAGTAACAGTCTTTCCCACAATGTCTGTTGCTGCTGAAGTGAACTTCTACAGGAACATTTTTATTGCCACAATTAACATGGAACATGTGTAAATTCATTCTTTGGTGGAGTGTTTGTCCAGTTTCTTCCACATAAATTGCAGCGTGGGACATTTCGTACACAGAATTATGTAAACCACATTGCATGATCTTCAAGAAAATGATCCCTTTCTGTGATGTTCTTGATGCCAGTGTGATGTAACTACATGACCTGTATTAGAAATGTGAGCACGTTTTACATTTTTTCTGTAGGCAGGGAGACGTGTCATTTTCTGTAGGTTCAATCCAGGAGCTTTAGACGATTAGTTGATGCAGGATTGGTGGTTATCTGTACACCAGAGGAGGAGGTTTTACGAGTACATCTCTCAGCGTGTCATCATTATTTAGTATCGGTTGAATTTCTTGTATAATTTTGGGAAGTGCTTTAAGATGTGGGTTATAGGTGACAACAAGGGTGATGCCTATCTTTTTGTCTTTGTTTTTACATGCCAGAAGGTTGTCTCTGGGTATGGCAGTAGCTCCTCTTACTTGAGTGCCGGTTGTTTTGACAGTATATCCTTGTCTAATGAAATCTTGTCTAAGCTCCTTCAATTGTTTATCCTGGTCTGTCGGATATGAGCAGATACAATTGTAATGTATTGCTTGACTGAAAATGATATAGTGCCTTATATGTTTAGGGTGGAAGCTATCACTTCTCAGGTGTTGACCATCTGTCTGTTGGTTTGTAAAAAATAGAGGTCACAAGGGTGTTATCTTTCAGGTGAATGGCATTGTCAAGGAAGCAAACTTCTGCTTTTGAGTAATTAAGCTTCAGCTTTATGTTGGAGTGGGAGGAATTGTATTTGTTACAAGCTGGGTTCTATTAAGGTTTTTGATGTATTATCATATAAGGACTACTTTGTAGTTGGCCTTTTTT
The DNA here is from genome assembly GCA_026402145.1 of Polypterus bichir lapradei. NCBI lineage: Eukaryota > Metazoa > Chordata > Cladistia > Polypteriformes > Polypteridae > Polypterus > Polypterus bichir. The sequence goes on from JANRMT010062831.1 coordinate 26,345,766, forward strand.
ATTCACAAAGCTGCACAAATTGTTTAGGAAAGGGCTGCTAGTAATTATTTGATTTGATTTGATCTGGAATAAAAAATGTAAATTAATTAACCTTGAATGAATTTTTCATTGGTTTTGATTGCTTATTATACTACTGATCGTTTGTTGATTGATTGTTGATTGTTTTCTCATTCTTTGTAATGTAATTCATAAAGTTAATGAAATTTTTAAAGACTCCACATAGGAAGTTTTTGTACTAACAATTAGTTTGCCCTTCTGATTGCCTTCTATTCCTCGGTTTCTTGTACTGTCTGTTTGTTTTCTTGCACATATTGTATGCTTATGCCTGATATTTATATTTTTAATCTACACTGTTTGCATATTTATTGGAATTTATTGCAGTTTCTAGCTGCCATAAGTGCTTTTTTGTTCATCTGTGCTGGGGCACTACATCATCACACCATGTACAGTATATTTGATATGTCTCCACCAGTAGCCGTAGCAAAAAATACTTATCATTGCTTTGTAAGGTAAAATGACAGTTACTTCCATTTAATAAAGCAGTATCAGAAATATGTACACTTAACCTGAAAATTCACTATTAAAAAATCTGAGGATCACCATGTTTAATTACAAAATTTACTTAATACTCTGTTGCTAGAACATATTGTATTTATAAAATTACACAACTAGTTTTAAACCACATTTATTTATTTTTTTACATAACAGTAAAGTGTATTTTACTTTTAATGTAAAATTTAGCAGTTGTGCTTTCCTGACTTTGGACATCTAACAGGAAATGTAAAACAAGAATATGTGCTCTTATGCCTTTCTTAAGCAGGGTGGTCCTGTTTATTAGTATTTTCAAAACACTAATAGTACCAAAAAAGGGAACTTAAAGTATATATGACTTTGATCATTTATATTACACTAATGTAATTCATATTTCTTTGCTGAAAGATATTCACAAGACAAAAGATAAGGCAACTTATAACACTATTAAACTAATTATGTTGTAGTCTGCTCTGTATTACAGCTGTGATAGGTTGGGTATTTCATTTGGAAATTTACTTTTACAAAAGAGATAAGTTACTATTACTATTTTAGGTCTTGTCTATCCAAGTAGAAGTCAGTAGTATACTAAAACACAGTATATTGTTTTATCTTTAATTTTCCATATAAATGTGTAAATCTTTATCCAGTTAATAAAATTCATAGAATACATGAGCTAAATACAATAGATGTTGTCTGTTAAAACATTTCAGAAAAGTATCTCTCTGTTATAAAAAAAAAATCCTGGAGAGAAACAGTAGGGCGATGAGATGTTATGTTCATGTTAAGATCACAGAAGACACTTATAAGACCTGCGAGACTAAAGAGATTGGCCACGGAGCGCATAGACATATATAGGTAGACGCCGCATTCACTGTGTTGTCAAGTCGACACGATACGACAGCGCATCTGCCCTATTGCGATTGGCAAAAGTGCCATTTAAACTAATACAGATAGACGTGGAAACCAGGTTTACTGATGAAAAAACAATAATGTTTAAAACAGTATCATTTACATCCAACAGATTTTGGCGAATCGTTTACATGCAATTTTTATATCCATTTTTACACTAATAATGGCAATTATTAAATAATAATAATATTATTAAATAATTCCTCCCATATAAGTAACATTTCTTGGACTGCCATCTTCCATCACCAAAACATTTCTGGACTTTGTCCTGTTCTTACGCAACATAGTACTGCAGTATTGGTTAATGCCTGAGTCACCTCACGTGCAGATTACTGTAATGCTATTCTATCTGGCATCCCACAAAAACATATCCATCGCTTACAACTTATTCAAAATTCTGCTGCCAGGATAATAACCTGCTGTTCTAAATCCACTGAACATATTACACCTATTTTCTCTAAACTTCACTGGCTCCCTGTTAACTACAGAATACAATACAAAATACTGCTCTGAACATTTAAAGCTCTGAACAACCTCACTGATCTCCTACAGACTTGCACTCCTCTTGCTCACTCAGATCCTCATCTGCAGCTCTACTTTCAGTACCACACATCAGACTCAGTGCTATGGGAGCTCGAGCGTCTCTCATAGTGCTCCTCAACTCAGGAATTCTCTTCCCTCTCATATACATCAGCTCGATTCCATAACACATTTTAAAACTGCCCTCAAAACTTATTTTCTCAAACTAGCATACCAATTGTGAATTTTGCACTGTTTGTTTGTTTGCTAATTATTGCTTTTTGATTTATAATTCTCTTGTTTTAATTTTACTAATGTTGTTTAATTTTATTGTAAGGTGACCTTGAGTGCTAAGATTATAAAATGGGATTTTCTAATGGCCAAATAAACAAAACAATTGTTCAGCCTTACCTATGAAATGTAATCCCCTGGGATCTGGTTTAGAGCGTACAGCGGTTTGTACAATCCCAAGCAGCACATTCGTGAGGCATCTTTATCCATTACTTCACTCCACAGCAGTGCCACTCGCAATATGGCTGCGACGTTGATGTTCGATGCTGCTGGTCATGCAGCGTCTAGTAATTCTATGTCTATGACGGAGCGTCTCCCGGGGACCTTAAACATTAGACTTTGTGCCAAGAGATTGTCCCGTCTCGCGATGATGTAGAACATGAGATTTTTGCAAGACATGCCCTACTTACAACCAAATAAGAGCACAGGCAGAAACACACTCAGTTGTGTTTTGTCTTTGAGCACACGCAGATCCAGGGATCTCAGTGCATATAAAGCGTATAAGGACAATACGTTATAAATGAAACGTAGATGACTAAGTGAAGAAAAAAGCAGCCCGGAGAAAACAGACTCATAAGCGTTGGAGAGACAAAAAAGAAAAAGAATAATCTAGGTGCAAATTCAGAAAATAAGAAAAGTAATTATCAGCCCGGAACAAGTGGAATTGAAAAAAAAACATGTCCAATCCAGACGTTGGCACTATACACATGCAGAGCAGGTTAGAGATTATGAAAGTAATGATAAGTAATTATCAGCCCGGAACAAGTGGAACTGAAAAAAAGCACGTCCAATCCAGACGTTGGTGCTATACATATGCAGAGCAGGTTAGAAATTATGATAGTAGTGGAATTCGAATGGCTCAAAAAAAAAATGACTCGATACACGTGAAAGTTAAAGAACATGAAAGTATAAAAAAAGAAAGTAAAGATCGCAGTAGCTCAAACAAATGGAAATTATTACTCGAAAAAGGGAAAATAATCACCACGGACCAGGTGTCATTGAAAAAAAGCAGGATAAGGCGAGGTCAGAAATAAAAGACAGAATAGAAAACAAAGTAAAACGTCATAAAACGTTAAAAAAGGGGTCAAACACATGCAGAGCAGGTTAGAGATAATGAAAACTGAAATTCAAAAGACTCAAAAAAAAACGTAGGCGCAAAACACGTGCAGAGCAAGATACAGAATATGAAAGCGGAAAAAAACGACAGTGTCAAAACAAAGAAAGTAAACATCGCATTAGTGAAAAAAAAGAGAAATTATTACTTGGAGAAATAACGAAAAGGCAAATAGAGATCAAATATATGGACATAGGTGATATGTCAGAAGTATGTAAATATCGTAAGGCTTTGAAGTTGTAAGTCAAGAGAATTTCAAAAACGGAGTTTACCTCACATGCATTTATTGGTTACTTTGCAAAAAAATCATTAAACACATGTCTCACTGACCTAATTAAAAAGATTCAGCACGTTGGGACTCGAAAGATTCCAAATATTGTTTTTACAGAGTTCTGATATAAAGGTGAAACTAATGAAATAGCAACATCCATTCATCCATCCATCCTCTTCCGAGATCGGGTCGCGGAGGCAGCAGCTTGGACAGAGATACCCAGACTTCCCTCTCCCCGGCCACTTCTTCTAGCTCTTCCGGGGGAATCCCGAGGCATTCCCAGGCCAGCTGAGAGACATAATTCCTCCAGCATGTCCTGGGTCTTCCCTGGGGCCTTCTCCTGGTTGGACGTGCCCGGAACACCTCACCAGGGAGGCGTCCAGGAGGCATCCTGATCAGATGCCCGAGGCACCTCATCTGACTCTATTCTGAGCCCCTCCTGGATGACTGAGCTTCTCACCCTATCTTTAAGGGAAAGCCCAGACACCCTGTGGAGGAAACTCATTTCAGGCGCTTGTATTTGCAATCTCGGTCTTTCGGTCACTACCCACAGCTTATGACCAACAATTCAAAGAAAAAAAAATTCTTAAAATTGTGTATCCGAATAAATAAAAACGGGGGTTGGCGAGCAAAGCAAGCAGGGGGCAAAGCCCCTTAGTTAATTTTAAAGGAATATCTTCACATCCCAGATAATAATAGTTTGTTTAATCTGTTACTTATCCCCATTATTTGTAATGATGGCCCTGAAAAAACTATTAATCTCAAGTTTTCATTGAGAACACATATCACAAAATTCCTGATACCACGGGCTTCAGTGGAGACCCATCTTATACAACGGCACAAAATTTCAAAACATCTACTGTATGAAATAAATCCCAAGTTACTCTAATCACCTAATCTAAATGTTGTCTCCAGATTTATGTATCATAAATTTAGTGATTACTTAGATTTTTTCTCGATCATAACTACAAACAACACAGGATAGACAACAAAAAAAGACATCTAGCAGAAATTCTTCACATGCTGCATGAGATGGAAATCCAGAATGATATAACAGTAATCGATAAAGCAAGTGGAATTTATGTCATTGAACATAAAGAAAAAAGCAGTATATTTAAGGAAGTTGTCATACACAGCCAAAAGTCTTGACTCACAGCCAAATGACTCTTTTATCAAAGACTATTTTAATGAACTTGAAATTCCACATCTTGTTGCACCTTGTATACAGCAGAAGAGCTGAATTAACCTCTAAATGTTTCTAACATTCCAGATGATGTCATATCTTTTTAGAGGCTGGAAAATATCAGGACAATGTATACCCAGCAGAGTTTTATAATCAATTAAGTCTGTTAGCACTGGCTGTGTTCAAGGAAGACAAAAAGAGAGCCTTCTATCTGAAACACTGCAGAAGACATCAATCACATTTCATCCAAATATAAACAAATACCATTTAGAATGTTGATCCTAAAGACTAATTTCATTACTGAACATCAATGTTAAGACTTTAGTAAAGGTCATAGAAAAAATGAAAATGTTCTTCCATCAATAATTTTAAAAGATCAAACTAGATTTGTTAAAAGACACCAAATAATATCAAAACATCAAGGAATGCCCATTGTGATGTATATCCTCTGTATCCATTTAGCTTCCTGAGGTGGAGCTATATCTTGACCCAGGCAAAACTTTTGATTAATTGGATACAGGATATCTATTTACCATACTCAATAAATTTGGGGTGTGACCCAACATAAATACATAATCTAGACTGTGATATCTATATTAGAAGAGCTGTTCTTCTGAATAATATAAAATTTTATTATCTAAATATTTACTTTAGACTGCAGATCCAAGCAGGGCAGCCCTCAGCTGTCAATGGAATTTCCCAATTCTATTACACCTCATGCTGTTTGTATTCATAAACAAGCACATGTCCAAGAGAAAATTATCTCTTTATGCAGATGACATACTACTTTATATGACCTATCCGTTTTTATCATTACTAACTATATTAAGCATACTGTAGAAGTTTTGTAGAATGTAAAATCAAATTAAAAATCAAATCACATTTATTTGTCATATTCAGTTAAACACGTAGTGCAAATTGTAGTGAAATGCTTAGTTACAGAAGTTACAAAATACATATAAATCTATACTAATAAAAGGCAAAGCCCTCACTCACTCACTCACTCACTCACTCACTCACTGACTGACTGACTGACTGACTCATCACTAATTCTCCAACTTCCCGTGTAGGTAGAAGGCTGAAATTTGGCAGGCTCATTCCTTACAGCTTCCTTACAAAAGTTGGGTAGGTTTCATTTCGAAATTCTACGCGTAATGGTCATAACTGGAAGGTATTTTTCTCCATTTACTGTAATGGAGTTGAGCTTGACCGCCGTGGGGGCGGAGTTTCGTGTGACATCATCACGCCACCCACGTAATCACGTGAACTGACTGTCAACGCACTATGTAGAAAACCAGGAAGAGCTCCAAAATACGCTGAAGAAAACATGCATTATATAATTGAGAAAGCAGCGAAACAATAAGAAGCGAGCGAGTGACATATACTACCATATTCATCATTGCAGCTACTTCGGAAACAAAGCAAGGTATAAACCTAAACTTTAAATTAAGTTAATAGACAGGCTGCCGCTGGCGTTTTCCATGCTCACGGGTAATGCGGGATACAAGTTTAATGAGAGAACGCAGGATATAAACGAGAGTTTTGATCACTTTGTAACTAAGTTAAAATTGCAGGTGAAGGGGTGTGCTTATGCAAATTCCGAGAGACTGTGTTTGTGGGGTTTGACAGTTAAGGCGGGTGGGGGAGTCACGTCATCATATCCCCTCCCATTTACCTCATTTCGCTCTGAGCTGAGCTCCGCGGCTAATGCCGTCTTCCGAAGCAACTTTGTCACACTGCCACCTAAAGTCAAAACTTAAATATATAAAGTCAGCGTCGGAATATATAAACTCAGCGCTGGAATATATAAAGTCAGCGTCGGAATATATTGTCACGCTTGGGTCACAGATTTGCACAGAGACACAGGAGGTTGTAGAAACAAGAAGGATTTTTATTCAAACACTGCAAACACATGAGCTTAAACGTGCTCCATGACAAGTCAGAGATGACAGTTCCGCTAGGAGCAGAGAGAGAAAGAGAGCGATAAAAGCAAGCAAACAATCAATTTTCAACTGACAGGCGCTGCACAAGGCTTTTAAGTTAGCGGGGCAGCGAAACAATAAGAAGCGAGCGAGTGACATATACTGTACTACCATATTCATCAGTACAGCTACTTCGGAAACAAAGCAAGGTATAAACCTAAACTTTAAATTAACTTAATAGACAGGCTGCCGCTGGCGTTTTTCATGCCCTCGGGTAATGCGGGATACAAGTTTAATGAGAGGACGCAGGATATAAACGAGAGTTTTGATCACTTTGTAACTAAGTTAAAATTGCAGGTGAAGGGGTGTGCTTATGCAAATTCCGAGAGACTGTGTTTGTGGGGGATTGACAGTTAAGGCGGGTGGGGGAGTCACGTCATCATCTCCCCTCCCATT
>JANRMT010062831.1:26357964-26394125 GCA_026402145.1 Polypterus bichir lapradei
TATATATATAGATATGACAACAACACTCATATCAATGACAAAACAATTACATTAACAATCAAGTTACGTTATTTTTTAAATTTTTCCTTTTCTTTTTCATAACTTCTTTAACACAGTACTTCTCCGCTGCGAAGCGCGGGTATTCTGCTAGTATTATATAAAAAATAAGGAAGCTGCTGCTGTTGATAACCAGCTTGTAAGATAATCAGATCTGTTCAGTTCTACTGCAGGTTTTTGTTTAAAAGCACTGACATTCGAGATAGAGCAGGTCCAGCTTGTTGTGTCCACAAATGGAACATGCTAATTAAAGTAAGTTTGTTCCAATGTTCCAATGGTTAAGTCACCAGCATTCTAGGATCAGAACAATTCACTCATTGGAATTTTAATACAAAGTGGAATATTTCTGTTCCTGAGTTAATAAACATTAATCAGTTAACTTATCTTCCTTTGCAGTAATGTGGATGAATTCAGTCAGTATTTCAGTGACTGGGTAACACATTGTAGTTTTATTTTTAATGTGCTTTCTTTTAACCATTACTTATTCATTTATTTCCAGTCCTACTTTTGTCTTTTCTACTTCCTCTGATTATATTAGATGAAACCCATCCAGCATTAAATTAGCATCTGAAATAAGAAGTTAAAGCTTACTGTCCTTAAGAAATAAATGCCATAGTACTTGAACTCGCCATGGCTCACCCTGAGATGTAAAAGTTCATCCAACTTATTTAGAAGCGATCAAATATTCCACATTTATGGAGTCCGTCCAGATCTGAGTCCTTTCCACTGTACTTTTTTTTTTTTTTTTTTTATTATATTAATTTTATTGCAATCATAGCCATCAGGGCCTGCTGCTTTCCCGTCTTGGAGTGACTTTATAGCATCTAGTAATTCTGATAATGCCAGAGGTTTATCAAGTTCCTCCGCACTAAAAGTGTCTATTTGTGGTATTTGTAATGTATCCAGAAATGCATTAGATTGTGTATTGTCTTCTTTAAATTCAGTAGTATATAGGGATTTATAGTAGTCTCTGAAAGTGTGCATTATATTTTTGTGGTTGACGATTCTATCTCCATTCGTGTTGGTGATTACTGAGATTGCGTTGCGCACTTCTTGCTTGTGAATTTGTTGAGTTAAAAGCTTTTTAGCTTTCTCTCCATGTTCATAGTAGTGATGTCTGGATTTATAAATTAGTTGTTCAGTTTTTTTAGTTGCCTTTTCCTATGTAGAGTCTCGCTTGGTAGTCTGGCATGTTCTTCATCTATTCTAGTAATTTCGTTTTTTATCTCTGCTACTTTCTTGATTTCTAATTTATTTCTGTGGGAAAGATATGAGATAATCTGTCCTCTTAAGAAGGCCTTAAGAGTTTCCCAGAGTGTTCCTGCAGAGATCTCTGAGGATGCATTTGTCTCTAGAAAGAATTTGATTTGTTTGGATATAAATTCTGTACAATTCTCGTCTGCTAATAGAAGCGGGTTGAGATGCCATCTGCGGGGTGAGTGTATGGGGCTTAGTAACTTTAGCTCCAAGATCATAGGTGCGTGGTCAGAAATAACAATAGCATCGTATTTGTAAGATTTAATCATAGGCAAGAAGTTATTGTCTATAAAGAAATAATAAATCCTTGAGTAGCAATGATGTACCGGTGAATAAAAAGAATATGTTCTTGAGTTTGGGTTTAAAAACCTCCAGTGGTCTGATAAGTGATCAGCTATAAACTTTGTGATTATCTTTGCGGTGTTAGATGCCGTTCCCCCTGTGGAAGAAGTCCTATCTAAGAGTGGATTTAGAACACAATTAAAGTCCCCAGCCATTATAATTTAATGAGTGTTCAGATTGGGAATGGATGCAAATAAATTTTGTATAAATTCCTTATCATCAACATTAGGTGCATAAACATTTATCAAGATTATTTTACGGTTAGATAAGTCTCCCATGACCATCACATATCTCCCTTCAGGATCCAATTCTACATCTGATGCTACAAATGGGACTGTTCTATGTATAAGAATTCCCACACCTCTAGTTTTCTTTGTAAAACTAGAATGGAACATTTGGCCAGTCCAGTCTTTTTGCAGCCGGAACTGATCCTTGCTTAGTAAATGGGTCTCCTGTAAAAATACTATTTTAGCGTTTAGACCTGTTAGGTAAGAGAGTACTTTCTTTCTCTTTAATTTGTGATTCAGGCTTTTAACATTCCAGCTCACAAAGTTAACTGTCCCATCATGGAGACATTGATTCTGAGTTTTTGATGTCATTTTATAGTCTTAACTGGAAGTGAGACAGCTTCGGCCTTCGGCCTTAATTTACTATTTCCCCTAGAGTTATTGCCATGCAGCCTATTATTACGTTGGTAGTTATAATTATAAAGATTAAACGGATAGATTAGGTATAGATCAAGCCTGCTCTCTTTCTCTCCCCCTCTTTACCCCCACCCTCTCTTTTTGCCTCCCCACGTGAGGCTAGAACCCATTTCACACAGTCCCAGTCCTCTGACATACCCAGAGACAGAGCACGTCCAAAGCAAAACAAGCCCCCACGCAGCGGTGTTTTAGGGTTAAAAAATAGAGATATCTACTAGCAATATAGTCTAAGAAATTGTGCACTTAAAATATATATAATCTTCAGCAATCTTAGTGTATTAAGATAATACACCCGGATAATAAACCCGGGGAAGGGAGTTAGAAATTTGTCTAGAATAAGCATACTAAGTCTTAATGCAATAATAGCAATAACAATAAACCAAGGATATGATATTGAACAGTCTCGTTTAGGGTATAGAGAAAATAATTAAATAAAAATAAAAAAAAAGTAAAGAAAAAGTAATTAAGCACAGTAAGCACAATAAAACATATACAGATAGCTCCCTAGTAATAATGAGTAATAGTGAGAATATATGATGATAAAAACCCGTATTTTAAACAGATAGATCAAACAATAGATTATTAATCCTTGCCATATCATTAACGGCCATGACTCACTATTATGTATCAGAATAGTCCCAGGATCAGCTTTCTTAATTCCTTTTCTGCTTCTTCCTTGGTAGCGAAGACATGGAATTGACCTTGCAATTCCACTTTCAGTTTGGCCGGCTGTATTTGACGTTGGCTTGCCGTAACCGCTGTTTAATGTTGTAGAAGGCTGTGCGTTTAGTAGCTGTTGCCGGAGAGAAGTCAGGGAAGATACGAATGTGGTTGTTTTCATATATAATCTCTTGCTTGTTTCTGAGGAGTTCCATCACCTCTTGCTTAAATGACAATCTTTCAAAGCGAATAATAAATGATCTAGGTCTAAAGGTATTTGATCCGTGTACGCGGTCCACTGCTATCTCAGAATCTGCTTTAAAGTCCTCCCCGATTTATTTTAGAAAAAAGTTCAGCTGCGAATTTCACAGCGTTTGGACTTTCTCAATTCTCAGGCAGACCTTCAATTCTGAGATTATTCCTTCTGCTTCCATCTTCCAAAGCAGCCAGTCGGTCTCCATGTTTTTTGCATTCGGAGCTGACATTTACTGCTTTTTCTTCGGCACTGGCAGCTAAATTTTCGGCTATTTCAATCCGAGTCGTGAATGTCTCTGTGAGATCCTCCAGTTGATCAGTAAGCATGCTCAGTTTATCCAAGTTCTCCTGAATGTGCTCTTCAATTTTACCCAGCACCTGTCGCAGCTCCAGTTGCAGCTCCCATTGCAGCCTTTAATTTGCCTGTTGCAGCTCCAGTCACAGCCTTTCATTTGCCTGTTGCAAGTCCTGTCTCAGTTTCTCACTAGCCTTTACCCTTGCCTTCTCATTTGCCTTCTCGCTTTTCTTTATATCTTGCATGAGCTCCGCGAACATCACCTTCAGTTCAGACAGTTCAATTGTACTTTCTTGTACCGCAGGTGAAGAGGCAGGCTCTATTGTAGCCGGTGTCCCCGCTGTTCCAGGCTCGTGTGGAGTAATTGAAACCGCGGACTGCAAGGCCTTTTCCAGTTTCAGGTGATCTTCTCCGATCGGCGAGCTATCGAGACCTGCACTCACGATCATACATTCGCTCCTCTTTTTACTCTCAGCCGCCGACGATGTAGCGGACCGTGGTTCCGAGGAGTCTGTACTTTCGCCCATCTGATCCAGGTCTGTCTCTGAAAGGCCGTATCTTGAACTAGGGCTTGCTGATCTTGGCTTGGGTGCAGCTTTAGGTTTCGATTCATTCTGACCCCCTTTCTTGTTGGCCATGTTTATATATGTTTACATATACTGTAGCAATTCCCCTCGGGTTGAATAAATACAGGATATCTCAAGATAATAAGCAGATAATATAAAAAATAACACCGCTGCTAGCGGAGCTCCACTTCAGATGTCCATCTCTCGCATCGGACGAGACCAAAAACCTCCACTGTACTTTTACTCTTCTTCTAAACCTTCACTGTTTGACAAGCTTTCTTTTATAAGATTCAACAGGTGATAGTGATCGCAGTGCTACCTGTTGAGTACGGAAATGTTTAATATATTGCACTTTATGTTCCCAGAGTCTCTTACATTCTGACATGATACAGATCTAGGCAAGCTTCAGAACCTTCCAGTCCTCTTTGCACACTTTTTGACAGCTTACATGTTTGCAGTTTGTCCAGGTGGCACTTGAGACGAGTTGACCACTTGGGTCTGTGTCAGCATATATTTATTTAAAAATTAATTTAAAGTTGATGGTAACAAGCCAGAGGCCATTTTTAATATTAATAACACATAAATAAATGTATAAAAAAGATTAATAACAGCATATTATTCCTCCGTCAGTACTGTCATACTTCTGCTTGAACTTGTTCAGTTTTGCCTTACTTTTTCACAACCATTCTAATATTTTAGAATCACAATTTATGTAAATCTAATTTTTGTATGAGTATAGACTTGAATAATTATCATCTCTTTACCTGGGGACAGTTATTGTCAATATGAACATCCTTATATAAAATGTGTGTGTATGTATGTACTGTATGTGTATATATGTGTATGTATGAATGATGCAGGTGTATAATATATATATATATATATATATATATATAATATATATGTAATTTTTGGACAAAATTGTAACCAAATTTATCTGGAAAGCAAGAAGGCTACAGATAAAAAAAATATAAATAAATCTGTCTAAAGAAGAAGAGGATAAAACACTGTCTAGCTACCATTTCTCCTACAAGATTGCAAACATATGAATTTTAGGACATTGGAAGGAAGAAGAAAGAAATGAATACCTTCTTAGTTAGCTTTGGAAAGGAAATCCTGTTGCAGGTCCTCCTCATATGCTTTGCCCTGTACTACTAACTTCTTTTGTCAATCAAGTAGGAATCTGGTGGTTCAACTTTTAGAATATTGTACTTACTCAGAATATACCAGTGTAAAAACATTTAACCAAATCCCTGGTTATATCAATTGTGCATGATAACCATCTTTCTTCAACTGTCCTTTATAATACAAGGAAGATTCAAGGAGCCCTTAAAGAATTCTATATTAAATCATTCAGAGATCTACATTACAAATGTAATTTTTAATCATCCAATTTTTGTTTCTATCAACTACAAGTCCACATTTTTTTGTAAAAGCTACTTGACAAGCTTCCCTAATCTTCCTTTAAGTAATAAAACTACACAGTCATTCCGAAATGAAGATAAATGAAAATAAATGCAGTATTTCTACATTCAACCATTATCTTTGAAACCTATTCTCCTTAGATAACGTTAGGCAGTCCTAGGAGTGGGATCTTACAATCAGAATTTCAAATTTAGAAGTGCAATCAGCCACTGACAACATATACTCCTTGGCAATCACTGCATAGCATGATCTAATTAAACTAAATTTTGTACAACACTCAAAAGTATCACAACTTGACCTGCCTAAAATGTACTCAAGCTACTTCAAGTTCCAAATTGTAAGCCATATCATCAGGCACCTGCCCACTGAGCCTTACTGAGTAAAAACATTTGCCTACTAGCCAGACATTATTAAAACCACTTTCAACTTCTATTACTCCATTTGCAACAATATTCAGAATGTTACAGGATGGTATTATATTATGTAGTGAAAATGTTTTGTGGTATTTTATGCAACATTGCTCCATTGTCACTGTATCTTATTATATATTAGAAGGAGAACCTAGCACTGCTGGGGTTGGGGGCACTAACTGGTGCTGCCTAGGCTGGAGCACCAGTTCAATTATAGAACAAAACAGAGCCCATGGTCCTCCCTTCTACAAATGGGGAATCTGTACAAATTTTGCAGAGATACTTTCAATAGTGTGGAATTGCATGTGAAACAAAGACACACAAACATACATTCAGCTTTATTTATTAGATGCAAAATCCCAAATCACCTTCTATAAGAAAGTGGGAGAAGAATACCCTATTCTATTTAAAATTTAAAAATACATACATTTTCTATTTAATTAAATGCCCAAAGTGTTTCCTTAAAATATTTGCAGATTTTTTTTCTTAAGTAAGCACTGTTAATCCTTTAAGCTTTCTTTATCTTTAAGCAGCAACTTTTTAATATTTTATTCAGTGTTACAGCTGTCTAAATAGGCTGAGGATGGTATTGAATTTGAATTTGATACAAAATATTGTAGTGCTTTTTCTATGTTCATTTGTTACATAAACCACTATAATGTTTTGTTACACAAATAATGGAGGAAAAATAAAATTAAAACATACTAAATTTGTAGTCAGGTTTTAGTTGGTCAATGGCTATCCTTCAGTCCATTTTTATTAGTTAAACTGTTATTACATTTTAGAAAAGCATAACAGTCCGTTACTAGAACATTAGAAAACTCAAGATCTCAAGATGAGAATAGACCATTCAGCCCAATAAAACTTGCTAGTCCTATCCACAGTTATTTTAAAATAACATCAAGTCTAGTTTTGAAAATCCCTAAATTCCTACTGACTATCACAGTACTTTGCAACTCATTCCATGTGTCACTGGTTCTCAGTGTAAAGAAAAACTTCCTAATGTCTGTGCGAAATTTATCCGTTACAAGCTTCCAACTGTCTCTGTATTATTGATGAACTCATTTTTTAAAGTAACAATCTCAATCCAATGTAATAATTCCCTTTATGATTTTAAACACTTCAATAATGTCTCCTTTGCTTAAACTAAAAAAGCTAAGCTCCTTAAATCTTTCTTCGTAATGCATCTCCTGTAGCCATGGAATCAGCCTAGTCACTCTTCTCTGCACTTTTTCCAGTGCTTCTATGTCCTTTTTGTAGTCTGAACACCAAAACTGTACACAGTACTCCCGATGGACTCACACCAGTGTGTTATAAACATTAGCATAACCTCCTTGGACTTGTACTCTACCCATCGTGGTATTAATATTCGGTTAGACACCTTAATGGCTTCTGAACACTGTCTGGCAGCTGATAGTGTTGAGTCCACTATGACTCCTAAATCCCTCTCATAAGATGTATTTTCAATTTTTAGACCTCCCATTGTTTATTCAAACATAGCATTTTTACTTTCTACATGTAATACTGTCTGAGCCAATTCTGTACTCATCTACAAATATCACCCTCAACTCCCACTCCTTTTATTTTGATGCCCTACCTCTCATGTGTCACCTTATCAAATGCTTTCTGAAAGTCAAAATAAATAATATATGCACCATTTTGATCATATCCTTTTGTTGCTTCCTCAGAGAATTTAAGCATGTTGGTAAAATATGTCCTCCCTCTCTAAACCCATAACAACTGTTAAGTAAAACTCCTGTTTTTTCCATGTGTTGCTCAATCTTTCTCTTAATAATTCCTTCCATTAATTTTACTGTGATGCATGGTAATCTTACTGGCCTATGGTTGCTTGGATCTGCCCGGTTACCCTTTTTATATAACGGGATAATATTTGCCATTTTCCGGTCCTTCAGAAATTCCTCAATGCAACATGACTTCCCTAAAATATGCATCAAAATTTTATATATGTACTTGCTACAGTAATATCCTTAAGAAATCGAGGCTAAGTATTATCTGGTGCTGGTGATTTGTTTAATTTCAGCCTATTTAATCTAAGCAGTATTTCTCTCTCTTCAATTTCCAAATCACTCAGTACCTCCTTAGTAGTCCCTTTTATCACTAAGAGGTTATCTATTCCTCATATGTGAAGACCTCAGAAAAATACAAGTTTAGAGTGTCTGCTATTTCACTGTCCATATTTTTGAATTCCCCGTTACTATTCCTGATGTATTTCACCTCCTCCTTGACTGTTCTTTCACTATTTAAATACTGAAAAAATCTCTTTGGGTCGTCTTTCACTTTATCTGCTATATTCCTCTCTAACTACCTTTTATCTTCCCTACTATCCTCCTTAGTAGTTGCCCTCCTATGATTCACATTGGAGTTATTAGTCTTATACGCCTTATACAGCTGTTCTTTCCTTTGCAGCTTTTATTTCAACTCTTTATTAAACCACTGCAGAGTTTTTTTTTAATTTCCTCCTAATTCCAAATTTAGGTATGTACCTCTCCTGCATTACATGTTAAACGTTTTTTAACCTGTTCCACTACTCCTCGACTGTCTTCACACTTAAAAGTTTATCCTAGTCTATCCTCCTTAGACTTTGCTGCATCTGCCCAACATTTGCCCTGCCAAAGTTCCAGTTTTAGTCTACACATCCACACTCTTTCAAAACACTGAGAATTGTAATATATTATGGTCACTTGACCATAGTTGTTCAGTCACCTCTACACCCTGAATTCTGCCCTGATTTTACAAAAATCTAGATAGGCTTCCCCCATGTTGGTGCTTTAACATACTGTTTTAAAAAACAGTCACTGATTACTTCCAACAGTTAAAAGTATACTGCAGTTTAGGAAATTAGAAAAAATTGCTCCTATTCTTTTTAACAGATGTTTTACATAAATTGAAGGATTGCTTGTTCCCACCTATGTGAACTGTGTGGTGCTTAAGAATTTTCTTGTATGCTCAGACAACTTCAACACTTCCCACATCACTGTGATGAGATTTTCTGACAGTCATCTTAAAGGTCTTTGTTTTATTTTCAGATTACTGTGGATTAGGATGTTAAAACAGTTTTGAGAAGGGCAAGTCATCCAGCCCAAAAAGCCTGTCAATCCAATTGATGCAATTTATCAAAAAAAAAACATCTGTTATGTTATTCATCTGGTGTAAGATCCATTTCTGGTTCAGCTTTAACTGATGACAAATGGGCTGACGTTCCGCTCCAGTATTTTGTACTTCATTGTTTGCTTCATAATTGACTTAACTTTTCTGTTCAGATTGTGTATTTCTTCCCTAATGTCACATCCAACATACTACCAGATTAAATCCCAACTTTAATTCATTTGTTGAAAAAATATTATTTATAATCCTTTGCAAACTTCAGTTGTGCATTTATTTATTAAGCAAAGTCTTTGCTTGTAAATGAGATTGGTCATTGAGACTAACTGAACTGTGATTTTAAAATGACTGTGCTATTATCTAAACCAATGAGCTTTTAATTGTAAAAGTGTTTAAAAACTAATTAAAAAGTAGTGTCACAGCAGTAAAGTATACATAGTTTTTATCTTCCACCGAAAATGGTTCTTTCTAATGATGGCAAATTTATGTTGAAAAGCATCCACATGTAACTATGAATATGAATGTAGCATATCAGCATGACATCAAGATATTTTACATACCTGGGTCTGTGTTCATGATATAATTTTAATCTAATACTTCAACAATAAACCGTGAACAATTTTGTGATTTTTGCAAGTAGCAAATTGTGCAAACATGTTTAGCTGTGTTGCAGAAGGCTGTTTACATTACTTTGAAATCCAAAGCATCAAATTGCAGGGGCACTGTTAGTTTCTATGTAGCTTAAATACTTTCAGATTCTTCCAACTTTCCACTTCTGTTTAACTCTTAGATAAACAAACAGATATCCGTGCAGAAATCACTAACTCTTTTACAGAGGGCTTTTTTCTGTTTCACACATAAATATTGTCTTATTTTATATGGCTACATAATTATATTTTTCCCCTGTATTTTTTATCAAAACAAATCTGCCAATATGCAAAATTTACTTGACAAGATATCTTAAAGTATCCAAAATAATTATAAATACAAGTGTTTTGATAAGTCAGTAGTACTTATAATAAGGAAAACAAGATTTTACATTTTCATATAAATACTTTACACTTGCTTAGATTTCATTTTTTGCAGTGAAATAGGTCTATTCAGATATCCCCTGTGCTGTCCCAGCAACAGAGAGTAGAAATACTATAAAATTAGTATGAATAATTGCTCAAAAAACATAATCAACATATTAGAAATGGCTCAGTACATACATTTAGTTATGCAATAATGGCCAAATTAAAAAAAAAGTTTTTTGCTCCTTGTATTTTATTTTAAAGTGGATAACAATTGCATGTATGGTTCATAATGAGGTTGAAATGCTTTGAGCTTGAACTGCTTTTTCATAATACACAACAAGATCTTACCTCTCTGTGGATAACAAGACACAGGAGACCTAATTATCAAAAAATGTGTGAGGGTCAGGAATTAACAATGTAAGGAAAAATACAGCAGATAAATGACACACAAAAGAGTAATCAACAAAATAAAAGTCTCTGGACCTACTTGCTTTGCCCAAATTAGGTCTCTGACTACCCTGTGTTGTGTCTGTTCCACATATCCAGTTACTCACAATTCCTCACTCACCTTCCTCAAACAAACTCCTCTCCTTCTCCAGGTTTAGCCTTCCTTGTTTTATCCAACCAGTTGTACACTTGTCAAATATTTGTACCCAACTCCAAAGCAGCTAAATCACTGACCAGCATGTTCTTTTAAGCCCAGGCCCACAATCACATCTGGGTAACATATGGCAAATATTTCCTGGTGACCACACTTTTGGTTCTGCTTGTTCCCCCCAGGCCAGAGTTGTATTGAGGATGGCAACACTTGCTATAATTCCCAAGTATCCTTGTGTGGTTCCCATACAAGTATCCCTGTGTGGTTGCCTCATAATGGCTTGGTGAACAGTAGAAACATTAATGATGCCCTTTTTATTCATTTTCATTTCTTGGATGGCCTGGAACTGTACTAGCAATGCTCTCTTCTGTTTACAAAAGAAGTCACTGCTCCAATTCCTTAACATCTCATGAAAACAATAAGAAGAGTAATTGTGTGGAGGAGGTGGTGCTCACCATCAGCAGTACCAGTACCAAGTAAAATAATCTGTAGGACTGCAACCACCCAAGAGAAACTTTACATTTACTTTAAGTCCCAGTAAACAATATAGTAAAAACAAATACTCATTAATAACAATTAGTATTATAAAATTGGCCAGTTCTTTTTTTTTTTTTTTTAATAATTAAGTGATTAAGAGGTCGGGTTCAGTGTGAGTTGGGTAGTTTGCCGAAGGCGGGGACCTTGGCAGTCCGATCCTGGGCTACAGAAGCTGGCTCTTGGGACATGGAATGTCACCTCTCTGAAGGGGAAGGAGCCTGAGCTAGTGTGCGAGGTCGAGATGTTCTGGCTAGATATAGTCGGGCTCACCTCGAAGCACAGCTTGGACTCTGGAACCAATCTCCTTGAGAGGGGCTGGACTCCCTACCACTCTGGAGTTGCCCCCGGTGAGAGGCGCTGAGCGGGTGTGGGCATACTTATTGCCCCCCGACATGGAGCCTGTTCATTAAGGTTTACCCCAGTGGACGAGAGGGTGGCCTCCCTCCACCTTCGGGTGGGGGGACGGGTCCTAACTGTTGTTTGTACGTATGCGCCGAACAGCAGTTTGGAGTACCCACCCTTTTTAGAATCCCTGCAGGGGGTGCTAGAGGTATACCTTCTGGGGACTTCCTCATATTGCTGGGAGACTTCAGTGCTCACGTGGGCAATGACAGTGAAACCTGGAAGGGCGTGATTAGTAGGGCCCACGATTTACCGCGGCCCACGGAATTTAACGCCACGGCGCAGAATTTATGGTTTTGCAACGGTAAAATGCCACGCTGCGGAATTAACCTAACTGCTGCGGAAAATACCAAATCTGAATGAAATCTCACTATTTGATGCATATTGGTATTAGTATGATTAGTTTTGATTACTTCTTTAAGTTCTTTCTTTAGCCTATTGCATCATCTCATTAATATCTCATTCGTTGCTACTAAAATCGAACACAGTGGAGCTATAGTCCAGTTAAAGAAGCTGTCGGCGTTGCTGCAAAGTACTGATAAAGTTAATGAGCTGAGAGCTGAACTTGAATTTGTATCTGTTCACTGCCAGCCAATTATGAACACTCTGACGTCTTTTGAGGCATAGTCATTCATGGCTGTCGATGTCTACAACAAAGTGTCTGACTTACTGTCTTGAAATCGTCCGGATTTCTAATTGCAACCAGCAGCTGTGAAGATGCAAAGCACAATGCTGCTCCTAAACTTGAAGAATATTTTGTGGAAACCAAACAGCCAGCAATAGACCTATTCAGATCTGTGAGAATATTTGATCCACGACAGCTACAACTGTTATCGAAGAATTTTGCTGATCATGCACCATCAGTGCCAACAATGATGGCCGCAGCAGATGAATGTCAAGCTTATTTGGACATAGCATCTCGTGAAGTAATTACAGCTGATATCACTGCTTTTTGGCGTGCCATAGAGGACAGACTGCCTCACTTAGCAGCTCTTGCTAAAGTTTACATTGCGTTGCCGATCTCTGATGTGGAACGTTCGTTCCCAAAATATGGATCAGTGTTTTCACCACTGAGATATTCTCTGTCACAAGAAAACCTACGAGCTTACATTGCTGTTTTCTTCAACAATAAATAATGACTTTAGAAACATTATTCGATCGTTTGTTGAGAATAATATTATGCCTATATTTGTTTCAGCATCATTTGCCTAAAGCAAATCAGTGGATTAAAATGTGCGAATGTGAACGCTTTGATATACCTATTTGATTAGTATTATGAATTATGATCAATTATTATTAGGGATTAAGAATAAGAAAAATTGCATTTATTTTGCTTGGGTTACAAATTAGTCTTATGGAGTTCTGGTACTGGTAATTTAAAAAAACATGCCGCGGAATTTACCATTTCTTGCCGCGGTAAATCGTGGGCCCTAGTGATTGGGAGGAATGGCCCCCCCGATCTGAACCCAAGCGGTGTTTTGTTATTGGACTTCTGTGCTTGTCACGGATTGCCACCAGGACACCCTAGGCCTCAGTTTGATGATCGACTTTGTGGTCGTGTCGTCGGACTTGCGGCCACATGTCTTGGAAACTCAAGTGAAGACAGGGGCGGAGCTGTCAACTGATCACCACCTGGTGGTGAGTAGGCTTCGATGGTGGGGGAGGATGCCGGTCAGGCCTGGTAGGCCCAAACGTGTTGTGAGGGTCTGCTGGGAACGTCTGGCAGAGTCCCCTGTCAGAAGTAGCTTCAACTCACACCTCCGGCATAACTTTGACCACATCCCGAGAGAGGTGGGGGACATTGAGTCTGAATGGGCCATGTTCCATGCCTCTATTGTTGAGGCGGCTGACCGGAGCTGTGGCTGTAAGGTGGTTGGTGCCTGTCGTGGCGGCAATCCCCGAACCAGTTGGTAGACACCGTCAGTGAGGGATGCCGTCAAGCTGAAGAAGGAGTCCTACCAGACCCTTTTTTTCCTGTGGGACTCCAGAGGCAGCTAATAGGTACCTGCAGGCCAAATGGAATGCAGCTTCGGTGGTTGCTGAGGCAAAAACTCGGGCATGGGAGGAGTTTGGGGAGGCCATGGAGAACGACTTTCAGACGGCTTCGAGGAGATTCTGGTCCACTGTCCGGCATCTCAGGAGGGGGAAGCAGTGCAGTGTCAACACTGTGTATGGTGGGGATGGTGCGCTGCTGACCTCGACTCGGGTTGCTGTGGGTCGGTGGGGGAAGTACTTTGAAGACCTCCTCAATCCCACTAACATGCCTTCCAATGAGGAAGCAGAGCCTGGGGACTTGGAGGTGGGCTCCCCCATCTCTGGGACTGAGGTCACCGAGGTGGTCAATAAACTCCTTGGTTGCAGGGCCCCGGGGGTGGATGAGATACGCCCGGAGTTCCTCAAGGCTCTGGATGTTGTAGGACTGTCTTGGTTGACACGTCTCTGCAACATCACATGGACATCGGGGACAGCGCCTTTGGATTAGCAGACCGGGGTGGTGGTCCCCCTCTTTAAGAAGGGGGACCGGAGGGTGTGTTCCAACTACAGAGGGATCACACTCCTCAGCCTCCCTGGAAAAGTCTATTCGGGTGTTTTGGAGAGGAGAGTAGTCGAATAGTTGAACCTCAGATTCAGGAGGAACAGTGTGGTTTTCATCCTGGTCACGGAACAGTGGACCAGCTCTACACCCTTAGCAGGGTCCTGGAGGGTGCAAGGGAGTTTGCCCAACCAGTCTACATGTGTTTTGTGGACTTGGAAAAGGCGTTCGACCGTGTCCCCGTGAACCCATTTCCAGTGAGAGTTGGACTCTGCCAGGGCTGCCCTTTGTCACCGATTCTGTTCATAATTTTTATGGACAGAATTTCTAGGCGCAGCTAGGGTGTTGAGGGGGTCCGGTTAGGTGGACTCAGGATTGGGTCACTGCTTTTTGCAGAATTTGTTGTCCTGTTTGCTTCATCAGGCCATGATCTTCAGCTCTCTCTGGATTGGTTCGCAGCTGAGTGTGAAGCTGCTGGGATGGGAATCAGCACCTCCAAATCCGAGACCATGGTCCTCAGCCGGAAAAGGGTGGAGTGCCCTCTCAGGGTTGGGAGCAAGATCCTGCCCCAAGTGGAGGAGTTCAAGTATCTTGGAGTTCACGAGTGGGGGAAGCATGGAGCGTGAGATCGACAAGTCGATCGGTGCAGCGTCTGCAGTTATGCGGGCTCTGCATCGGTCTGTTGTGGTGAAAAAGGAGCTGAGCCGTAAGGCAAAGCTCTCAATTTACCAGACGATCTACAGGGTGTGTTAAATGAAAGAATAAAGTTACGTTAAAACCAAGCACACCATTGTTTTTCTTGTGAAATTCCCAATAAGTTTGATGTGTCACATAACCCTCTTCCTATTGAAAAAACAAAAGTTGGATCCAAAATGGCCGACTTCAAAATGGCCACCATGGTCACCACCCATCTTGAAAAGTTTCCTCCCTCACATATACTAATGTGCCACAAACAGGAAGTTAATATCAACAACCATTCCCATTTTATTAAGGTGTATCCATATAAATGGCCCACCCTGTATGTTCCTACCCTCACCTATGGTCATGAGCTATGGGTAGTGACCGAAAGAACGAGATATAAGTGGCTGAAATGAGTTTCCTCCGCAGGGTGTTGGGGCTTTCCCTTAAAGATAGGGTGAGAAGCTCAGTCATCCGGGAGGGGCTCAGAGTAGAGCT
Source organism: Polypterus bichir lapradei (assembly GCA_026402145.1). Lineage (NCBI taxonomy): Eukaryota > Metazoa > Chordata > Cladistia > Polypteriformes > Polypteridae > Polypterus > Polypterus bichir. Next base: position 26,373,321 of record JANRMT010062831.1, read on the forward strand.
GCTACTCCTCCGCATCGAGAGGAGTCAGATGAGGTGGCTCAGGCATCTGATCAGGATGCCTCCTGGACGCCTCCCTGGTGAGGTGTTCCAAGCACATCCAACCGGGAGGAGGCCCCGGGGAATACCCCGGACACGCAGAAGGGACTATGTCTCCCAGCTGCCCTGGGAATGCCTCGGGATTCCCCCGGAAGAAAAGAAGTGGCCGGGGAGGGGAAAGTCTGGGCATCCCTGCTCAAGCTGCTGCCCCCGAGACCTGACCTCAGATAAGTGGAAGAAGATGGATGGATGGATGGATTAAGTGATATTTCCTTATCCTATTAATAACCTCTCCATAAACAAAACATAGTACTGTTATATGTTTGACTTTCTGCAGTATTCACCCTTAGCAAATAATTGATTTTTAAATGTTAATGCAAGAAAAACATGCTATACATGAAATTATTACAACTATTTTAATTGGGAAATGCAATTCATTTACTAAACAAACACCACAGTGTAGCATACATAAGCTTGGTGAGTGAGTGACATTACCTTTGCTAATAGAAAATACAGGTTGAAACATTTATTAAGTATCCGTTTTCCTCTTTAGTGTGGATAAGCAGTAGACAAAAGAAGCCTCTTTAGGAGCTCAATGTCTCCTGGTTTACCAGAAGAGGTGCCAGCAGCACAGCAGAAGCTGTCATTTGACCACAAGAACCTGGCAAGAGTAGAACTTCAGCATTTCTTTTTGAGGCCCACCAGAGGGCACTAAAAACTGTGATTTCCCTAAACAGAGCAACATTTCATTATTGTATTGATTTTCTTTTCTATGACCATGCAGTATTTCACATTAAACAAGGCATTCCCAGCTAGAGCCCCAACATATCCACTAACTCAGTATTTCTCTCACTCAGGTGCTATCATAGTAAGCATTTCCAGATCAAACCGTCATACCTCCCCTATGTGACCTCAGTTTGCCTATATTGGATTTTTAAATAGTTCTCCAGTTAAAATTTTGGATTCTTTTTCTAAAGTAAAATCTGTATTGTATTATATGCATGCCTATTTTGCCCTTATCTATCCAGTGCTATTTGGATGACCTGTAACATAATATACTGTAGGTCACTACTTTTTATTTTGGTGCCCATATTACCATGTCACCAATTGAGAGGTTTTTGACTTTGCCCAGAATGAATCCCAAGAGAAGTGCTGAATCTGCCCTTTTTCTTATTTATGTAACTAAAGCTGTAGAAGCTCTAGCTTGTTTTATGTAACAATTTGCGTTGTTCCTTTTATGTTTTAAAGCACACTGAGGTACAATTAACTTTTGAAAGGTCATAAATGTATAAACTAAAAATAATATATAAAATAATTATAACTGTTTAAAATTATAATTGCAATAATCAAACATAGAAAATGCATGCATTGATTGCTGGGTCAAACATGCATTTATTAAGTATCAAGGCTGCTATGGCAGAGTCATTTGTCATTAAACAAAGTAATTGTTCTTGGCATGTCAGTAGGGAATATGAACAGTTTTGGCCAATGTTCCAAGTTGATATCAGCACTTTACGGAATTTCTTTCTTACAACACAGATGGCCTGGCCTTGACTGAAGTTTTAGCTTTGCTTTTGGATTATAGTCTCTGTTGTGTCTACATTTTTGTTAATATATCAATCTTGTAATTGTTCAAGGTTTTTTATAATGCCAAAGGGTAGGGAAGTACAGAAGGATAAATTTACATTATCACTGTATAGCTGTATAAACAGTAATTATAAAGTATTTGCATCAGTATAGCAATAGCATTTCTCAGCCAAAGAACATTTATTTATTTTTCTGGAAAAGAGACTTAGTGGACAATTTTTTCTTTGGTGTCTGCATGCAGATTACATTTTCTCCCTGTTTCTGTGTGGATTTTCCACTGGGTACTTTGGTTTTCCTCTTACATATCCAGAGACATACATTTACATGTAAGGTTAATTGGTGATTCCAGTTTGGCCATATGAGTGGATCCTGTGATGGACTTGCAACCTGTTTGGGCTGAAAATGAGTGTGGAGTGGTAGACGGTAGAACCTTAGAAACCTTGAAAACTAGACTTAATGTTATTTTGGAATAATTAAGTGGATAGGACTGTTGAGATTTGTTGGGCTTAATAGCCTGTTTTTGTCTAGATTGCTCTAATATTCATCACCATCTCTTAACACACAGTCCTAGAACTCTATAAAGTGTTGCCCGTCAATTAGATAATCAGTGATTCAAAATAACAAATGGGCATCTACAGCACCAGAAATGTTTTGAAATTATTCTTTCGCCAGACAGGCTGGATAGTATTAAAATTACTGGAGAAATCAAATAACATAGTGCTGATTTTAATGCCAGATTTGTCCCAGTGGGAACAGGCTGTGGTATGTAGAACCTGTACATCAGGGCATCATCTAACTCCATATATGTCTGACATACAAATTTGAAGTGGGTCCAACATGTCTATAACTAGGTGTTGCTGGCTGTTTCACAACCATCCCATCTACAGTTTTCAATATGCTTTCCATATTTAAGTGCTGAAACTATGAAGAATGTCTGGGACAGTTGTGCTCATGCTCTCCAGGTTTAGAGAAAAGGATAAAGAGGCGCAGAAGGATCCAGCAGAATTGTCTGGCAAATAGTTTAAGTATCTCTCCAGGTGATACCATCAGGTCTAATTGCCTTGTGGATGTAGAGGTTCTCCAGCTGTCGTCTTTATTGATCAGTAGAAATAGACATTCTGATAATGGGTGTGGGGTGCAGAGGTATGTTTTTCCTCACCGAGAAAATGTGAAGAAGTAAGGAATTAGGTAATAAGTGGACAAAATCCCCATATGTGATACACAAACTGTAGTATTATTAGAGGAGTATCTATGTGGTAGATATTAGTTTAAAATGTTTAAAATCAATTTTTTGTGTAATGCATTTTAATAAATCATTCACATTCTATATTTTTCTCTTTTCATTTTTTAGTCAAAAGTCTACACAAGAACACCAACTATGTACATAGATTTCAGATTGGAAAAAGGAGCAAAACATGTTCAGCCAGTGCCAGTAGGTGAGAACATTAATTATGAGCTTTACTATTTTTCAATGTCTAATATAACATATCAGTTGTATGTAATAAGTTGGGTGACATTTAGCATTTGTGCCTCACAACTCAGGAGTTCTTACTTGAAATAAAAAAGCAGCATCATTTACACTGAGTTTCCACATTCTTATTCATTTGGGTACAGTTAGGTATGCAGATTCATCATATTTATGATTATAAACTGGCCCTGTTTCAGTAATATGGGTGTGTGAACGAGTGTGCCCTGAGCTAAACTGGCACCTGATTCACTGCTGTTTTCTTCCTCCTTGCATAGGATCCAGCATAGTGATGATCCTTTTTTGGAATGAGTTGAGAAAATGAATGAATGAATAAATGAGATTTGGTGGCTTGGTGGCAAAATAGGTTCCATTATTGCCCAGTAGTGCATAAGACCTTGGTTCAGTTCCTAACTAGATGCCTTATGTCTTAAATGTGCACATTATTTCTCTGTCCACATAGCAATCTTCTTAGGACTCCAATTATCTTTAAAGTACAAAAGTAATCTGCTAAATTAATTAGTATAACTGAATTGCCTTAGTGCAAATTAATGATCATTATTGTTAAATAGCTGTATCATCAGCAAACTGGACAATGATGTTAAGAGTCACATGCAGCCATGTACAGAGGTAGTACAGCAGTGAAATTGGAATATACTCCTTTGGAGCATCTGTGTTGAAAGTGGGGGATGATGAAGTTTGACCACCCATCTGGAATCACCTGTGGAACTACCTCTCAGGAAGTTAAAAATCCAGCTGCACAATGAAGTGCACAGATGCAACTCCCTGAGCTTGATGATGACCTTAGATAGGTTTGTTGTGTTAAATTCAGAACTAGAGTCTATAAATCAAATTCTCTTTTTGTCCAGGTTGGTCTGTACTGTATGAAGGATCAAGGCAGTGGCATTCTTTGTGGATCTACTGGGGTGATATGCAAACTGTATGGGTCTAATTCTTTTGGATGAAATAAGTACTTGTGGTGTTTGACCAGCCACTTGAAATACTTCATTGATATAGGTGTTATTACAAAAGGGACCATTGTCATTCAGGCAGATTGAATGTTATTTCTTAGGTACAGGGACAATGGTGGATCTTTTAAAACATTTTGGTATGACGGACTGGTTTAATGAGAGCACAGATCATGAAAATACATCCTGGATTACCATCTGGACCTGCTGCTCACTTTCCTGAAATCTTTCACTTTCCTTACCGAGTGGTCCCCCACTGTAGACTTGTTGGACCACAGTGATTTTTTTTTAGTGATTTTTAATTGCCATGTACAATTTCTTGTGTTAGGAATTTGTCAGTTTTCTCATACCCCAACTTAACTCTCCAGAGAGTTTTTTTGGGGTCTGAGAGCAGGGTTAGCTATTTGTACAGTGCAACTGAAGCAATTGAGGTTAATGGCCTTGCTCAAGGGCCCAACAGAGTAGCATTACTTCTGTCACTGCCGGAATTTGAACCAGCAGCTTTCAAGTTACCAGCCCAGATCCTTTAGACACAGAGTCACCACTCCACGGCATTCACAACAAAGTGCACATAAAAATTATTAAGCTCATCTACCAGAGAGTTGTCTGAAATCACCATGGTGAAAGTAATTGCTTTATAGTCTGTTATTGCCTGCACACCTTGCCATAGAGTGTTCAAATTGCCTTCACCTTTTCCTCATAAGGTGTCAAAACAGCTTGCACATCTCTCCTTAGACTGTACAAGGTGGCTTTGTAATTGTCCATATTCCCAGACACGAGCACTGAGTTGTATGCATTAGTGCTAATGTTTAGTACATTGCAAATGGTTTTGTTCACCCAAGGTTTCTGGTTTGGGTAATTGCTGATGATGATTTTTTGTGAAATTTAATGAGATATCCAATAAAAGAAATCACATTGACGTTATCATGAGAGCTATGCCTAAACATTTCTCAGTCAGCAACATTCAGTGCATCCTGGAGAATGGCCTCTGATTAGTCTTACCTCACACTTTACTGGAAATTCCTGCCTTGATTTTTGTTTGTGCCTGGAGATAAAGAAGATGGTATGGTCAGGTTTGCTAAACAGAGGCAGCTTCTTTGCCTTATAGCCTTTTTATATAGAGTATAGCAATGATCAAATGTTCTGTCCTCTCTGGTAGAACATGTAATGTACTGAAAAAAATTTGACATTACATTTTTGAGAGTAGCCTTATTGAAATTGCCAGTCACAATGAGGCCAGTGTCCAGGTTATCATTCTAGTGCCAACTGAGTGTCTCATACAGTCCTGTCTGGGTAGTGTCTGTGTCCTCTTGAGGTAGAATATACACATCTGTGACAATAACCAAAGTCCCAAAGAAGATAAAATGGTCCACATTTAATCGTCAGAAGATCCAGATTGGCCAAGCAGTAGTAGCATTGTAAGACCGTTACATTCCTGCTGTTGTACCAAACAGAGAGTTTCAGTGGGTCAAGTATTGTCGGATTTAGCCATGACTCTGTGAAATAAAGGATGTTACAGTCCCAATTGTCTTGCTGGAACTTTATCCTTGTTATCATGTCTTCCAGCTTGTTCTTCAGTGACTGGATGTTGGCTATTAGGACACCAGACATTGGTGAATGTTGTGCCTGTGCCATGAGTCTGTTTTACACTTTGGTGCGTTTCCTTCAATGTGTCTTTTGGGTGTGTTTGCTGCTGTTGTTGTTGGTGTTTTTTCAAAGGATGTCACTCAACCAAGCTGAGTAAGCGAATGTGGAGGCAGAGAGCTAGTGAGTGACCCAATCCTATGTTTATTAGTCATCAATGTGAGTTCTAATGAATGCAACTCAAAGTAGTGAGTGTAAACAAGGCAAATAAAAAAAAAATTAACAGAAATAAACAGTCTGATCGGAACCGGCAGAATGGCAATCATACTCAGTGGAACCATCTTGTCTTGTCATTAATGGATTATTCTGTGTCCGGCCCATAGTTATAGACCAGTTATCAGAAGCACACATCTCCAGACAGCATACTTGTAAAGGTCACTGAGGCACACAAGCTTCCTCATCATACCGGGGTCATAATCCTAGGAAGAATCCACATGTGGTTTGCAGCCTTCAAACTAATGAAAAAGTAAAAATAAATAAAATAAAAACTAAATGAAAAAGTTATGAGGGTTGTCCATTATTTTCCTCTTCCGATAAGTACTGAGTTTTGCAAAGATTAGTAAATATGCTAATGTGTTTTGTATTGATGCAACCACTGCATTATATTACAGAAAATAAGTTTTATTATGAAATTGTATATGTAGTTGCTTTGTTATTTTTTTATAAAAATGAAACTAAAGTTCTTCAAATTATGGTACTTTTAATGGCTGTCCCAACTTTTTAAAAAGCAAATTAGTGATAAAAGAATCTTTTAGAATTATCTTCATTTAGTGCATTTCTGTGACCCAAAATATAATTTGATCTTCATCCAAACCCTAATAATTGGTTACATGTGCAAAGCAGCAATAAAAATGGATTGATGTTTAAATACTGGAGAATAAAATCTGCATATCTCTGTCTTTTAACTGTTTTCATTGATTCAGTTTTTTTATTGTGTTTTATTTTTTTAATTATGTGAACTTCTAAGATAATTCCCTTATTTGGGGGTAATTTAATAATATTATTTAATCAATGAGAAGCCATTTTGGATGTTGTGGACCCTCCCTAGAAACAAAGTCTACTTTTGTTGTTTTTGTGAAAAAGAATCATGTCCAGGTTTAAACAAATTCTTAAAATGAGTTATTATTGCTCATCATACAAAAGGATGTTACTAAAGATTCTAAGAACCTGGTTTTTATTATTGTATATTCTTGAGGAGAATGCAGAGATGGAGAATATTTAAACAGTTTTAGGACTCTTTACATGTGTCACCTCCACAGCAATAACGACAACACTATAGGAGATTACAAAGAATCCCATAATAATAGTCACTGACCTGTAGATATTTGTCATATTGGTTGTTATTGAAGCTTATGAATACACCATAGGGAAAACTTTGAAAAACAATTGTGTTCAGTAGGGGTTACACAGAAGAAAGCCAATGTTTTACAAAAAAGTCTTAAGTTACAGTAGCCACTTGAGTGATCCAAAATGTTTTTTGAAGAATGCTGTTTGGGCAGATATGAGCAGATATTCAGTATTTGCATGCCTTAATAAGTAGAAAGTTGGTGGTCATTTCTGGAACAATAAATTCTGGATTCAACCAACTAGTTCTACTAGGTAGTGTTAAGGTATCTGTGACCCTAAACACAAAATAGAAGAAGCTGGTCAAATTTCTTGTTTTGAAACAGCCAATTGAAAGTGCCGAATTTGAAGAGCAAATAAGAGAAATTTATTGTTGAAATCAGTGCTGCCAAAGGAATTGCTGCCATTATGAAGGTTCATATTTTGTAACAAAGGCTGTGAATATTTCATCAGCCTGTTTAGAGTTTATTTATTATTTTTTTTATCTGATTAATGGATTTAGTGTCTTTTAAAGTCAGTTGACACTTTTTATCAAATCATTTCCAGAATAAATATAAGTAAAATTGTTCCTCAAGTTTTTCTTATTCTCATATACCAGGTGGTTTGTCAGTCCATTCTTTCTAAAGTACCAAACAAAACTACCAAGGCAAGTATCCAAGAGCGTTGTAGTCATGTGTGAAGTGACAAAGAGGGTCCAGCTGTGTCGAAGCTGTAATGTTTTTTTTTTCCTGTTATTTGGCAAAGTTATTTTACCTAAGGTGGATTTGGTTCCCAGAAGATTAAACATAAATAAAAAATCAAGTTGATAGATTTGATAGCCAACACAATACAGATGTTATGCTTCAGCAATAAAAATATTACATTTAGCAGTGGAGTATATCTTCTCTTTGGAGAGAAGCCTTTCTTAAAATAGTGGATCTCCATTTTTGTTTTCAATTCTCTAGTTCACTATTTATTTTTCTAACTAGTAATTCTGTTTCATTTTAAATCTTCATCTTTCAAATGCAAAACTTACTCAGGTTTGCACAGGTTTTAAGCTTCAAAAGTGAAACGCTGAGGGAGACTATTTAAAGCATTATAAATTAGATGAAAGATTTGAATTGTCCAATTAAGAATAGTGTAATGTGATTATACTTATTGATTTTTAATTTGATCGCTGAAAGTGTCAGTGTTGTATCTTGGCTATTTGATATATGTTACTTACATGGCTGCTGTATTTTTGTTTTGATTAATAAATGAATAAATGCCTTTGTTAATTCTTATTTTTCCTCAAGTTAGTTTGTGCCATGGTCTAATACAATGTAAAAAGTACCACATATATTAAAAATGAATGTTACAGTGATGTGAAAAGAATTTGCTTCCTTCCTGAAATCCTCTTTAGTTGTATATGTGTCACAATGAATGGCTTTACATCTATAGGCAAAATGTAATTTTAGGTAAAGGGAACAAGAATAAACATATAACATTTCTATATTTCTACTTAATATATTTAAGTAATAAAGTTGTCCAATACCAGTAGGTCATTTCCCCCTTAGTTACTGACTCCAATAGTTGACCAAAGTTAATTGATAATTAGCCTCAACTGACTGAACAAAGCCAGATCTGATTGCAGCCAGCCTTGTTGAATCTAATCCTCACCCTATATTGACCCTTGCAATGGGAGTGTAGTAATCACCACTCACAAAATTTCTAGAACACTATGCCTCAGTCAAAGGAAATGCTAGAAAATATGAAGTAAGAAATTGTTGAAACGTACCAATCAGGAATGGGTTACATGCAATAGTTATTTCTGAGGCTCTGATATTAAATAGCACCACAGTGAATCCATTATCTCCAAGTGGAGAACCACAAGGGCACAGTGACAACTCATTCTGAACATTGCAGAGGCTCCCAAAAGAACATCCAAAGAACTGCAGGCCTCTCTAGTTTCAGCTAAGGTTAGCATTTATGAATTCATATTAAGAAAGAGACTGAGTAAAAATGGGATTCATGGAAAAGAAAAAAGTGGAAGCCTTTGGTGTCCAAGAGTAACATCAGTGCTCACCTTACATTTGCCATTAAACACTAGGATGATCCCCAAGTCTTTTGAAAAAATGTTCTGTGTCTTGGTGACACGGGTCTCACTGTAGTGTAAAGTTATTGCAGCATTCAACAGTAAGAATATCATACCTCCAGTAAAACATAGGGGTGGTAGTGTGATGATGTGGGAATGCTTTGGAGCCCCTGGACCTGGAAGACCAGCCAGTATTGAAGAAACCATGAATTCTGCATCTCACCAGAACATTATTTTCAAAAGAATATCAGGTTATTTGTTTGTGATCTGAAGATGAAACATGATTGGGTTATGCAGCAGGGCAAGAACCCAAAACAAAAGTCCATTTTGCAACTGAAAGGCTCAAAAGAAACAAAGCTAAAATTTTGGAGTGGTTTATTCTGAATTGAACCAATTGAAATGTTGTAATGAGACCTGAAACGAGCAGTTAATGCTCACAAGCCTACCAGAGGGATAATGGGGGTGTTGGATAACTTTGTTCCTTACATAAACTACTGTAAGTAATGATTTAAGAAATGTATTATGCGTTCACTCATGTTCCCTTTCTCTAATATCTCATTTTGTCTAAAGGTCTAAAGCCATCATTCTGTAAAATATGCAAAAATAGAAGAAATTAGGAAAATGGCAAATACACAGCACTGTATTTTTTATTGATTAACTGTTTTGCTTCTTCAAATGCTTAATTTTAAGACAGCTATATTTCATAGTATGAAAATGAATGGCTTACTTCTTTGGGTTAGCTTATTGGATATTGCTATTTACAGTAGGTAAAGCAATTGTCAATTATAGTTAATAAAAAGGCCCTAGTCTCTTGAATTACTATACTACTCAAAAAAATTAAGGGAACACTTAAATCACACATCGGATCTCAATGAACAAAATAATTACTGTGTAATACTGTAAAAAACCCATTGAGGGCTGGATTCAGCATCACACCAAAAATCAAAGTCAAAAATTCAAATCACAGGCTGATCCAATTTGCTTGAATTTCATCACAGTAACTCCTAATGTGACTCCGTAGTGTGCTTAATCCCCATGTGCCTTTATGCACTCCCGACAATGTCTGGGCATGCTCCTGATGAGACAGCAGATGGTGTCCTAGGGGATCTCCTGCCAGACCTGGATCAGGGCATCAGTGAGCTTCTGGACAGTCTGTGGTGCTAGTTGGTGGGGTCGGATGCACCAATACATAATGCCCCAGAAGGTTCTCAATTGGATTGAAGTCTGGGGAATGGCCAGTGAATGGCATCATGTGCTGCCTACACACTCTGGCCACATGAGGATGGGTAGTGCCCTGCACCAGGAGGAACCAAGGGCCCACAGCACCAGTGTAAGGTCTGACAATGGCTTTGAGGATTTCATTCTGGTACCTAACAGCAGTCAGGGACCATTGCCTAGCAAATGGAGGTCTATGTGACCCTCCAAGGATATGCCTCCCCAGACCATCACTGACCCGCCGCCAAACCTGTCATGCTGAATGATGTTTCAGACTATATAACATTCACCACAGCATCTCCACACTCTTTCACATCTGTCACATGTGCTCAGTGTTGCTCTCATTTGTGAAGAAAATGGGAAGCCAATGGTGGAGCTGCCAATTGTAGTATTTTCTGGTGAATGCCAATCAAACTGCACAGTGTTGGACTGTGAGCACAATTCCCACTAGAGGACATCAAGCCCTCATGCCACCCTCATGGAATCTGTTCCTGACAGTTTGGTCAGAAACCTGCTCACCAGTAGCCAGCTAGAGGTCATTTTGTATAGCTCTGACAGTGCTCCTCCTGTTCTTCCTCGCACAATGGAGCAGATACCGGTTTTGCTCCTGGGTTGATGCCCTTCTACGGCTCTATCCTGCTCACCATGTGTAACAGTCTGTCTCCTGATGTCTCCTCCATGCTCTTGAGACTCTGCTGAGAGGCACAGCAAACTTTCTTCTGATGTGCCATCCTGGAGGAGCTGGACTACCTGTGTGCTATTAAGTTCCTCATGTGAGAGCAGAAAACATGTTTTATAAAGGCAGCCATTTAAAAAAAAACATTTAGTTTCAAATTTGATAATAATGTCAAAAATCACATCAGTCAACCACCCAGATTCTCCAGTTCCACAATTCAGCCAACTTTCCCATTGACCCTGAGGATTGTCCATAAAAACCTTATGCTTTGGGGCCTGTATGGTATGGGTACAGAATGCAGAAACTAATAGACTAGAAAGTGAATACAATAAAGAAAAGTACATCAACCCCTATTCATACAACAGACCAGTTAAGAATTAGTGATGATTTTAGGAACTTAACTGCTTTCCGCCACTGATTAATGGATTTGATACCAGTAAAGAATTACATCTGTTCTAATATAGCTGGAACTGTTTCTTAAACGTTTCTGGTAATTTCCGTTAAGATTTCCAACCGGAAATTTCTGTTAGACAAAAAAAAGAGTCTTCAGCCAAAGGAAACATGTAAAAGAAGAAAAATATGAATAAGTAGGCTAACCAGAGTAGAAAGAAAATAGCAGAGATAAAGCCCAGTATATAAACAAAGGTAATTCTCAAAAGCTATGTACAAGTAAGCCAGCAACAAATAATGAAGAGATTACAATACACATCAAGAACAAGATGTGTCTTGTAATGCAGTATTTCCAAGGCCTTCAGCAGGCAAAGCATTAACTTATGAAAAATTGGAATTGATTAATGGTTGGGGTACATAGTTGGTACCAGGTATTTTTCATTTTTGTAAGTACAGAATAATTATCACAGGCAGAAATTTGCATGAGGTGGTGGATAGCAAGAAAAAAACGCAGCAAAAGCAAAACACATTTTTTTGAAAAGAGAAATGTTAGGATGAAAAATGGAGGAAAGGGGGTTTTTCAAAGCACCAGTTTTGAAAGCAGTGTGGGTCTGAAGATAAAAGGTGGAAGAACAATTATGGAATTATTCACATACTCATAAATACTGTGAAGATGCAGGCCTGTATAAATAATAATAATGGCAGAATAATAAATGCCTTATCATGACCAATGGTAGAGTGAGTAGAAAAATTATGATTTAAAAGCTACTTTAAATGTGTAAAAGAGGCATGTCAGGAACCTCTGGAAATGCACTAATTCGCAGGGTTTAGCTAACAGAAAGCTGAGTGTAGGTGTCACAGACAGATGAATGGAGATATGATATGAATTCCAGTATTTTATATTTAACGTAAAAAAACAACTGAAACAATAAACAAACAAACATGCTGTAAACCAATATGGCAGAAGATCAAGTCTCTCGTGAACAGGCAGGCAGTTGAGGGTGTGACCTCATTAAACTTTCTTGCACAGCCACCCCCAAATTTGTGCAACAAATTTGAAAACAAGAAGAAAGTTTAAACTAATTTTTACAATCTTAGGCATTATCAGTTAAGTCAGGAAGCTGTATCAGTCTTGACACTATATTTATAACAATGGCCATTCATCTGAAGACAGGCTGTCCAAATTTAAGACCCCATCAAAGGTTTAAGTGACTTTCCCAGTTTTCCAGTTAAGTACAGTCGTGATATCACTCCATAGATATATTTGACTAATATGCAGAATGAGTTCAGACAATAGCAGATGGGAAAGCTGCTAATGACTGCCTGCTGCTGGGATAGATTAATACTGGGTGTGGAAAGTGTTGATCACTGACTGCAACTGTTTCTGCTGTAGTTCTGGATATTCCACCTGGTCATCTGCCTGGATGGTAAAACTCTGGTTGTAACTGCTTCATTACTGAATGGACTGTTTTAGTGCTTCTGTCTCATTGGCTGGGGGCATAAGGGCATTCATTTCTGTTTAGTATGTCAGTCATTTTTTAGCCAATTACTTTTTATCATTTGTCACTGATCATATGTAAAGGCAGTGCTTTAATTTTAGAATTTTTATTGCTCAGCCTACTTGTCTTGTTGGGATCACAAAATTATTGTTTTTGCTCTGCAATTTGGTTTTAAAAATGTAACCTACTTGTATATTTGTTATTGAAATTCATTATTATATTAAGCAAAAAAGTTAAAACATACTGTGTGGCAGTATTTTAGTGACTTATGAAAGAAAAAGTACATAAACTCTTTAACAACTTGGCCTCACTCAAACTTGTCATCAGTGCACAAAATATTAAAAAAATAGAAATTGTGGTTATGACAAGAACAGATCAAAAGACATTAAATATAATAGGGAGCCTTGAAAATTTAAACGTAGATTTGCTTAATAATACTTACTATTAATGTACACATGTTGTACCCATTTCCTAACAGTTTTCCCAGGCTCAGTTGACCCCATTTGACAATTATTTATATTTTAATTCTGTTCATAGAACTACTAAGATCAGATAACTACAGCAATAAATTATTTTAATTGTAAGTTGCACTTTATTTTTTCTTGCATTATATGTAACCAGTCTATTTTCTTCCACCATTCTCCAAAGATAGTTACAGTCATTGTCATTCTTTTTTCTGGAAAATGAGACCACCATAGATTTAGTCTTCTTCTAAATATACTACAGTATTTTTTTTCCATCTATTAGATGAGTTCTAATTATTGCAAAATCTGAGCATTTTTCAGTTTAATTATAAATGTTGTTTTTGGAAACCTTACTCTGCTAACATTTCAAATAAATCATCAAGAAGGAAAGTCCTCTGCAAGCTATAGGGTGGACTTCAGATTAACTCTCAGGAGAGAGAATCATTCATGCAAATTAAAATGTACATTGGTTAGCAAAGCTTACACTGACAGTTGGCTAATTCTAAATAAGTTATCATGTGCCAATGGCAAACACTTTTAATACTACTGTCAAGACACAGATGCTAATTTTTCACAAACAAATCTTCGTAACATTAACAGGTTAATGCACAAGACTGGCCAACAATCTGTACAATTCTGAGCATGGGAAACTGTTTTTCTGTCCAATTTTCACAATAAACAGTTATGTACTGAGTTCATTCTCCCTGATAATATTTTGTTTTCTAGGGTACCTGCCTAAACTTTTTTAAACATTAGTTCCTTTTGATTAATTAACAAAGTAATTAGTCAGTTAATTAATTGATGGCCTTGTTTACATAAGATTAATTGCTGGGACAGCATAAGGTGATAATTAACAAGCACAAACATTTTACAGAGTACTGCACTTTACTGTACACCCCTTAACAAGCAGTTTTGCTTTACATTGTTTTAAATATTAACATTACTTTATTATTTTTATTTAGAGTATTTTAAGACTATTGTTTCTCTTTATTTGTAAAACCAGTTCATTGTGCTCCTTTTCTATGATTTACTATGGCTTGTATATTTGATTATGCCCAATATCTTTTTTCTAATTCCTGTTAATTATCTGTGATTTCCTGAACAAAATTTGTATTTTCCTGTTTGTTTAATTTTACTTTTGCAGGTAATGTGAAATGTAAAGTCTTGGTTCATGACAGCTTTCACTAGCTACTGTACAATAAAATAAGTATAAAGAACAGGTGGTAATTAATTCAAGCTCTGGTGATAAAACAGGAAATACAGAGAATCTCTGGTTCCAAATCTAAATATTTTCCAGGTGGTGGCATTTATTGTGAGTGACAGGATCATGATTAACCCTTCATGCGTATTTGAGCTAATAACAAGCACTTTAAAAATTCACTGTTGTTTATGTCATTTTAGATTATTGATTACTTTTGATAAATGCTTTATGGCATTTAAACAGGTGTTTTCAATTTATAGTTTGTATGTAGGGCTGATTTTGGTTACGTTTCCTAGACATGGTTACAAAATGAATATTTTGTGTATGAATATAAATAAAATGTTAACTTTTTTAGCATTTTTGACTTTTAAATAAGTTAAATAATTACAATTATATTATTAACATACTTTTGATAATTTACACTAAATTACTGAAAATTTTAGCTATATGTAAACTAAAATATGAAATGTACAGGGGGAATGTGAAATGAAGGTAAAACACTATGTCATGCCTTTTAAAAATAAAAATATTACTGTAAATGTGTGCTGCTGTGTATGTGTAAGTGCCTTGTTGAGGGAAAAAGGTCAAATTTTGAAGTCATGCTTAATGATCATCCATTTTTTTTGGTCTTAGTTATTTCCACTGCCTTATATCTGTCTCTCTATCACACTCTACCTTGCTCTCTTTCTCCCAGGGCATTTTTCTCTTCTGCTATATACAGATCTAACTATAAGGGGTCATTCTGTAAGAACACAACAGAATATTAACTGTGGCAATCTCTTAAATAGTTTTATTTTTTGTGCAAATGTAAGGAGTCACATTATTTTTAGAAAAAAAATATGTAATTGAAAGTAAGCTAAGAGAAAGATGAATAAAAGGCTGCACAACTGTTGCAATAACCATCTTTTTGATCCTGTTCCATCATTAGCCATTTTTTCGTTTAAATAATATCTTGCACTTGTTTATAGCATGTTAATATTGTAGGTATTTCCTCCCAGTTATATATGCATTAAATGCTATCATTCCTCACTGAACATGATTTTGAACAAGATGCTTGATGACTACTTATATATGACTTTTCCCCCTGCTAGCATGATTCATTTTGTTTAGTGGAGTTCTAACTATGACTTAAAATTTTCATTTTACTGCAAAATATTCTAAGCATGTTGTTAAAGGCAGGCCTTTAAAACTGTCTACATTTTTACTATGTTATAGATTATGCAGTTATAGATTTCTCAGTCAAGAACTCTTTGTGGTATTGGTGGTACTTCCTCACAAATCCTGAGACCATGGTTTGATTTGCATTCATTCCCATCACCTTGTGAAGAGTGCACATTCTTTTCATATCTATGCAGATTTTTAATAGGTTCCTTTCATATATCAAAGATGTGTAGATCAACCTAATTTAGGTTAATTGGGCAGTCTAAATGTACCCCTTATGAGCGTGTATTACCAGGTATGTGTGTGTATGTCCTTCAATAGAGAAGTGCACTATGCTGAATTGTTTCTTCCCTTGGCCTGTTGCTAATCAGAAAGGTTCCCGTTGCCTATGATCGTAACCAAGTTCAGAAAATGAAAATATGGTAAATCTAATGCCTAGTACACATGTGTTAAAATGTACTTTATGCAATTCAATTTAACACTATTAACTTTTTTTTAGGCTGGACAGCTTTTATCTACACACTTGCTGGCTGTGTTCATATTGGTAAGTTTATTTTCACAATACAGGCAAACCGCTGACCAATTTAATGGGAAATTTAAGATGAACAAATTAAAGAAGAAAAATATCAACAATTTTCTAAAAAAAAACATGCATAATCTATATAAAACAATTAGCATCTTTATCTTTTTAGGTTTTTAAAACTGTATGGAGAAGAGTTGTATATTACATAATTTAAGACAGCTAAACTAATTTCCACTAAGCAGTACCTTATCAATGAATGCCACCCATTCTATGAACAGTATTACTTTCACCCTTTTCATTGCATAAGTCCGTACTTACAGTAGTCTTAGTATTATGTCTGATATCAACATTTACTTTGACAGTAATGTTAGAAATCATTGCTTTTTCATCATTGCCTAATTTTTGAATAATTTGTTTGCTTCTTCCACCAATAAGATAGCAAAATGCAAAAAAATCAATGTTTTATTGTAAAACAAAACAACTTCCAAAATTTGAAATGTTATTTAATTTGACAAATACATTATTGCCTAATTTAAACAATTTGTGACCTTGATCTAGATAATCAAGTTACAAAATGAACAAATTTTGAAAAAGCTTCACATAAGTTGTATATATTTGAAGCAAGCAAGTGAAGCATTTAAAGAATAATTATAAAAATGTTCCAGGTATATCATTTTAATAAAGCAAACATCTTCAGAAGGAAAGTAGTCATTTTTAGTTTCAAAAAAAGATCTTGTATTTATTTCACCTCAAGTATCCCTCTAACGGTTTATTATCATAACTCATTTTCAAAATTGTTTTTTTCTTGCTATATTTTTTATCTCATTCCACATTCATTTGCATAACTTTGATTCCACACCCCATTCACTTTCTCTTTTTGCCCTAGAGTGTCTTTAGGCCTCATGGTATTTTTTTACAGCACATAACAGCCCCAGTTCTGCATTCTTCTTGTTGGAAATGTTTGTGTTACAAACTTCCATTTTAATTAGTTAAATATTATAAATTAATCAGAAAATAAAAGCCTCTTGTACCCTGCCAAACTGAAAGTGGATATTCAGGACAAGCATTACATCTTTACCACTATGGAGGAAGCAGAAAAAGAGTTAAGAAAGCTGATCCCAACACTTTTTTGAAATACGATCGTGAGCTGCATCCTGTCATGGCATGGCAAAGAAGATCTTGCCAGTTGTTTGATCCACTTGCAATGATACTGGTACTGTGATTATACATCCTTTTCCATTCTCGGACACTTTTTGTTTATACTTTAACTACAATTTTTTTCCTTTTTTTTTTTTACTCTTTTAAAGGAGACTGTTTAACATCATACCCTTGGCTAATTGTTACTGTTATTATCATATTAGGGTTTACTATGCTTATCCAGGGCCACTTTTTAACACCATTCCCTAGATTTTACACTTACAGTAATTGGCAATAGATATCTCAATTTTATTCCTCATACATTGCTGCCGTGGGGCTTGCTTTGATTTGGATGTGCCCTGTCTCTAGGTATGTCAGTAGACTGGGACTTTGGGAAGTGAGGTCCAGACTGGGGGGTGGGTGAACTAAGGGGAGAGAGAAAGAGAGCAAGCTATCTCTAATCTATCTTTTTAACCCTTGTAATTATAAATGACAAGGTAACAATAACCTTCAGTGTAATAACTTCTGGGAAAATTGGAAATTAAGGTCAAAGCCGTCTTATTTTCTAATCAAGCGGGGTCATTTTTCCTAATTCGTTTGTAATTCGACCTCTCCAAATTAGAATCATTGCTGTTATTGAACTATCTGGAGTATAAACACATGTTTGGTCTCTTTGTAAAGGTAACATTCTCTAGTTTCACCCTTAGTAGTCAGAATCACTGTAGGTGTGACTGATCAAAAGTTATGCACATTAGAACTCACAAAAAAATTGAATTTTTTTGCTCTCGCCTAAGTTTTTTTGTGAAAATAAAGGCCTCTATAGCTGCAGTAGGTAGGTGGGGACAGAAACACACTATGTACCAACAGAATAACTTTTTGACTACTCACATTTCAAATTTGAAAAGAATACCTGTAAAAATGACATTTTTACACCAGTTTTTATGTGGGCATGTCCAGGTGCTTTTTAGAGGGACCATTATCCACATTTTGGAAGTATGGAAAAAGTGTAATAACTTTTGAATGCTTCAACCCACATATATCAATGAGGGCTCTACTGAAAGCTTACACCTAAAGGAATCTATATCTACACACAGTGTCACTCTATTAGTTATAAAAATAATAAAAACAATAAAAAATACACATTTCAATATAAAAATAGTCAACACAAGTCTTATGGGCCAAAAATATATATATATATTTTATTTTTTACTTTTTTTTTTTATAAAATGCACACAAACTATATACATTTCTTTTACAAACTGTTAAAAACACAGCTCAGAGTTTTTCCACGTTCCACTGATTGCATCAATCCCTAGCAGGCAGAAAGCACAAGGGCGTGTCACATGTCGCTCTCTGCCATTAGACGTCTCCTGGGCCGATTGATTACTTTCACGCCGCGTACATGCCTCTAATACTAATCGAGAGTGTATTCACGTTTATCTGTACTTTTATCCATATTTAAAATGCAAAAAAACTTGGTGAAATCACAATAAACAACCACGCACCAAGTCTGCAGACTGGCACAAATGCCAGCTTCGCGCAGCTCTGATCGTTTTGTTTACAAGTTAGTATGGCAAGTTACATATCGACGTGCTCAGCTGCTCATTGGCTGTAAGTTTTGAGTGTCACTCACAGTGTCCAATCAAACTGGTAGATTCTACCAGGGTTTGGAGTTGTACGTCATCGTTCAGCTGTCTGTGACACTCGTTGGCTATACGAGGTGCCAGTCAACCCCAGACCCGTCGTAAGTGGCCAACTTAGGTGTCAATCAGAAGCTAACACTTCCGTGTAACATGCTGTAGCATGGTTATCGCCGACAGAAACAAATTACGTCTGATATGATCAATAAAAGTGAAAAAAAATGACGTAGCTAGTCTCAAGTTATGAAACGTTTTCTGGAGTTTTTGTCCCTTTGAGGATATATCGTGTGTTTTGGACCTAATCGTTTTACTGAATTATATTCGCTGGAGCCTTACGGACAGAATGAGACCAATACTGCTCGGAAATATTGATGTTTGACTTGCAGAGAGTCTTCAAAGGTAGGGAAAGTCAACTCTTAAAAGTATGTACTTCTCTGTAAAAAAGGCTTTAGTGTCAGTGCTGTGGTTGTTGTGTGTCAAAATGGTTGATATCATCGGAAAGACGAGACTTTGAAGTTTCATTTGATGGGTAGTATCTCGAGATGCATGGCAGAGGGGCATGCACACATGGCTGTGACGTCGTCAAATCGCCGTCATGTCCCGGGACCGGTACGTGTGCGCGTTAAGAGGTTAAGACTAAAAAATGACAATAAAAGTTCAGAAGCAATGTCTCAAAGACTGAACAGTTAACTTTGTGAGCTGGAATATTAAAGGCATGAATCACGAATTAAAGAGAAAGAAATTATTCTCTCACCTAACAGGTCTAAACGCTAAAATTGTATTTTTACAGGAGACCCAATTATTAAGCAAGGATCAGTTTCGGGTGCACAAAGACTGGACTGGCCAAATATTCTATTCCAGCTTTACAAAGAAAACTAGAGGTGTTGGTATTCTTATACATAGAGCAGTCTCATTTGTAGTATCAGATGTAGTATCTGATCCTGAGGGGAGATATGTGATTGTCATAGGTAATTTATTTAATTGTAAAGTGATTCTGATAAATATTTATGAACCCAATGTCGATGATAGGGAATTCATGCAAAATGTATTTGCATCCATTCCCAATGTGAACACTTATAAAATTATAATGGCTGGGGACTTTAATTGTGTTTTAAATCCTGACCTAGATAGGTCTCCTGCCACATGGGCGATGACATCTAACACTGCAAAGACAATTACACAGTTTGTAACTGACCACAACTTATCAGACCCCAGGAGATTTCTAAACCCAAACTCGAGAGCATATTCCTTCTACTCACCAGTGCATCATTGCTACTCAAGAATCGATTATTTCTTTGTAGGTAACAACTTCTTGCCTATGATTAAATCTTGTAAGTGCTCCACTATTGTTATTTCTGACCTTGCCCCCTTGATTTTGGAGCTAAAATCACTATGCCCAACATACTCGCAGATGCTGTCTTAATCCACTTTTATTAGCAGATGAGAACTGTACAGAATTTATATCCAATCAAATCGATTTTTTTGGAGAGAAATACACCCTCAGAGGTTTCTGCAGGAACTCTCTGGGAACCCTGAAGGCCTTCTTAAGATGACAGATTATGTCACATCTTTCCCACAAAAATAAATTGGAAGCCAAGAAGATACCAGAGTTAATCAATGAAACTACTAGATTAGATCAAGAACATGCCAGGGGCCTCATGTATAACACCATACGTAGAATTCGCACTATAACATGACGTAAGCACAAAAGCCGAAATGCGCTTATGCACAGAAAATTCCAGATGCAGGAATCTCTGCGTACTCCAACTTCCGCGTTCTTCCGCTACATAAATCCCAGTCAG
>JANRMT010062831.1:26394525-26417803 GCA_026402145.1 Polypterus bichir lapradei
GCCTGCATTCTTTTAAGCTGATCAAAAATCTTTAATCTCTTCTCTCTAGAGCCAGTTCCGTGAACATTCCAACTGACAAACCTTAGTGTACCCATAGTTGTGTGTGTGAGTAGCTAATGTATGGTGCCTTCATGTGAATAAATTAAGTAAATAAATGTATAATTTATTCTGAAAAAATAAAGCAATAAATAAGTAAATAAAAAAAAAATGTATAATAATGCTAATAATAATATTATTAATGCTGATGATAATAATATTAATGCTGAAAATAATAATAATATTAATACTGAAAATAATAATAAGATGATAGTAATAATAATAATAATAATAATAATAGTGCTAATGATAATAATAATGCTAATAATAATAATAATAATAGTGCTGATAATAATAATAATAATAATGCTGGTAATAATACTAATGCTGATGATAATAATAATAATAATAATACTAATGCTGATAATGATAATAATACTAATGCTGATAATCAGACAATAATAATAATAATAATAATAATAATAATAGAGACAGAACCAAGACTGTTTGTGGTTGTATGATAAAATGTAATAATTATAATCCAGTGTTTGTATGCGTGCGTTGTGTGTGCGCTGACGCAGTGTAGGAAAGTTGTGTGATTGTGTCATGTGGATGTAAAGTTCCAGAAGCAGGTAAAAGAAGGAAAGGAAAGAGTGATAAAGGTTAAAAAAAGAAAAAAAGAAGTAAAAAGAAAAGGTGCTAGAGGTGTGGGGTGGTGAGAGAACAGGTGATCCCATCATCTAAACACGGATATAGCAGCTTTTTATCCTGACATGCTCATACCCAGTGAATCCCGATAAGCATAATAAACTTGTGACCTGATGTTGGGCTAATAAAGCCAGTCTGTCACTCCTCGTTCCTTGTACAGCCTGTTGTTAACGTAGAGCTTGTCCACAGAAATGACAGCGCGGCTCCCTTCTTGGATGAATTTTTTACGCAGTGGGAACAGAACTCTGCGGCGATCCAAAATTTCTTTAGGAAATTGATCATTCACGCTAAAATCTTTTCCTTTGAGCTCCTTCCCGCGGCTCTTAACAAAATCCTTTTGTTTAAAATGCTCAAATTTGGCCACGATGGGACGAGATCTTCTGCTGTCTGCTCTTTTGGCTCCAAGGCGATGAACCCGGTGAAAGGTGATGTTCTTTACCGTTTCTTCGGGTATCTTCATGTGGGTCTGGAGAAAAATCTTGATTGTTTGTTCGCAATCCTCCGGTTGTCCTCCCGTCTGCTCCGGCAGGCCTGCAAACACCAGATTGTCTCTCATGCTGCGGGCCTGAAGATCCAAAACCGTCTCCTTCAGGGTCTTGTTGTCCTGGGAGATCCGCGTCATTCCTTCTGTCAGGGAAGACACAGTCTCCCGCAGAGACGCGTTTTCAGCCGCAAGCCGCTCCACCTGATCCTGGCTGAATTCCAGAGATTGTCGGAGGTTCTGGAACTCCTGGTGTAGAATCTCGAGCAGGTGGAGTCGTCCCTCAAATCCCAAAAGCCTTTTATCTATAGAGTCTAATAATTCTAATATATCCTTGCGGGGAGATGAGGTCGCCTCGGGGGAATCCTGAGGACGGCTTCTCTTGGTAGCAGGTGTTTCCATGTTAGCTGCTGCTTTCTTAGGCCCCATGACAACAGACTCAAAAACTTGGTCAATATAATTTTGTAGACTTTCCAAATTTTCTTCACTTACCTCACTTACCTCCAGGTTGATGAGTTATACTTACCGGATTGCTTGCGTTGTCAGTAAATATATTTGGCGTAAAATGTTTCTTAGTTGTTTAGAATGTTTGCTAACGAGCTGCCATCTGTGTCAAACGCTGCCGAGAATCCGTGATTTTTCCTAGCCAGCACTTCTCTCTCCCAGCATGCTCTGCTTTCTTTCCTTTCTCCGCTACATAAATCCCAGTCAGCGTGAAAATTAACTCTCGTGCACACGCCTTTTGTCCCACCCCGTCTCCTCCCAGAATTATGCCTCTTTGAATATGCAAATCAATATAAATAGACCTTAAGCTCCGTTTTCTGTGAAAAGGCAATGGGAAAAGCAAGAGGGAAAACAGAAGAATTTCAGCGAATACCAAGTGGAGGCAAAGAAAAACGTACTATTTGTTGGTTTATACAGTGGAATAAACAAGAAAAGAAAGTTGATCGAGTGACATAGCGTGTCGGGAGAAACAAGCTCAAGTTCACAATGTCGCACAGTGCCCGACATAAAAAAGAAGTTGTCAGATATCAAAGTCGCCGTGAAAAGGCGAGTCGTAGCCCACCGTCTGAGTGTCATATAGAAGCTTATTACAGTGTGAAAAAAAGGCACAGAGTAGGAAAAAAGCACGAAATGTCAACTTCAATCTCGAAATATCCACTTTAATCACGTAGTTTATTTTGTCATTAAAGTAGAACATCATAAACTTCATCTTAAATGAATTTAATTTACTAGTTTCTCAAATCCCATCATAACTAAAGTAGCATGTTAAATGCTTTGTTTTGTATTTGATCTTCTGTGTGCTCTATGTGTGTGAATCACTACGTGCTTCTTAAACGGGCTTTCTCTTTCTCCGACAGGACACAGAATATTCACATTACAGAATATATATCACATTACATTTGTGATATTACAGCTTTCTGAATAATTAAAATACTGAGATGTATACGTGATATCATTTTCATGATGTTTGGAATGAAAGCATGTTATTAAGAACACGATGGCGCAGTGATTGTTCATGTCTCATACAAGATGTTGCTGCGCCATGCACGACCTTCGATGTACTGTCTTTTTCAAACGTACTAACCTTCAATTCCTGTCCTTACTTTTCTTTCCCCAAATACCCAATTGCCACACAATCAACTCTGTAATGGACGCTAAGCCATCTGTAAGCTTAAAACGACGATTCTTCAAAACTTTTAAGGAACATTGAAATATCTTCATAGTATGTGTTTAATTATTCTATCCATTTATCCTTCCAGTGTCGCGCCAGCCTCAGCAAATATACAGCGCGAGGCAGGAACAATACATGAACTTGCTAGCGCTCCGGCACCGTGTCCTCACATGTTTAATTATTAACAATACAGATTATTCCAATTAAGTTAAAGTTTTATCTGTATAATATAATAAACATTTTGCTGCATTTCATCTTACAAATGATAAAACCGAGCTGAGAACTTGCGTGCGACACAGTATGAGGTACCGTGGAAAAGTGCGTGGCTTTACGCCAAGTGTAGGTTTTATACATCGCGATTTGAATGTGGATAAGTTCTTACGCAACATTTCTGCGCGTACGCACCGCTTATACATGAGGCCCCAGTTGTCCAAGTGAGACGCTTCATAGGAAAAGGCCGGCTCTGCATTCAGAGCTCAACCTCTTAACAACTAAAGAAACTGAACAACTCATACTTAAATCAAGACATCATTATTATGAACATTATTATGGACGCATTACAGATATCACAAACATACTTTTAGGGCAGAGGAATTGGATAAACATTTGGCATTATCAGAATTACTAGATGCTTTAAACTCACTTCAGAGTGGGAAAGCAGCAGGGCCTGATGGCTACCTTACCTAATTTTATAAGAAATTCACTACTCCGCTAGCTCCCCTTCTATTAGCAACAATTACAGAAACTAGAGAAAATAAAATTCTACCTCAAACTTTTTGCCAAGCATTAATTACTGTCTTTCCTAAACAAAATAAGGACTTATTAACATGTGCATCGTACAAACCAATCTTACTTCTGAATAACAATGTTAAGATACTCTCCAAAGTCCTAGCTAGAAGGATGGAGAAAGTGCTGCCTTTGGTAATATCACAAGACCAAACTGGATTTATTAAAGGCAGACACTTAGCTTCCAATCTTCAACGCCTGTTTAATGTAATATATTCACCAACAAAGTCAAACACCCCGGAGGTATTATTATCATTGGATGCAGAAAACGCATTTGACATGGTTGAATGGAACTACCTTTTCACTACATTGGAGAAATTTGGGTTTGGCCCAAACATTTCTGCATGGATCAAATTACTGTATACCAATCCAAAAGCTTCAGTTTGTATTAACAGCATCACTTCAGACTATTTTAAAGTACAGTGTGGTACCAGGCAAGGATGCCTCTTGTCACCACTGCTTTTTGCAATCGCCATTGAGCCACTCACAATTCACTGTCGAAATGCTATTGAGATAAAGGGGATTATCAGAGAAGGATTGGAACAGAAAGTTTTTCTATATGTAGATGATATTGTACTGTATATATCAGGCCCACAAAATACTGTGCCTGCAGTCCTAACAGCACTAACAGAATTTCAAAAGATTTCTGGTCTCAGGATCAATTTGAATAAAAGTGTGCTCTTCCCAGTGAATTCTCAAGCATACAATATTAGATTGGACAACCTTTCCTTTTATCATCGCAGATCAGTTTAAATACCTAGGGGTAAACATCACAAGTAAACATAAAGCTCTTTATCAACAAAATTTTACCGTCTGTATGGAAAAAATTAAACAAGACTTGCATAGATGGTCAACCCTTCATCTCACTTTAGCTGGAAGAATTAATATTGTTAAGATAAATATCCTTCCTAAGCTTCTCTTTTTATTTCAAAACATTCCAATATACATCAATAGATCATTTTTTAAGAAATCAGACTTAAAGAAAAAATCCACTTATCACTTATCCAAAGGGCGACCCTACAAAGACCTAAGACCTAAGGCGGAAGGCGGCATGGCTCTGCGTAACTTTCAATTTTATTACTGGGCAGCAAACATACAAACTATAAAAATCTGGACATGGACAGAAATAGACGAACATACACAGGCTTGGTCCGCAATAGAAATAAAACCCTGCAGTACTTCTTTATATTCCTTGCTTTGTACCCCAATAAATACAAGTTATCGCCAATATACTAAGAACCTAATAGTGCTTCACTCAATCAGAATATGGAACCAATGTAGGAAGTATTTTAAGATAGAGAAGCCTTTATCTGTGGCACCTCTTCACGAAAACTACCTTTTCCCACCCTCTCAAACATACACAGTTTTTAAAACCTGGATTAAATCACTTAGAGATCTATACATAGACAGCGTTTTTGCATCCTACGAACAATTACACTCCAAATGTAACTTACCAGCAACACATTTCTTTCACTACCTTCCTGAAACTTTGTTAAACAGAACCTGTCCAATTTTCCTCACCTCCCACCTACCTCTATGCTGGAAGAAATATTGCTCAGTCTCAAGGACTCAGACAGCATTTCTGTAATATATAACACTATTTTACAGTCCCTCCCTTTCAAAGATCCAAGAGAACAGTGGGAAAAGGCTCTCTAGCTCAATATTTCAGAAAAGGGGCAGAAGGTAGCAATGCACAGAATTCACTCGAGCTCCATATGTGCAAAGAATAGAATTATTCAACTTAAAATTATATATCGAGTGCATCTCTCTCATTTAAAATTGTCCAAAATGTTTCCAGGGCAAGATCCAACCTGCAAATTCTGCAATGAAGCATTTTGGACCAAAATCTTTAAATGCCTTTCAGACAGCTTGGATGTCACAATCCCTCCTAATCCACTAACAGCTGTGTTTGGGGAACTTCCAGATGGGCTTAAAGTGGACAAGGACAAACAAACTGTAATTGACTTTACTACACTATTGGCACATAGACTTATCTTGCTCAATTGGAAGAATCCTAACTCACCTATTCTAAGTCAGTGGGTAATTGATATTATATACTGTTTGAAACTGGAAAAAATCTAATTTGTACTTAGAGGATCTGTACAAAACATTGTCGAAACCTGGCAGGATCTAATCAATAACATTTTAGAGTAAGCATTTAAATTGACGAAGCAGGTTCTCTCCCCTTTTTTACTCCATTTATCTTTATTCATTTATTATTTTATCTATTCATTTGTCTTTACTAGCATAAAGTTTTAGACTGCTGGCCTAGCTCTCTTTCTCAGGGTTGGGGGTTGATTTGTTTCAAACATTTTTTTTCTTCTTTTTGTAAAACTTGATGTATGTGTATGGAATGTTATTTGATTTTAATACATTCATCCATCCATCCATTATCCAACCCGCTATATCCTAGCAACAGGGTCACAGTGTGACGATGTGGGTTCTGGCTCCACACTCCAATTTCTGTTTGGGAGCCCTTGAACCCAACACCATCGATAATGTTACCGAGTGAGCTAGTCAGTGAAGGCAATAAGTAAACAAGGGGATGGTAAAAAAGTGAAACAGTGCTTTTATTAAAACAGTCAACAACAACAAAACAGTGTTCCATGTAAAGTGCAGTAATGCCAAAGTTCCATAAATAATTAATAATCCCTTAAGAAAATGTGGAGATTAAAAATACTACAAATAGAAAAAAATCAATCCTTTAAAACCAGAGGTTAAAATGATCAGGAAGCAGTCTTTAAAAACAAATGACAAACCCGGTGCCTTCTTTTAAAACTAGCGTCTCTCCTGCTTCACCCATCAGGGCCCCGCAACAAGGGAGACGCTCTCTCTCTGCAGCTGACCTTGATGCCTGCATCTGCTGTCAGTTGCCATACTGATCCTTGGCTCCGGTCGGCTCCTCCAGACAGCGACTTGGGAATTCCCTACGACCAAGGCTCTCATGCAGGGAACACCGCGTCCCAAGTCCTGACTACCTTCTGCGGAGAGTCCTGCGCCTTCCCGGTCACTCCCGCCCTACAAAACAAACTCTGCGGTAGTGACCACAACCACTTCTACCGGGTGTTGGCCAAAATCCCAGGCTGCCTCCAGCTGCCTGCGAGCGTTTGCTCGTCTGCTTCGTGCTGCACCGACTTGCGCTCTACCTCCTCCCTCCTCCCTACTTCCTGCTCCGACCTCTGTTTACTTTTTTTTTTTTTCTTCCTCCCCTCTCAACCGACTCGCACTTCTTTTATAATGTGAGGGGCCATAGCAGCCGTAGCAAATTAGCCACGGGAGCAATCATGGATGTGGGCAGTCCCTCACCTGTGCACTCGGTGAGAAACGCCCACACCGCGGATTGTCTCGCGGCTTGCTATGGCCCAACGCCCCCTCGCTAAACCGCCGCGAGAGCGGTGATTATTTATATAAAAAATGGCCTTTACTAAGCAAGCTGTGGACCCGCTATACCACACACGGGGATCTGCTGGAGCCAATCCCAGGCAACAGAAGGCGCAAGGCAGGAAACAAACTCCGGGCAGGGCACGCACACACACACACACCCCAAGCACACACCAGGGACAATTTAGAATCGCCAATGCACCTAACCTGCATGTCTTTGGACTGTGGGAGGAAACGGAGCACCTGGAGGAAACCCATACAGACACGGGGAGAACATGCAAGCTCCACGCAGGGAGGACCAGGGAAATGAACCTGGGTCTCCTAACTGCGATGCATTAATAAATTCAATAAAATTAAAAAATAAACAAAAGAAAAGATCTTGTTCTGACAACTAAAGGAAGTGCTATATCCAAGAAAGACTGCCATCTGTTATAAAATTGCTGGATAGATCTGCAATGAGCAAACTTTAACTTTTTTGTTTCGGATAGTGTAATATTTTTTTGGCTGTTGCAAACTAGATTGTGTAGCAGAGTTCTGACAACTAACCAGGATTATATGGCAAGCTTTCAGTGCAACAATGCAAACAGTGCAAATGGATACATTAGAATTACTGTGTATTTGTGTGGGCATTATATCTAGAACAGTGATCAGAATGAAAGTTAGATGATCATTTGAAATTTGAAAGACCTACAACATTTGGGATTTGGCTTGCAAACTAGGATTGGGAACTTCAACATTGTTTCTCTGGTGCAAAAGGAGTTGTAGCTCAGGTTTGATGTTAAAAAATGCAAGCTAGATATAGTCAGGTTCACCTTTATTGGCAACATTACACTGGAACCATATTTCATGTTCAAGAATATCTTTTTATATTGTGGGGTTTTTCCCCAGTGGCGGACCCTAGAGGGTATAAAGATAATCAAAAATCTGCAACTACATGTCATACAGGGCAATTTTTACCCGTAGCTGAATTTATTGTGTGTTAACAGCTATTCAATTATCCATTCTTTTAAGAGACAGTAAATATTATCCACACAAGGCATCTGTCTTCAGAGGCATGATTTGGGAGGAGAAACTGATTAGAATGTGGGGGGGATGTATTGTTTTTGCTGTTTATGGATTGGCCATAGTAAACAAAATGCTTTAAAATAATGTTGCTCATAAGTATACCAGATACCAGAGCCAAAGGTTAGTAAGCATTATTGTAGTCACATCAGTTGATCTGAGACTGTATGTTATATTAGAAAAAACATGTATTGGAAAGACTTGATAGTTTCACACAGGTAGTTTTGGTTTGTTTGGAAAGACTTGTGATTGCCTTTGTCGTGTATAAGTTAATTTCTCTTAACCAGGTGTATACTTTTCTTTTTAGTACCCAATACCAGGAGCTTCAGATGGAAGGGTTGAGTCACATTGGTGATTACAAGGCTCTTGTGCTTGTGAGAGAATGTTCTATGTATCTAAGATTTTTACCCCTCAGCATTTCTGAAAAAGCCCATGCCAAACTGAAACAGAGACTGTACCAAAGAATTTAGCCTCAACTTTAAGGGGGAACAATGTGGATTCGGTCCTGGCTATAGAATAGTCCACCAATTCCACCTTTGTCCCTGCACCTCAATTTCAGGGGTCATGGGAGCTTACCAGTCCTGACTATATGTGCTTTGAGAACTTAGAAAAGAACTGTTAGCCTGTACTATTTTGTAGAAGATGCTACAAACGTATAGGGATCCATACCCATTGACAAAAAACAATTCAGTAGCGGTATACACAAAAAGAAAGATGTGTTCATGTAAGTGATTTTTAAGTTGAGTCTATTTAGTATTGTTATAGAACTTCAAGAAGGAGACTTCTTGTCTCATCTTCTGTTCCCAGTTTTATTTTATACCAGGTTATTCAAATTTAAGGTTATGGTCCCTTTATGGAAAAGAGAGGCCTACTCTCTGCAAGAAACAAAAGACCAAAAGACCATCTCCCACACATAGAGGGGTTGGAGTACTTCAGAGTTTTGTTCAAGAGTGTGGAAGGGATGATTATTCAATTGGCCGATGATTTGGAGATGCAGAAGTCTGGCAACATTTGTACTGTGGTAGTGAAATCGGACCTACATCCTCAGATGAAACTTTAAGCTTAATGTTTTTTCTACATTCCCATATTCATCTCTGGTCAAAAAGCTCCAGGCAGTAGCTTAAAAAAATGAGATCACAAGTGCATGTGGCCAGAATGAGGACCTTGGAAGATGTTTATGGGTTCACACTCCATGACAGGGAAAATAAAGGTGCACAGCAGTACTGGAAGGTCTAGGATTATAACTACTGATTATCTTAATCAAAAGAAACCTATGAAGGTTGCTTGGCCTTGTAGATAGATTGCTCCCTACACACTTCTCAACAGGAAGTCTATCAGACATGACCACTAAAAGGCAAGACCCAAAACAGATGCCCTAGACATGATAGAGGGATTATATCTGTCAGTTAGGTTATGAGTGTCAGGAAATTTCCCTGGAGATGTTGGAGAAAGTTGTTGAGATGAGGTGACTTGTTTCAGCTCAGGCTGTTGCCACAGGCACAATCATTGGGAAAGGTGGATTTTCAATGAGTGAGTGTGACAGTGAGTTATTTGGATTTTATTTTAATTACCTCTCAGATTAGTTCTTTCCACTAGTATGATGTATATATTGGACCAGTTGTAGACTCTGCTTCCTGCTTTGTAGGAGGTAAATTTTATTAAATATTTTAACATTAAAATTTTATATAATTTCAGCTTCTAAGTACTGTTTCTGAATTTATGTGGCACAGTGAAAGCAGTCAGTTCAAGATTAGGTAAATAAGCAGATATATTCACTAAAAAAATATACTTTTCCTCACATTTACCCTGAAACGCAAAATTACATTATTTGTAGCACATTTGGAATGGGATTAGACATATAGAGTAACATATTGAATTCTGCATTTAGAAAAATGTTTTTTATGAACATATACAGTATATAGATAGGGTGGTCCAGATCTAATTATGCAATTTTCATTACGTTATATCTTATTAGGTTTATTACATAGAAAATCACCCGAAAAATCCCGGACCATCGAGAAATGTGTGAACTGATGACATGAATAATTGTCTTTGCTCCAAACTGGAATCGTCCCTGCATAAATCAAAGTCATACAGACGATCTGGATCTGCATGATTAGATCTGGACCACCCTGTATATATATATATATATATATATATATATGTATGTGTATATATATATATATATATAATATATATATATACTAGACATTAAGCCCGTTACAATAACGGGCGCTAGAACAGTAGTGCATAAACATTAGTAGGAACCGTCTATATTAAATGGCAAGGGACCTTGTATGTGGCTGTAATATGCGTCACTGTATTGTGTGCCTTTAATTTTCTCTCTCAGTAATACTGGTTTGTATTTCCGTACAATGCCTGTAATTTTGTCTGACAGTAATACAGTGGAACCTCGGGTCACGACCATAATTTATTCCAAAACTCTGGTTGTAACCCGATTTGGTCGTGAACCGAAGTCATTTCCCCCATAGGATTGTATGTAAATACAATTAATCCGTTCCAGACTGTATGAACTGTATGCAAATATATATATTTTTAAGTTTTTACAAATATAGTTAATTACACCATTGAATGCACAGCGTAATAGTAAACTAAATGTAAAAATATTGAATAACAGAGAAAACTAACACTGCAAGAGTTCATGCTATAGCCTTACGACCCGCTCGCTAATGAGTTTTAAAAACAGGGAAAAAATTAACATTTGAAAAATCCGTAATTTAATAAACAACCAAGAAAAGTAACATTGCAACAATGCACGCAACAATGTGTGTGTGTCTGTCTGTCTGTCTGTCATGCGCGTGCCTGTGTGTGTATGTGTGTCTCTCTCTCTGTACACACAGGGAATGCCCAGGAAGAGACTGAACACATGCCGTGTGGCCCCGCGCATGCGCACTTCACCAGAAGACACACACGGACACCTGGACGCACACAGGGGTTTTATTAAAGAGGATATATATATATAAATATATATATATATAGTGAGAGATGGCCGGCCATTCATCCCAGCCAATACCCCCAGGCCACCAGATGGACCCCTTCTTGCAGCATAGAGGTGCCCCGAATGCCAGCAGGGAATTATGGACCGTGGAATTATAATGTACAGCCCTGCTGGATACCAAGGGGGCCGCCGGGAGTCGCTGCAGGGAGGCCCATGGATTTATATTTCCCATATAGCCTGGAAATGATATACTTCCGGGCTGAAGAAAAAGAGAAGTTTTTACCTGACCCGGAAGTGTTGGATAATAACATGGACTGAGGGCTCAGAAACACTTCTGGGTCGAGGACTATAAAGGACTGTGGGAGATCCCAGACAGACGAGCTGAGTTGGGAGGCAGGGTGGCTAAGCGTCTGGGAGTGGAGGATTATGATTTGGATTATTGGTTATTGTTATTGGAGTATTGTGGAGAAGAGGGTGCTTTGTGCACATTATTATTATAATAAATAATTATTGGACTTTTTATCTGGTGTCTGACGTGGTGTCTGAGGGTTCAAGGGAGCGAGAGAGCCCTAATCTGCCTATACATATATATATATATACAGTATATATATATATATATATATATATACAGTGTATATATATATATATATATATTGTAATGTGAGAATTTAATGTGGAGCTTCTGAAACAATGATATTATTGTTAACGTGTTTAATGCAAATGCTGCATAAAACATGTCTGGGCCCAATGATTCTCCACTCTCCGTAAGAAAGAATTGATGGCACTCTACATTTGGAACTTCACTACACTGTCTTCTAGGAAAGGTGGGTTGAACACACTTAACAGAGTAATACTTCTTATGATCTCTTAAGTTTGAGATAAAAGTGTGAACAGAATAGAATGGTTTATGGATTCAATGTGATGAAACCCTATGTACCATTTATCAGTATAATGTGTGTGTTTTTGTCATAGCTAATTATTGTGTTTGGTGGACAAATGTTTAGGTCCATTGTTTAGTGCAATATTTTTCTTTTTTTTGTCTATTTTTTTTTTCTCTCATCAGAGCTGACCATTCATGTGTATTTCTCCGTGATCTTCAAAATGAGCTCTTTTATATCGAACAGTCTCTGTTTATGTATTGCTCTAATATAAATAAACATGTAAGGTATGCTTTAAAGTGTGAGGTTTTAAGAGAGTTCCTTTCAAAAAATATTGTCATCATTTGTGAGTAGAACCATAATAAAGCACTAAAGGCTACCCTGGAACAAATGACAGTACAATATTTCCAATAAAGAAAAAGTCACTTTACAGTAATGCACTGTAAAAAAACAACAGGTACTTTCTTGAATATAAACACATATTGTCAATATCTCATGTATTTTGTGAGTCTCTAGGAAGTCTTGAACGACTAGAGTACTCTTACAAAGTGATGTTTATTTTGTCAATGAAAAGTTCAGTGGCTGTATGGTTGGTATCTGGCTTCAGTGAACTGTAATGTCAAAACATTTTTTTCCTTCTGAATTCACATGATTGAGATCCTTGATATTGCACATAATAAAATCTAATAAATACGTAGTCATACTTTTCCAGTGGGGTGACACTGCCTTACAGTAAGGAGACCATGGTTCGTGTCCCAGGTCCTCATTCTGTTGAGTTTGCATGTTCTCCCCATGTGTGCAGGGGTTTCGTCCGGATACTCTAGTGTTCTCCCATTTTCCAAAGACATTTAAGTTAGGTGAATTGGCAATGCTATATTGGCCGTAGTGTGTGTTTGGTGTGTCAGTGTGGGTGCATTTACCCTGCAATGGACTGGCACCCTTTCCATGGTTTGTTCCTACCTTGCACCCCAGGTTGGCTGGGAAATGCTGCAACCCCCACTCCCCCACCCGACCACCGTGGTGTGGATTATTCGGGTTAGAAAATGGCATGGCTATTTACGTATTTTTACTAGCTTTAAGTTTTACTCTGCTGGCCTAGCTCTCTTTCTCAATGGTGGGGGTTGAATTGTTTCGAACAAAGTCTTGTAAAACTTGACTTATTTGTATGGAATGTTATTTGATTTTAATAAAATCCATAAAATAAGAAAAAAAAAAAGAAAATGGCATGGCATAACTTTTCCATTATTTTGATTTTTACACTTCATAGTTTTAGTAACATAGATTCATCTTTTTTTTGTAGGTTTTGAACTTCAAAACTTACAAAGTCTTAGACTGTTATCCTTGTATTTAACTGTTGAAACATCTCACGTACTGAACTGTTTAAACAGTGATATCTCTTAATTATTCTCTTAATAACTTTTGAAAGAAGTTCAAGATGAGCCCCAAATTATAGCTGTTACATTTCACATTATGTCTGGAGGCAGTATACATCATGGCTAGTTTGTCATGTGAATTCACATTCTTTATTAGTAAAGTCAATATCAAACCAAGACATTTTTTATATTTAGTTCCTTATATTTTTCCTTATGATTTTCATATGGCTAGAAAGATATGTATTTCTTTCTCATGACTTACAGGTACAATCACAAAAATTATAAAATTTGTTTTTCTATTTATTTGTAGGTCCTGAAAATGATCAAAGGAAAATTGATCCCCATTATACATGTGTTCTTGGTGATGGTGAAAGTATACTAATGGAAAATAAGGTATTATTGTATATTATTGATTTGTACAATTTACATAAACAAATAAGAACTATTCTATGAAATAAATAGAAGCTGGCAAGTAAAGTCACACCTTCTAGTTGTGGCCTGTGTTGGGGGCTCCAACAGTCCCCAAACCCAAACAATGCCAAATAAACTAAAATTATAAGGGAAGGAAGGTTTTATTACAATTGAATAAAGAATATTACAGAGCTTTGGGAACAAAGCACAACAGATAAGGTAGTGAAGAAAATATTAAAAGATCCTTCACACTTCCTCTTGTCTACACTTTCTACCTTTCTCCCTTCATGCTCCTCTTGTCTTCTCCTTCCTCGTGCCAAGTGAACTGTCATACTTACTCTCCGATTCCAAATTCACCAAAGCAGTGGCCACTGGCCTATTTCATGCCAAATCCTTGGACTATTTCCGAAGGTCATATCCAGTCTCCTCTGAAGTTTCTTCTCTGGGTCAGGCATAACCTTACAAATTCCATAGGTTTTTCTTCCCAGAGCACCCTCTGACAGCACTAGGTACCCCTGCCAGACTGCTGTGGCATTTGCTGTCCTGCAGGGACCTCTATTGTAGCTTCCTGTTGCCAACATTTACAGGGCTGGGGAATGTGCACTCTTTTATTGTGCACTCCCCACTGTCCATTCTATTTACATCCATTGAGTAATTGAGTTATCACCTGTTGTTTAAGAAAACTTTTGTTTCATTTTCTTTCCACAATATAAAAGTTCACCGCTTTCAGCAGGGAATTAAAACAAGAAATGATGCATTAAGAGTCATCTGCTTGCATGAGTAGTAATGCTCAGACATGCTTCTTGAGCAAAGTTCAAGTCTTTATTAATAGGACATAGTAAATTCTATGTTGAGCTTTTATATTGAGAAGAAACAAAAATGGTCAAAAGCAATTCACTTAGCAACATTTTCAATTTCTTTACCTATTCAAACAAACACTTATCTTTATGGTTTACACCAGACAATACAATACTGTATGGGCCACTTATTCACTGCCGCTTACATTACATTTTATGTAGTTTAGGACGTGCATTTTATTTTTTGAGGCATAGATTGCATAATGTTATTTCGTACATTAAACTGTAATTGTAGAATACAATGTTTTATTTTAGACAGGGCTGTTTGTAGTTGTAATATTTTCTTGCATTTATTATAATATGCTTCCAGATGGTTGACATCCCTGTATGTAAAATGATAAATATAAGTACTCCGTGTATTAAAAAAGAATAGGCGGTGCAATTAACTAGTTGATCCCTAGCAATGAACAGTGACTGTTTACATGAACATAATTATTTGATATTTAAATTCTATAATGCGATCATATTTTTTGTAAATTAAGTTTTCTTTATATCCAGAGGTAATAGCAGGGTATTGTACTATGTTAGTCATTCTGGATGCAATGAGAAGTCAAGCAAGATGACAAAATGAACAAAATCATTACATCTTGCCTGTAGAAGGAGCCTGAGCTGCCTGGGAAGCTTGCATATTGTAATCTTTTTAGTTATCCAATAAAGGTGTCATTTTGCTTGACCAGAGGTAAGAATAATAATAATAATAATATCAGTTGGCTTATTTGGGACTAGTCAGTTTACTATTGCATATTGTTAGGATATGTGTATCTGATTATCTTACAAAATGATACACAGTGGCTTAAAAAGTTTGGGCATCCTTGCTTAAAATGTCTGTTACTGTGAATAGTTAAGTGAGAAGAAGATGAACTGATCACCAAAAGGCATACAGTTACAGATGACACATTTCTATTCAGCATTTTATGCAAGATTACTGTATTGTTTTTGTTTTGTACAGTTATACAGTGATAAAAGGAAAGGTGCACCATCCAAAAGTTTGGCCACCCCAAGATATTTGAGGTCTCAGATAACTTTTACCAGGGTCTCAAACCTGGTAACCTGGTAGGCCTATGGATTGTTCACAGTTATCATTAGGAAATGCCATGTGATGCAAACTGCAAAGCTGTATAAATTCTCAACAGCCATGGGCTCCTCTAAGCAGCTGCCTAGCACTCTGAAAAATAAAGTAATTGATCCTCACAAAGCAGGAGAAGTCTACAAGAAGATAGCAAATTGTTTTCAGGAAGTTGTTTCCTCAGCCCACCGCAGTTTCCTCAGTTTCCTCAGCCCACTGCAGATCTGTAAAAAGAGGATGGGTTCTACAAGAAGATAATGATCCGAAACTCACCTCAAAATCTACAATGGAATACCTCAAAAAGTGCAAGCTGACAGTTTTGCCATGACCCTCACAGTCCCTAGACCTAAACATCATTGAAAACCTGTGGATAGATCTCAAAAGAGCAGTGCATGCAAGATGGCCCAAGAAACATGTAGAATTAGAAGCCTTTTGCAGGGACAAACGTGTGAAAATACCCCAAGTAAATGCTGAAGGACTTTTAACTGACTGCAAAAAGTGTTTACAAGTTGTGATTTTTGCCAAAGGGGATGTTACAAGTACCAACAACAACAACAACAACATTTATTTATATAGCACATTTTCATACAAACAGTAGCTCAAAGTGCTTTACATAATAAAGAATAGAAAAATAAAAGACACAATAAGAAAATAAAATAGATCAACATTAATTAACATCGAATAAGAGTAAGGTCCAATGGCCAGGGGGACAGAAAAAACAAAAAAAACTCCAGACGGCTGGAGAAAAAAATATAATCTGTAGGGATTCCAGACCATGAGACCGCCCAGTCCCCTCTGGGCATTCTACCTAACATAAATGAAACAGTCCTCTTTGGATTTAGGGTTCTCACGGAAGGGCTTGATGATGATGGTCACATAGACTTCTGTCTTTTAATCCATCCATCATTGTTGGAGCATCATGAGGCTTTGAGTAGGTGGAGGTGGCGCAGGCCACCACCACAAAGAAACCGGAAAAAGAAACAGAAGAGAGAGTAGGGGTCAGTACGGATTTTAGAGCCACCATGAATAGTTATTATGAGGAAATTGAACATACAGAGTATCAGGATTAAATTAAATTAAGTTAAATTGAAGTTATAAAAAGGCCATGTTAAAGTAATGTGTTTTCAGCAGTGTTTTAAAGTGCTCTACTGTATTAGCCTGGCAAATTCCTATTGGCAGGCTATTCCAGATTTTAGGTGCATAGCAGCAGAAGGCCGCCTCACCACTTCTTTTAAGTTTTGTTCTTGGAATTCTAAGGAGATACTCATTTGAGGATCTGAGGTTACGATTTTGGAATATAAGGTGTCAGACATTCCGATATATAAGATGGGGCGAGATTATTTAAGGCTTTATAAACCATAGGCAGAATTTTAAAGTCAATCCTGAATGACACAGGTAACCAGTGTAGTGACATTAAAACTGGAGAAATGTGTTCGGATTTTCTTTTCCTAGTTAGGATTCTAGCAGCTGCATTCTGCACTAGTTGCAAACGATTTATGTCTTTCTTGGGTAGTCCTGAGAGGAGTGCGTTACAGTAATCTAGTCGACTGAAAACAAACGCGTGAACTAATTTCTCAGCATCTTTCAGTGATATAAGAGGTCTTACTTGACTTATGTTTCTTAAGTGAAAAAATGCTATCCTAGTGATCTGATTAATATGCGATTTAAAATTCAGATTACGGTCAACAATTACCCCTAAGCTTTTTACCTCCGTCTTGACTTTTAATCCTAATGTATCCAGTTTATTTCTAATAGCCTCATTGTATCCATTATTGCTAATCGCTAAGATTTCAGTTTTCTCTTTATTTAACTTGAGAAAGTTACTATTCATCCATTCTGAGATACAAGTCAGACATTTTGTTAGTGAATCAATAGAATCGGGGTCATCAGGTGCTATTGATAAGTACAGCTGTGTGTCATCAGCATAGCTGTGGTAGCTCAAGTTGTGCCCTAAGATAATCTGGCCTAACGGAAGCATGTTGATTGAGAATAACAGCGGACCCAGGATAGAGCCTTGTGGAACACCATATCGGATATGATGTGTCTTCGAGTTGTAATTACCACAACTAACAAAAATTTTCTCCCTGTCAGGTAGGATTCAAACCAATTTAAGACACTGCCAGAGAGGCCCACCCATTGACTAAGGCGATTTCTAAGAATATTATGATCAATGGTGTCAAATGCAGCACTCAGATCTAAGAGGATGAGAACAGATAAATGGCCTCTGTCTGCATTCACTCGCAAATCATTTACTACTTTAACGAGTGCAGTTTCTGTGCTGTGATTTGTTCTAAAACCCGACTGAAATTTATCAAGAATAGCATGTTTATTTAGGTGGTCATTTACAAGTAACTGCATAATGGCTGCCTTCTCCAGAACTTTACTTAAGAAAGGCAGGTTAGAGATGGGTCTAAAATTTTCAAGAGCCGAGGGGTCAAGATTATGTTTCTTAAGAAGGGGTTTAACTACAGCAGTCTTAAGACAGTCTGGGAAGACCCCCGTATCTAATGACGAATTTACTATGTCAAGAACATTATCAATTAGCACGCCCGATACTTCTTTGAAAAACCTTGTTGGTATTGGGTCAAGGATGCAGGTGGAGGATTTTAATTGAGATATTTTTTGTAAATCAGGTAAATCTATCCTAGTGAAAGAGTTTAATTTGTTTATAACAGGGGCGGCACGGTGGCACGGTGGTAGCACTGCTGCCTCGCAGTTAGGAGACCTGGGTTCGCTTCCTGGGTCCTCCCTGCGTGGAGTTTGCATGTTCTCCCCGTGTCTGCATGGGTTTCCTCCCACAGTCCAAAGACATGCAGGTTAGGTGGATTGGTGATTCTAAATTGGCCCTGGTGTGTGCTTGTTGTGTGGGTGTGTTTGTGTGTGTCCTGTGGTGGGTTGGCACCCTGCCCAGGATTGGATTCCTGCCTTGTGTCCTGTGTTGGCTGGGATTGGCTCCAGCGGACCCCCGTGACCCTGTGTTTGGATTCAGCGGGTTGGAAAATGGATGGATGTTTATAACAGAATGTTGGGGTTTAGGAGGATCCTTAGTGTTGGAGGGATATACTATGTTATTTCTAATATCATTAATTTTTTGATTGAAAAATACAGCGATAGCCACACAGGTTTTACTGGAAGTACTTAGGAGGCTTTCCTTTGAGTTACCTGGGTTTAGTAGGTGATCAATTGTAGAAAATAAGACTCTGGGATTACTAGCATTGTTATTTATAATCTTGGAGAAATAGCAGCGCCTCTCAAGATGGACAGTGTTATTGTATTCTGTTATTTTAACTTTTAATATTTCATAGTCTGCGGTGGGTTGGCAC
Source organism: Polypterus bichir lapradei (assembly GCA_026402145.1). Taxonomy (NCBI): domain Eukaryota; kingdom Metazoa; phylum Chordata; class Cladistia; order Polypteriformes; family Polypteridae; genus Polypterus; species Polypterus bichir. Next base: position 26,413,522 of record JANRMT010062831.1, read on the forward strand.
CCTGCCCAGGATTGGTTCCTGCCTTGTTCCCTGTGTTGGCTGGGATTGGCTCCAGTAGACCCCTGTGACCCTGTGTTCGGATTCAGCGGGTTGGAAAAATGGATGGATGGATATTTCATAGTGGATAGTAAGTTTAGTCTTCCTCCATTTACGTTCAGCTCTGCGGCATGTTCTCTTTAAATCCGACACTCTTTGGGTCTTCCATGGTATAACAATGCTAGAAGATTTTTTCACTGTCTTTTCAGGTGCAACTATGTCAACAGCAGCTCTCACTTTAGTATTAAATCTTTCCACCTTACTGTTTACATTATCCTCGCTATTATAGTTATAGTTGGCACTATAAACGGACTGATTGCTTAGAATGTTTGTAAGTTTTAAATCTGCTGCTGAGTCAAAGAAGCGTTTTTTAACAATATGCTTCTCATGGGTGTTTTTTATCATTATTTCTATATCAAAAAGTAGAAGAAAATGGTCTGATAGACCAATATCAGTGATCTGCTTTATTTCAACTTTTAGTCCTTTAGTAATCACTAAGTCTAACGTATGACCTGCTTTATGTGTAGGCTGATTTACGAGCTGCCTCAAATCAAAAGAATCCAGGAGGTTCATAAATTCTTTTACTTTTAGATCACACTGATTATCTATATGAAAATTAAAGTCGCCAACTATTAGGAGTGTGTCATAGTTAGTAATTAAAATTGACATTAAGTCAGAGAATTCCTCAAAAAAAGACGCGTTGAATTTTGGAGGTCCATACACGGATAATACTAGAACTTGAGAATCTCCATGGATAACAACGGCGAGATACTCAAAGGACTTGAACTTACCAAAACTGACATCTTTACATTTTAACCGGCTCGAGTAAATGTTTGCTAAGCCGCCTCCCCTTTTTCCCTGGCAGTCTGCACGAGTAAAGCTGTAATCCAGAGGCGCAGATTCGATTAAAACAGCCGCGCCGTCTGAGTTAGGCCACGTTTCACTTAGTGCAATAAAATCTATTTTTTTATCACTAATAAGATCGTTGATAAAACACGTTTTGTTAGTTAAAGCTCTAACATTTAATAGTGCCATATTTAATGTTTTGGAGGTGCAGAGATGAATACTATGTGCGTTATTGATATTTGGAATAGGAACTAAATTATTTTTGTTAGCGCCGCTTTGTGTGTATTTTTTGTTTAATCTGTGATCTGTTTTCATAGTTTTAATACATTGTTCCTCTAAAATAGTAATTTTAATTAGATTATTGGAGTTTATGCCGTATTTCCTAGATTTTCTACGTGCATTGAGATTGCCGTACCGACTATGTCAGGTGCCCAAACTATTGCTTCAGACCCTTTTAATTTTTTTTGGTATTTTGTTCCTGTGAATGATGGAAATACAAATATAATCTTGCTTAAAATAGTAGAGAAATGTGTCATCTTTAAATGTATGCCTTTTGGTGATCAGTTTATCTCCTGCTCACTTAGCTGTTTACAGTAACAGATATTTTAAGCAAAGGTGCCCAAACTTTTGCATACCATATTTGTTCTGAAAAACTTTTTTCCATACTCAATTATGGAGAATTGACATTACGTGAAACCATAGTTAAGAAGGAAATCCTTACTGACATGCAGAAAGTAACTCAGCATGTCAGTTTGGGAAGGTATGGGCTTGTAGGAGGTGGTAAAGCCGGTTGTATGTGGTGTTATGAGCAGGACCACCAGTGCAAGTTATAGAATGTGACAGACTGAGAGTATTCTAGGGAAATTGCCCCATTCCCTTCCATGATACTAGATGGGAGGTGATATAGCTGAGAGAGAGAGAGGTTATATATAGCCGGCAAGAGACCACAAGAGTTCCTGGATAATTGATGGCAGCAAATGAGCCCAAGCAGGGAAAACTGGGTCTATGTTTAAGAGCAGTGTTTTAGTAGATTAATGGGAAGCTAGTCCACTCAGTAGAATAGGGCAACCTATCTCTAACTTAAAGAGTCATTTATTTTCCCAACTAATAGAACAGTCAGCTGAGGAGTTGCCTTCATATTCCAGACCTTTAAGAGCTACCAAGAATAAAAGTGTTCATGGACTACAGGGACATTCTTGCTTGCCTGTGCTAATAAACTTACAAAACTCAAGATATTTATATGTCTTTTGCCATTATTCACAATGTAGAGGGACATACTTACTTCAGGTTAAGTGTTGTGCTTGTTTGCTTTGGTGGGTCTGTTATATGGAAAATTTATTTTCATTTTATTCTAAAATCAAATTATTTTAACTTACCAATTAAAGCAGTAATATCCAAGTAAGAAGGGAAAACAGATATTCATAGCTGTACAGTGAATATTTTTGTGTCTAAATGAAATAAGAAAATAAACAGAATGTCTTGGTGTTAAGAAGCAATTTTGTATTTCTGATACAATAATGTCTTTTTGCCATAATGCCATAAAGTAAAAACTGTATTCACAAATTAACCCATTTTTACCATGATAAATGCACCGATCAGCCACAAAATTAGAACCACTTGCCTAACATTGTGTAGGTCCAACTTGCATTGCCAACACAGCTCTAACCTGTCAAGGAATGGACTCCACAAGACCTGTGAAGGTGTCCTGTGGTATCTGGCACCAAGATGTTAACAAGAGATCCTTTAAGTATTGTAAGTTGCGAGGTGGGGCCTCCATGGATCGGACTTGTTTTTCCAGCACATCCCACAGATGCTCCATTGGATTGACATCAGGGGAATTTGGAAGCCAAGTCACCTGTCTGAACTCTTTGTCGTGTTCCTCAAACCATTTCTGAACAACTTTTTCAGTGCGGTAGGGCAAATTATTATGATGATATAGGCCACTGATATCAGGGAATACAGTTGCCATGAAGGAATGTACTTGGTCAACAACAAACTTTGGGTAGGTTGTACATGTCAAAATGCTATCCACATGAATGTCAGGAACCAAGGGTTGCCAGCAGAGCATTGGTCAGAGCATCACATTGGCTCCACCAGCTTGCCTTCTTTCCATGGTGCATACAACTACCATCTTTTCCCCAGGTAAATGCCACATATGCACCCAGCAATCCACATGATCTAAAAGGAAACAAGATTTATCAGACCATGGTCCATGGTCTAGTTCTGAAACTTACATGTTTATTGTAGGCGCTTATGGCAGTGACCGGGGTCAGCATAGTCACACTGACCAGTCTGTAGCTACACAGTCCATAGCGAAAAAGCTGTGAACCACTGTTTGTTCTTTTTTTTTTATTATATTTGTATTAATTTTATTGCAATCCATACAAGTCAATCAAGTTTTTACAAAAAGAAAAATTGAGTTAAGGACAAATCGATCCCCACCCCTGAGAGAGAGAGCAAGGCAAACGGCGTGAAATTTAAGGCTTGTAAACATACCTAAATTAATAAATTCTCTGTGCTTTATGAGCTTATTTTAAAATATGACTGATTAGATCCTGCCATGTTTTGAAAAAAGTCTGTACGGATCCTCTAACTGAGTATTTGATTTTTTCCAATTTCAAATAGTATAACACATCGGTTTCCCACTGACTTAAAAGAGGAGAGTTTGGGTTCTTCCAGTTTATCAGAATAAGTCTGCGTGCCAAAAGTGTAGTGAATGCAATCACAATTTGTTTGTCTTTCTCCACTTTAAACCCATCTGGAAGAACCCCAAACACAGCTGTTAATGGGTTAGGAGGGATTGTGAGACCAAGGCTGTCTGAAAGGTAATTAAAAATTTTGGTCCAGAAAAATGTTAATTTGGTGCAGGCCCAGAACATATGACCCAGTGAGGCTGGGACTTGGTTGCAGCGTTCGCAGGTTGGATCATGCCCTGGAAACATTTCGGAGAGTTTTAGACGAGACAGATGTGCTCGATATATAATTTTGAGTTGTATAATTGTATGCTTTGCGCATATGGAGCTTGAGTGAATTCTCTGCATTGCTACTTTCCACTCCTTTTCTGATATATTAATTGAGAGATCTTTTTCCCAGTGTCCTCTTGGATCTTTGAAAGGGAGGGATTGTAAAATGATTTTATATATTGTAGAGATGGTGTCTAAGTCCTTGAGATTGAGCAATATTTTTTCCAGCATGGATGAGGGTGCAAGATGAGGAAAATCGGGAAGGGTCTGTTTAACAAAGTTCCTGATTTGAAGATAGTGAAAGAAATGTGTAGCTGGAATGTTAAATTTGGAATTTAATTGTTCATAGGATGCAAAGACGTTGTCTATATAAAGATCTCTAAGCAAGTTAATTCCAAATTTTTTCCAGATATTAAAAACTGCATATGTTTGTGAAG
>JANRMT010062831.1:26422803-26459383 GCA_026402145.1 Polypterus bichir lapradei
GGAGAGCAAAATATTATAAGTTATTTAAGGTTTGAGTTGATTTATTCAGGAATAATATTCCTGTCTGTTTTTACCATTCCTACCAAAGATATTTCTGTCGACTAAATAAAAATTCCTTCTATTTAAAATTTAAATAGAACTTGAACAATAATATCCACGCAGACTTGCACGTAAGAGCGGGAGTTATCCATTTTAACAAGCAGCGTCTTGCACTGATACGAAATAGCTGTGTGTGTATATATGTAGATATGTATGTATATGTATATATATGTTTATATATGTGTGTGTGTATGTATATATATATATGTATTTGTGTGTATATATGTGTGTGTATGTATGTATGTGTGTATGTATATGTATGTGTATATATGTAGATATATATATATGTATGTATATATGTGTGTGTGTGTGTATATATATATGTGTATATGTATAGATATGTGTATATATATATATATATATATGTATATGTGTGTGTAAATATATATATATGACAGCAACACTTATCACTCACAACAGTGACAAAACAATTACATTGACAATCATGTTACGTTATTTTCAAAATGTTTCCTTTTCTTTTTCATTGCTTCTTTAACACACTACTTCTCCGCTGCGAAGCGCGGGTATTTTGCTATACCATTATAAATATGATCCTGAATGTGAAAGGAGCTACAGTGCATTCAGAATGTTTTCAGACTCCATCACTTTTACACATTTTGTTATGTGCAGCTCCTTGCTAAAATCATTTCAATTATTTTTTCCCTCAGCAAGCAATGCTCAATACTCCAGAATGACAAAGTAAAACAGAATTTTGCAGATTTATTAAAATTAAAAAAATGTCACACTACTATGAGTATTCAGACCCTTTTCTATGCCATTTGTAAGAACTTAGTGACAGGATAAACTTGAGTTGGAGAAAGCTACAAAAAGTCTGCAGCATTGAAGATTCCCAAGAGCACAGTGGCCTCTGTAATCTATACTAATAAAAGGCAAAGCCCTCACTCACTCACTCACTCACTCACTCACTCACTCACTAACTCACTCACTCACTCACTCACTCACTCACTCATCACTAATTCTCCAACTTCCCGTGTAGGTAGAAGGCTGAAATTTGGCAGGCTCATTCCTTACAGCTTACTTACAAAAGTTAAGCAGGTTTCATTTCGAAATTCTACACGTAACGGTCATAACGGTCGACAATGTCCGCCATGTTGAACTTTCTTATTTATGGCCTCATCTTCATGAAATTTGGTAGGCGGCTTCCCTGCGCTAACCGAAACCGATGTACTTACTTATTTCGATGGTATGACGCCACTGTCGGCCGCCATATTGAACTTTCCAACGTCATCAATTTTCCAACTTCCCGTGTAGGTAGAAGAATGACCCCATCTTCATGAAATTTGGTAGGTGGCTTCCCTGCGCTAACCAAAACCGATGTACGTACTTATTTCGGTGGTATGACGCCACTGTCGGCCGCCATATTGAATTTTCCAATTGTCACAAATTCTCCAACTTCCCATGTAGGTAGAAGGCTGAAATTTGGCAGGCCCATTCCTTACAGCTTACTTACAAAAGTTAAGCAGGTTTCATTTCGAAATTCTACGCGTAATGGTCATAATGGTCAACGACATCCGCCATATTAAACTTTCTTATTCATGGCCCCATCTTCACGAAATTTGGTAGGCGGCTTCCCTGCGCTAACCGAAACCAATGTACATACTTATTTCGGTGGTAGGACGCCACTGTCAGCCGCCATATTAAACTTTCCAACGTCACTAATTCTCCAACTTCCCGTGTAGGTAGAAGGCTGAAATTTGGTACTTATTTTGGTGGTATGATGCCACTGTCGGCCGCCATATTAAACTTTTAACGGAAACCGATGTACATACTTATTTCGTTGGTATGACACCACTGTCGGCCGCCATATTGAACTTTCCAACGTCACTAATTGTCAAACTTCCCGTGCAGGTAGAAGGCTGAAATTTGGCAGGCTCATTCCTTACAGCTTACTTACAAAAGTTTAGCAGGTTTCATTTCGAAATTCTACGCGTAACGGTCATAACGGTCAACAACGTCCGCCATGTTGAACTTTCTTATTTACGGCCCCATCTTCATGAAATTTGGTAGGTGGCTTCCCTGAGCTAACCGAAACCAATGTACGTACTTATTTCGGTGGTATGACGCCACTGTCAGCCGCCATATTGAACTTTCCAACGTCACTAATTCTCCAACTTCCCGTGTAGGTAGAAGGCTGAAATTTGGCAGGCTCATTCCTTACAGCTTACTTACAAAAGTTAAGCAGGTTTCATTTTGAAATTCTACGCGTAATGGTCAACAACGTCCGCCATGTTGAACTTTCTTATTTATGGCCCGATCTTCTCGAAATTTTGTAGGCGGCTTCCCTGCACTAACCGAAACCAATGTACGTACTTATTTCGGTGGTATGATGCCACTGTCGGCCACCATATTGAACTTTTAAACAGTCTTTGTTACTTATGGGCCCATCTTCAAGAAATTTGGTACATGGGTTCCCAACGCTAACTGAATCCTACTTACGTACATATATACGTCCATAGCCTGCAGCTCAGTCACTGTGTGAGGTGGCGTTGGGTCCCCCATCCCAACGCCTCCCACGTTGTTGGCTGCCTGCCTATATAAGACCGTCCGTCGCTCCGGTCTCTACATTCCCTTCCTTGCTTTGCCACGGGATTCACGTCTCCCTACTGATATCTACAGCCTTTTTGTTTAATCCACGGCTTCTCCGCTCTTTTATTGTTTGTTTATTACAATTATAGTTATTGTATAGGTATTTTAGACTTACCTTACATTGCTCAGGTACCCATTTCCTTTATCATTCCAATCCCCATTACCATGTCTATCGAGGTGATCACTATCGATCAAAGAACTGTCACTTACTGAGTGGTTTCCATGCCCGGAGATGGCATCTACCTTTTCCATTCTCTTTGTTACATATTGCACGGCCATATCAGGCTCACTCTTGATATCCGGAGGAACATTGTGTCTTATGTATTGAATGACTGGGACAGGTTCAAGGTGTGGACTAATGACGGTACAGGAGATAATTATACTACACAGGAGCACTATAAGAGTGAAATGCTTAAGCCCTTCACCTATGGTTCTGCATGTGAGTTGATGGCTGCCGCTGAATTGTTCGGTTGTCGCTTTCAAGTGTACCGAAATGGCCAACTATTTTACACCTTTCGACAACCGCCAATGCCTCTTAAACATCTTAGATTCACAGGTGACGATTTCAGTAGTGGACACTTTGATGTTTATGAGTGTTTAAACTCTCAAAAGCTGGATGTGATTTTATCGATGAAACCGGTTGTGTGCTTACAATGCTTGACAGATGCCGAATGTCACTTCAACACAACAAATCCTGCAAATACTATTGTAATTGAAACAAACCATGAAACTCAAACCGATTATGACAGCAGCAATCCAAGCTGTGAGATTTGAGACAAGATTACTGTTCACATGGCCAACTGTAAGTTACATGCTCAAGAGTAAGCTCAGCGCACAGCTTGGTCATGTTACAACCGGAGGGCCGAACTGACAACATGGTATACAAAGAGATCCTTAACAAATAATTATTGGCATATTTTCCCTCAGTTTAAAAAGGTTAAATTTTCTTCTTAATAAAAATTTTTAGGCAGTACTTCGCCGCTGCGAAGCGCGGGTATTTTACTAGTTCTTAAATAGAAGACATCAGGAACAAGCACAACTCTTCATAGAGTTGGCTGCCTGCCCAAACAGAACAGTCACGGGAGAAAGGCCTTGTTAAGAGAAATGCCCCTGAACCTAATGGTTATTCTGCTTGTTCTCCAGGTTACCTGTGTGTATGTAAGAGAGACTTTCAGGAGGACAACCAACCTTTCAACACTCGCTATGATTTGAGCTTTATGGCAGAGTGGCCAGGCAAAAGCCACTGCTGTGATAAAGCCACATGAAAGCCCAATTAGAGTTTGAAAAAGACACCTAATGTAAGCAAGATTCTCTGCTCTGATGAAACCACAATTTAAGTGTTTGGCCTTGATTCAGTGTCAGGTCAGGAGGAAGCCAGTGGTAAGGCATGGTGGTTGTTTTTCAGTGGTAGGGACTGTGAGACTAGTCAGGGTTGTGGGAAAACTAAATGGAGCAAAATACAGAGATATCCTTAAGGAAAAACCTGCTCTAGAACACTCTCGGCTTAACACTAGGCCAAAGGTACAACTTCTAAGAAGACAATAACTCTTTAAGTACAAAGCAAAGACAATGAACAAGTAGCTTAGGGACAGCTCTGTGAATGTCCTTGACTGTCCTACCAAGAGACCAGATTTGAACTCAATCAAATATCTGTGGAAAGACCTGAAAATAGCTGTCCACTAACAGTCTCCGTTCAAGCTGACAGAGCTGGGGCCTCATGTATAAAGTCTTGCATAGAATTCACACTAAAACATGGCGTATGGACAAAAGCAGAAATGTGAGTATGCACTAAAAAATCCAGATGCATAAATCTGTGCGTATGCCAACTTCCACGTTCTTCCACTACATAAATCCCGGTCAGCGTGAAATGTAACGTATGTGCATACGCCTGCCACCCGATCCTACTCCTCCCAGAATTACGCCTCTTTGAATTTACAGATCAATATAAATAGCTCCTTAAGTTCAGGGCTCTGTGAAAAGACAATGGCAAAAGCTCGAGGAATAAAGAAGAATTTCAGCGAATACCAAGTGGAGAAAAGGAAAAACATACTATTTGTTGGTTTAAGCAGTGGTATAAATAACAACAGGATGTTGATAGAATGACATAGAGCAGGGGAGAAACTCAAAAGTTCAATTTCAGAAAGTCGCACAATGCCCAAAATAAATAAGAAGTGGTCAGATATCAAAGTTGCTGTGAAAAGGTGAGTCGTAGCCCACTGTCTGAGTGTCATATAGAAGCGTATTAGGGTACAGAGAAAAGAGAAAAAAATAGCGACACAGTGAAAAAAATGTCAAAATGTCAATTTTAATCTCAAAATTTCCACTTTAATCACGTAGTTTATTTTGTCATTAAAGTAGAACATCATAAACTTCATCTTAAAATCGTTTAATTTACTAGTTTCTCAAATCCTATCTTAACTAAAGTAGCACATTAAATGCTTTGTATTCAATGTGTTTTTCTTTGTACTATATGTGTGTGAATCACTACATCCTTCTTAAACAGGTTTTTTCTTACGCTGAGAGGACACATAATACATTACATTAATGATATTACAGCCATCTGAACAATTTAAATACTAAGATGTATACTTGATATTATTTTCATTATGCTAGGAATTAAAGCATGTATTAAACATGTGGGCACAGTGGCGCAGTAGTAGCAACAAGCTAGTGCCCCCTCCAGAGATTATTCCTGGCTTGCTACTCCGTGCATGACCCTCGATGAAATTATTTATTCTAGCAGTACTATCTGTTTCAAATGTAATAACCCCCAATTCCTGTCCTTCCTTTTCTTTCTCCAAGTAACCAGTCGCCAGACAATAATAAATGTCAAGCCGTCTGTTAGCTTAGAACGGCAATTCTTCAAAATGTTTAAGCAACATTGAAATATCTTCATAGTACATGTTTAATTATTCCATCCAGGGTCACACCAGTCCCAGCAAGCATACAGCGCGAGGCAGAAACAATCCCTGAACGGGGCGCCAGTTCATCGCTATCTTTGTGCCACCGTGCCCACACGTTTAATTATTAACAGTATACATTATTTAAATGAAGTTAAAAATTGATCTGTATAATGTAATTTACATACTTTACTGCATTTCATCTTAAAAATGATGAATGATGAGCTCCAAAAACATAGTGCTTGGAAATCTAAATCGACTTAGAAGCCAGTTGTCATCATATGCAAATACTCTCTCTCTTCTATTGAATTGAATTGAATTCCTTTATTGTTATTGTATGGTACAATAAGATTCAATATGCAAATCTTCCATAAACTTATTTTCTTATAAAATGATAAAATAACAACAACAATGATAATAATAATAGGATAAAAACAATGAAAAATATACAATATGAAAGCATAAATACAATAAACATGTACATATTGTGCAGATAGTGAAAATGGTTCAAAAAGTGGCTCAGGTTGTGCAATATTGCAAATGTGGTGCAAGTTTACAGTGAAGTAATTGTAGTTATATGTACAAAGAGTTCTACCAGGAGCACTTGACAGAATGATTGAGTGTGTTTAGAGCTCTTGGGATGAAACTGTTTCTGAACCAAGAGTTCCCTACAGGAAAGACTCTGAAGCGTTTGCCGTATGGACGAAGTTCAAACAGACTGTGCGCATGGGTGAGGCAGTGTGTGAGATACTGTATCCCAATAATTCTCTTTCCGATCAGCTGCTGTAGAGCTGTGATTCCACTCTCAGATACAGTGGGTTAAATACTCTGAGTGGTGCACTGAGAATATCAATGCTAAAGCATCTATGGTACAGTATTTGGAATAGTTTGACCATTCCGTGGACCATTATATTGTTACAGGTTGATTACAATCAAATGCCTTAAACTAATAAATAATATGTGGTTAATTTCAGTGTATTTGATAAAGCCGCATCAGGGATGTGAATTCCAAAAATAAAGTGAAGCCATGCAGGAGCAGTAGCACTGCTTTGATGCTTGGGTGCAGCCAGTTTGCAAAACTAAGGCAAAAACTTGCATACTCAGTGGTTTGAGCTGGAGTGAGAATGTGAGTGGCTTTATGCAACATTTTTGTGTGTACGCACCATTTACACATGAGGCCTCTGGAGTGCATCTGCCAAAAAGAGTGTCTGAATAATCTCCAGATAGAGGTGTGCAAAGCTTGCTGTCTCATACCTAGAAAGATTCCATGCCTTAATTACTGCCAAAGTGGCTTCAGCTAAGTACCAAGTAAAGGTTCTGAATACTTGTGACAGTATAATATTTCTGGTATTTTTAATAATGCTTTTTCGGTCATTCTGAACAAATGAGTGTTGCTTGATGAGGAGAAAAATTAATTTTAATGGTTCTAGTAAAACTGCAGCAAAATCTGAAAAAAATGATGGAGTCTGAATGCTTTCTGAATGTGGTCTATTATAATGAAACTTACGCAGGGTTTATATAGTTTTTGCATTACGAACATTATAAATAAACAAGACCAAAATTGGGCATTTAAGCCTATTAAGTTTATTTGCTAAGTGGTTTCCAATAGTTTAATAACATGAGCTTCATTAGTATATGGTAGATGGGCACATAATTCTTTATTTTAAAAATCCTTTTAAAAATCCTTTGTAAAGAACTGTACATTTACTTGAACTTCATGTTTCACTGTTAAATTAAAAGTCATATGACTTGTCAATATTTTATGAAAAATGAATGCATCAAAAGCTTTAATATGATCTTATGTACTTCACTGATCTAATTAGTGGTGTACTATCCATCCATCCATTTTCCAACCCGCTGAATCCAAACACAGGGCCACGGGGGTCTGCTGGAGCCAATCCCAGCCAACACAGGGCACAAGGCAGGAATCCAATCCCAGGCAGGGTGTACTATATAGATTCTAATTTATGTATTTATTGAGACTCCTACAGGAGAAATTTTAGCCACATTAAATGTTTGTGGGTTTTGAGAACAGAATTTTAGAGTCCACCTGAGAGCTAAGGATGTTAAACACAACTGAGAATGAGATTCTCCCTTTTTTGAGGATGCACATTTTTTCTTATTACTAACTAAAAAAAATCAAAATGATGCCTGCATCTCTTGTACATTTTTTCTTTTATGATAACAGGCATATTTGATGCATATATGATACAATGTTTTGAAAAAGGTTATTTTATAAGATTTTCTCCTCTTGAAAGAAGAATATATAGTTTATACAATAGATATTTTGCCTAAGAAATCAAAAAATGTGTGTACTTTACAGGATGACTGATAAAAAAAGGTTTCCCTAATGACCCAGTTTTTGTAGAGCATGTTACAAAAGCAGCTTGATTCCAGTTTGTCTAGCTTTTATAGGTCTTTCTATAATGGTGTACCATGGCAGGTACAACATGGGACACTGTCAGATTGGCTCATGGCAGTTAGAAGTCTCATGAAAGACTTCCAAAAATGAGCAAAATATGTATATCCAGAAGGTGGGAAGGGGAGTGCTTCTGTGTACTTGGTAGGTGGACAAATGAGCAACCCTCATCAACAGAATGGCTTTGACTCAAAACTTGTTTTATGATGGTCCATAGACACTGTAGCCATTATTTCCATCTTGTTTACTTTGTGTCCTTGCTTGTTCATTAGTTTCTTGTTTTAATTGTTTGAATAAATGCATCCATTTTACAACATTTGGCTTCCTTTTTAAAATTCAGTGTAAATAGATTCTCTGTGATGGTATCTCTTCACATTGTACATTAAAGTGGACTTCTTTTGTCCTCAGTATAAGAACATATATACTGTTTACTGAATCAAATATTCTGAATCAAATACTGTTTGAAATTAAAAAGAGAAACAAGGCTCTCTGATTTGCTTAATTGAACATTTGTTTTTCTTTTGCTTTGTGAGACTTACAATTAAAACTATTAACTCCAGGAGCCTCGTATACAAAATCTGCTTAAGCTCAGAAATGTGTGTGGGCCATTTCTTATGCTAAAGTCAGTATTTAAAAACCATGAACTTGCTGTGGAATTTGTTTACCGTTATGGCATATTTTGACCATACAAAAGACTTTTTTGGTGTTAGCATGTTAGTGATCCCAGGCAGCAGGACAATGAAATGAACAGAAAATCTTAATTCATTGCGCATTTCAATGACGTATTGGTCACATTCTAATGTTTTTGAACTAATTATATCACAATTAACTGAAATGTTTTCTCAATAAAGATTTCTTAAAAATGAAGTAGTAAAATTACTTCAATGATTTAACGTACAGGGGGTCCTCGGGTTACAACGTCTCGACATACAACGTTTCGAGTTTACAACGCTCACTCCCATAAAAACTTTAAAAAATTGAGACATGAGAAGGAATAAAGGTAAGGATTTTTTTTTACACTCAGTTTTTCTGTTACCACAGTACAGTGTATAGTCCAATATATTTATGTCCTTTTCCTTTTTCTGTGGCTTAGATTTTGTGTTTTTATGTCCTTAGATTATGATTTTGCAAATGTGTTAAGATTGGTAAGTGACTTAGGCTAGAGTGTGTTTCGACTTACACCAAAATTCGGGTTACATCACTGTTGTAAGAACGGAACTGTGTCGTAACCCGAGGACCCCCTGTATTGGTAAAATGTGGGTGGCACAGTGGTAGCGCTGCTGCCTTGCAGTAAGGAGACCTATGTTCGCTTCCCATGTCCTCCCTGCGTGGAGTTTGCATGTTGTCCCCTTGTCTGCATGGGTTTCCTCCGGGTACTCTGGTTTCCTCCCACAGTCCAAAGATATGCATGTTAGCTGCATTGGCATTCCTAAATTGTCCCTAGCGTGTGTGTGTGTGTCCTGCGGTGGGCTGGCACCCTGCCCAGGATTTATTCCTGCCTTGCGCCCTGTGTTGGCTGGGCTTGGCTCCAGCAGACCCCTGTGATCCTGTGTTAGGATATAGCAGGTCGGATACTGGATGGTAAAATGTTTATAGCAAACTCAATTTAGTTGTCATAATCAATTTTTTTTGTAACTTTTTATGACATGTTCAATGTAATTTGTAATCTGAAAAAAATTCTTATTGGAGAATGTACATTTTTTTTTTTTTAGCCCGCTACCACCAGCCTGATTCTGAGCTGCTTAGGCAGGCTTTTGGACCCTGTAGTGTCCTTTGCATAGCATTGCTCAGGTGTATACAGGTTGATCCTTAATTTTTCATTTAAGCAACCCAATGGTTGATTTTTTTTGTGATTCACCTTAAAGCATGCATGAATTTTTTCATCTAACTCATTTGGTGAAGCTGTCATAATCTTTGTCATGAATCATGTTGGTTACCTATCTATAATACAATAGATCTTCATTTTGTGCAACATTTTTGTAGCTTTATTTTATAGCATTATTTGTGAAACTTTAGTATCTGTCCCTCGTGTCACCTCCTTGCTCAGCCACCTTCAAACACCACAACTGCTTGCCTAAAGTTCAATGGCTTGCCCATGTGGCTTCAATAACAATGATATTTTTTGCCTATCTTGCAAGCCTTAGTTTGACTTAGTTTTTTTGGATGCCTAACTTACCTGTGAATCTGCTAGCATATGCCTCGCTGTAGTAAACAAGAGGCACCCCTATTGAAAAGTAAGTTAAGGGACTTCGCTCACCTGGCACAGATGAGTCTTCAGTTAAGAAGCATAGTCAAGCCAGGGACCCTCACAGCAACAAAGAGCTGCATTTTATAATGAGCAAAGGAGGCATGTCTTTAACCACCTTGTGGTTAATCATAGTGTCCTGACAAGTATTATGTTAATAGCCTCATCTTGTTAAAGTGATGCACCACAAATGTTATCCATCTGTTCATGTCTTGTAACAGGGTGAGCAGTTTTTAAAGTGACGCATGATATTGTCATCAGATATAGTGCCCAAGCTAGTGTGGAAAGGCTATGGTATTCATAGTTGTGCACATCCAGCAGGTGAAATACAATAGCTTGTTACTAGGACCAAAAGACCCATTGTCTAGCATTGCATACCTTCAAAAAGGTTTTCTTTTGAAACATTTACCAGATTCCAAACTGATGAGAATAAAAACTCTCTTTAAAAAAACTAACATAACTACTTGCTAAAATGTTGAGGTAGACCACTTGAAAGATGGATGATGGTCATCATTGCTCCATGCTTGTATTGCTGTATAGCTGATAACACCTTTTCTTGTGACCTACTGTCCATGTATTGGTTAACAGTCATGCACAGACTTGTGGCTTAATTTGGGACTAGTTATTTGACCACAAAGTGTACAGGTCATTGCAGATGAGGCTGTATGGGTCAGGTGTGGGTTACCGGTACACATACTCATGCCAAGTGCTCCGGCTGCCAAGTTCGTGTAAGGCAGTGTTTCTAAACCACTGAGTTGCCCCACTGGTGGATTATAGGTTGTCACTGCTGGTTTGTGAGTGGGTTACGGTGAGTTGTCTAAGCCAGTATTTCTCAACCACTAGGTCGTGACCCTGGTTACCATGGTCACTGGGCCATGGGTTGCTGTTGTTGGTCTGCAAGTGGATTACGGTGGGTCACCTACATAGTTGGGCTGTACTGAACAGTATGTTTGTTTTACATACACATATGTTTTGTATATCAAAGGGCTCATATGATGGCTATCTTGACCCATCCACTGGAAAGACCTACTGTATTGTCAACTTCCTGGTTACTCTTTCTGTATGCACTTTGCTTGTAACAATACCTAATGCTTGCAGTTAAAATTATATGGTGATCACAAGGGGCTTCTTCATTCTGATTCTCATTTGGTACTCAGTCAATAAAAATGCCCCTTGACTCTTTAATATCTTAATTTTAGAGTTTTGTTTTAAGGGAGTTTTTTTTTGAGATAGCTAGTTCCCCTTTGCTTCTGTAGTGTCCCATTATTTATTCTTTTTTATTTTATAACCATCTTTAAATTTAACACTGGTAAAATAAAGAGACATTAATGTTTGAAATTTGGCAGACTGTGTTTTATATTTGCATTTTATCATTTTTTACAGTCATCATCAAAAATTGATTGTTGAAGTTGTTTTTTGTGATCAAAAAAGAGAAAGAAGTCATCAATATGTGTAACAATAAATAGATCAAATATATAAAATAAAACATAAAAGGGATAATGTCCCTTTCCAACTGGCATCAGCCCTCCATTAAACCATCCATCCACCCACCCCATCCTTTAAACAGCAAAGAAAAAGGAAAGCCATATTAAGTTGACAGGAGTACCGGCTCATACACCTCACAGAGGAAAACAGCGGAGTGAAATAAGGAATGAAAAGTATCTATCAATCTATCACAAATCAACCCCCAAGCAGCCCATGAGTAAGTGCACAACATGATGCCAATTTTGGATAGGACAGCTGGAAGAGTTCTTAATCTGGGATGCAGAGAGTTCAAAAAGGGCAAAAGAACAGAACAAAGATTTCCAAATTAAAGGAGTAACAATGTCAAGAGATGTTCAAAAAATATCGTATGCCGAACATTAACATGGACAGTTTACATTGTCTTCATTTGGTCCTAGAGGATGATGCATTCACTTCACACATTAATATCAAGAAGGGAATATTAGGCAGAATATATATTTCTTGACAAGAAAAAGTCAGTATGTGCTACTATGTCAAAAATAACAAGAAAAAGTCAGTATGTGCTACTATGTCAAAAATAAACATGCTTGTAATTCTCTTAATCTACTTAACCTTAATGATTTTTGTTATTGACAAAGCAAAGTAGCTTATCTTGGTCCTGTTACCATTTCTTCTAGCAGAGGTGGTATAAAAATATACTTATTGCAATCAGGCATTCCTTTGACAGCAAGATCCTGTGATTTTTGTTTTATGTTTTGGCTGCACATCTGTTGGTGAGCTCATCAGCTTTATAGACATAGGTTTCCTCTGATGTCATGGAGTGCTGGTTTTGTATTGGATTTTTTCAACTTTGTGTATTGGCCTCTATTTAAACAGATGTGTGGTTGACTGCAATTTTCGCCACCTGTCCCTGTGACTATAAGGGTTTTGTCAGCAGTATAAAATATTACTTCTTAGGTACTGAATCTGTTAAGGCTTTAGCAATAGTTCTCAAACCCATATTAAAAAATTGCACTTGGTTTCAGAGCATGGTACTTCTGGGACTGGCTTTAGCTCCCGGGAAGAAAAGGATTTGAAGTACTGGATAGGTGAATGAACATTTCTTGGAAAAAAAAAAATGCTGCTTTTTTCCACATGTTATAAAGTAGGGCTTGTTAGGACAATTGGTAACTCAAAATTATCATAATAAGATTTATTGGTTGTGGTTGCTTGGAAGTTTCTACATTGTGGCCAGTGTTAAAAGCAAAAGTGACATCAGAAAATGGGTGAATGAATTTGTTAGCTGTAAATGAATTTAAAAAAATGACAAATGTAAAAAATAAATTGGCAAATATTTATTTAATTAATTTTGATAGAAATTAATGTGTAAAGAAAGTAACATGAATGAAAATGCTTCTTTAATTATTTAATATGTGTACTTGATAAATATGAGTTAAATTATTCAGTTTGTAATCCATATGAGTTTTAATGTATATATAATTTAGTAACATGATCAAAATCCATGTCTTACATAGGTAGTTTATTGTAACGTAAATTACTGGTAAAACCTAACACTATTTCTAAGTAACTTACTTAAGACCTTCTAGTTATATTTTTGAGTTTTATGACCTGTTGCTTTCTGTTTAATTAATATTACTTTAGACTTTTCTCACTGTTTACTATTTTTCAATTTTGACATTCATTCATATTATTAATTTCATTTATAACTAAACTACATCCTCATATGCTCCTTTATGCTTTTTTTATTGATCAAGTACTTCTTTCCATTTGGACTGTATCCCATTTTTTATTAGGCTTTTAGCCTCATAAATGTAAATCCATCCTTTAATGTTGTCTGCGGCTGCTTTATTCCTTCTTTGTTTGGCTGAATCCTCATGAATGACTGTTCTCCCACTGGGGCTTTAGCACACAAGGAGAGGTGAAAGTTTTTTTGGAGAGTGTTGAGCATGGCGTGAAATAATAACTAACAGCTTGCATGATTTTGTATGTATTATGCATTTCATATGTTTTAAACATTTAAATTTACTGTTAGACTTCTAACATACCACATATCTTCTGGGAGAGAATGATTCAAAATAAAATGTATCTTTTTGTAGAGATTATTATAAAAGCTCACAAAATAATAAAATTGTAGGCTTTTCCTGCTGCCATTAGAAAAAATAGGATACATGACATCTTCAACCAGTGCTTCAAACTCTCATTCATGAATCGTGTGACTATACAACCAGTTTCTTGCACAAAGACAGAGAGAAAACTTGTGTTTATAGCATTTAGAAATGAAGCAGTGATGGATTCATGAAAAGTGCACACTGGTTTTCTAAACTACATTTGCCTTACCCCTCTCTCAGCTAACCCATTCAGTATGTACCAGCACATACTGTAGCTCATCAGGTCATCCTCATCTTTCTCTCTCCTTTGTACTAAGTCAGCTTATATTAACTGGAAAGTGGATATCTAAAACAGCAAAACTTAATTTAGCAAAAAATACAATAAAGGAAACATAGACATCAATAGTGGATTCACTCCAGTGAGTCCAGAGTAAATGCTAAAATAGAGCTTTGGCATTCTTGATCAGTTTATTCACAAAAATAGCATACCTTGAACTGGTATTAATGGAACCATACCTGCCTTCTACTCATAGGTACCAGACATGCAAGTATCCTCAATAAATGCTTTGTTCAAAAAAGAGAAAAGAGGGCAGTTATGTTCATTCCATCTCTCATCCCAAATGACACTAAAGGAACAGATGCACAGAAGTCTAGTAGCATTATAGAATAAGACTAGATAGTACTGGTATGCTTCCCACACATCATAGAGCATTGTCATTCAGAATATTATTCATATAAAACATTCGCTCATAGTTCAAGAGAGATACATTACACTATATACATACCTCAGCGTGATGTCATGGATAATAAATGCTCTCAAATGTTAATAAATGAATTCATGGATGACATTTCAGATGCCATGTTGGACTCCACAGTTGGTCCCCATTAACAACCTACAATCTCACTTGGTACCACATTCTCATGCATTGTCATAAAAAGATAAGAGGCTGATTTACCTGAGGTTGCCATATCTGAGCAATTATTGTTTTTGATGCTATGAAAACAGAAACATTTTAAACAAGAGAACCTATGATTTTTTTTTACTTTGTTGTTTTGAGTTTTCGTATTATTAAATTGTTGCTTTTCCTGGTTTAGATTCCTGCTAGTTTTTGACTCTACTTTTTTCCATCCCTAAAATATGAATGCTTACAGTATATAATCTATCTTAGTGGCAAAAAATGTCACCATCTTTGAATTACAACCAAAGTGGCAGATTTATCACACACAGTTTCTAAATAATCAGATTTTGACAGAATGCACCTTAGCAGTTACATTTCCGACCTTCTATTTACTACTTCATGCCTTAGCTGCAGAAGCATGGAGACACTCTCTAGATGTAGAATGAGCTCTCAAATACACAAAACTGTAAGCCACAGGATAGCTGTCTCTCAGTGAAATAAATGAAACAACAATGCTAAGTATTAATTCATGAAGAATTACAAAAACATTACATTATTGTCACAAACTCGAGACAGAGTCATATAAAGGTTTGGGGCAGCCACCCGAATAATTTGGTTTCCTGGCTGCAAAGTTGCTTTCAGTTGATACAGCACTGATGTGCACAAAACCGAGTCCAAAACAGAACTGAGGGAAAAGGGAAAAGGTGGAGGCTTTTAAAGGGGGAGACAGGAACTGAAGTCAAAGGGGTCGGGCTCATGTAGGTCTTCTGCCATTGGTGCGAGCCCAGACGTGACATCACAGGGGCCGGAGCCGGCAAGGTCTCCTTCCATTGGCTTGGTCCCGGAAGTGATGTCAAGAGGACCAGGTGGAATCTCCTGTAAAGGGAGAAAAAGAGTCAGTGCACTTTGCCATATCCCAGTATGTCTCGGAACTGTCCTTACTCAAGCCCTTTAGCTGCCTCCCATGCGCACGTGTGTGACAATTATATATATATAAAAAAAGAAAAAGATTTTTTTTCTGTGAAAGCTCAGAAAGTGAAGTATATAATTATTAATGCTGTATTATATTCTTTTTTAATAGGTCCTTTTGTTATGAACACTGAAGAGGAAATTGCGCAAGCTATCAATGACTTTCAATATTGCAGAAATGGATTTGAACGTGCTAAAACATGGAAATCAAGATTCAATAAGTGATGAAAGTCCTAAAGTTAATGATGAAGTGATATATTAACAATAAAATGTATACTATAGTTTACTTTTCAAACAATTCTTTGTTTAAACCACTTTCAGTACTTTTCTGAGCAGAATTTTTGACTTTATTATTTTGGCCATAGAGCTACATATTCAATAATATAATTGAAATCGTATTGGTTACCATAAAGTTATTCTTCATATGCAATTTATTTGTAGAAATATAAGCAAACCTCTAAGCCCTTTATTGTCTTTTATGTCATATAATAGCTGTTTATAATACTTTTAACATATTTTATTTTCATTATGCTTCTGAAACATCCTAGCAGTTTGTCCCATGGTATCTATTGTTTTGCACTGTGAAAAGGTCTCTTTTTCTTTTGACTGTTATTTGTATCTTATTGATATTAGTTATTAATGGTGAATCTTGCCAATACTGAAATCTAAACTCAGATATCAAAGATTTGCCTGGGGACAGTTGAAGGATAGATACAGTAAGTTTCTTAATTAAGAATACACTTTAATTTGAACTTCCTTCATATTACATTTGCCTTTCTTCCAAAATGTGAGCTAGCGGTCAGATGGCACTGAGCATACATAACAAGGACTATTGTGTAAAGGAAATTTATAAGAAAGTTGATATGTAAATGTATTAAAAAAATAATTGTGAGTGATATGTGAAACATGGATTTTGATTAGACTGCATTGCTTCATTAAAGGTTTGCAGCAGTCTAAGAAGTGTTAACTTGTGTGAATCCCACACCAGATGGTCTCAATCATACAATTAAGCAAAGCAAATTTTGGCTGAAATCTTACATTTTCGCAATCTGATCTTACAAAAGAAGCCAATATAAAAAGGAAGAAGTTTAGCTAAGTTCTGATGCATGTGTAGACACCAGTCTAGCAAAAAAAAAGTGCAAACAGTTAAACAACAGTTTTCCTAGTAACCCCAAATTTTATTGCATTATTTCTAACAAAAGTTACATATTTTGTATGTTCATGCTTCATTTATGCCGTAATGCTCACAGTTTGAGTTTTTTTTTTTTTTTTTTACAAGAATACAGCTTGCAGCTAGCTAGATATTAGAGGTGATTTCTTTTCAAAACTAATCCCAGTTTGAATTTGGATGAATGTAGTTTGTCATTTAAGTTGGGCACAAATTATGTAAATTATATTAGAACAACAACAGAGTTTAGTAATTTTAGTACTGGTAATTTTAAATATTGTAACAATGCTGTTGTGTTTTCAGTATTCAATATTTATCACTTGGTTTCATGTCTATGAAACATATGAAAAAGCAATAACAATATATACATATATCTCTATATATATAAGAAAATCCTGGAATGTAAAAGCCAGGCGACAAGACGTGATCTTCACGGAAGTTCTCGAAAGACATTTTAAAGACCCACGAGACAAAAAAGACTGACAATGGAGCGTCTCGCGGGGCCGTGGAACATAAGATTCTTGCAAGGCACACCCTTCTTATCAAATAAGACCACAGACAGCCAGCAAAACATTCAGTCATGTGCCTTTAGCAAAGAACAAAAAGCTTCGCGGAGAAAAGACACCCAAGGCGCGATACATATGCAGAGAAAGGTACAGAATGTGAAAGCAGTAATAGGCAAAAGTATTGTAGCGTCCCAGCCAAGCTGAAGCCTTTTTTGTTTTAAGTGACTATTAGGTCCGCTCGAGGGAGGGCAGAGTACAGCATGGCATACTGATAGCTGGGTGCTGATCGATGCAGTAAGGAGGAGGCGACACCCGTGGGAGGAGGGGTTGGAGAGGGTGCTAGAAAGTTTTGTTTGGGGTTACGCAGTCGACGATTGTTAAAGTAGAACATTTGTGCCACTTTATTACGTCAGTCGCTACAGTATCAAAAAAAAGATAGCACAGATCGCACTGACAAAAAACAAAAGGAAATTAGTTTAAGTCAGAGAATTTCAAAAACGGGGTTTAACTCAAATGCATCTCTTGGTTACTTTGCAAACAAATTATTAACTGCTGATGGTGTGGATCGTTTTGTCTGTGCTGAAGTTCCAAACAGAGAAACCTATCCTAAATTATGGTACAAAGTCATTAAACACAAGTCTCACAGACCTCATTTAAAAGATTAAGCATAGTGGGACACGAAAGATTCCAAATATTGTTTTTACAGAAGTTCTGAAATAAAAGTGAAACTAATGAAATAGCAACGGGAGGGCGGAGTACAGCACGGAAGACTGATAGCTGGGTACTGATTGATGCAGTAAGGGGGAGGCGAGACCCGTGGGAGGAGGGGTTGGAGAGGGTGCTAGACAGTTGTGTTTGGGGTACGCAGTTGGTGATTGTTAAAGTAGAACATTTGTGCCACTTTATTACGTCAGTTGCCACCACAGTATCAAAAAAAAAGATAGCACAGATCGCATTGACGCAAACAAAAGGAAATTAGTTTAAGTCAGAGAATTTCATACACGGGGTATAACTCACATGCATTTATTGGTTACTTTGCAAAAAAAAATATTAACTACTGATGATATGGATCGTTTTGTCTGAGCCGAAATTCCAAACAGAGAAACCTATCCTAAATTATGGTACAAAGTCATTAAACACAAGTCTCACAGACCTCATTTAAAAGATTCAGCATATTGGGACAGGAAAGATTCCAAATATTGGTTTTACAAAAATTCTGAAATAAAAGTGAAACTAATGAAATAGCAACAATTCAAAGAAAAAAAAAATCGTACAAGTGTGTATCCGAAAAACCAAACACGGGTTAGCGAGCGAAGCAAACAGGGGGCGAAGTCCCCTAGTATTTGTAAAACAATATGTTTAATATATTTTATTATAAGTTTAGAATAGTTATCTCTTTATTTTGTTTGGATCATTTGAATTTGTTGATTATTTGTGAACATTTACATCCCTTGATCTTGTTTGGTATAGTGAATAAAGTTATAAAAATGCCTGTTTTTACATTTAACATTGTATGAAAGAGTAAACAAAAATATCATACTGATGTAAATAGTTATCTATCAGCATAGCCATTATTTCCTCTCCTGCAACAGACTCAAGTAAATGATTCAAAAAATGTCCCAGTGGCCATAAAATTGTTGGTAACAGGTTGAGAAAATGAACAGACAGTTGTTTTACAAGTCTAAATTTATGTAATCTATATGACTCAAAGAGGAGGCTTCCATTTCAGTTTAGAATACATTGGTCACACTTATCTTGGCTACACAGTTCTGAGTACAGTGGCTATTGACTGACATGGGTGCTAGTTTAAAGTCCACTTATTCTGTGAAAGCTTCAAGGAAAGGCAAACACAACAAGTAAATCTTTACTAGGTGAAACATTAGTGGAGAAGGAAGTAGTTTTTACCATATCTTCAGAAGGAATTGTGGCACAAGGCTTTTAAAGCACTTGCCCAGTGTATTCCACACAAAACATGGCATTTGGGTGCTCTCCTGGATGTAATTCAGCTTTGAATGTGGTTACAATTTTATCATAGATCTCTGTGCACTAGGAAACAGTTTTCCACAGAGATTGTGGCATTTATCTAAGCTGAAAATATGCTTTATTTCCTCCTGTGCATTTTACATGAACACTAAGTGTTACAATTTTGCGCAACACTTGCAGAACACTTTGCTAACTTGAAAAGCAAATTGTCTGTAAAGTGCCTGAGCAGAATACTAAGTGGAAAAGGGTCACGTTTTTGTGAGGAGGAGAAATCAACAGTAAGAGAGAGGCTGTGGGTGACAATATCAAGCGTGTAAGCTACCCCAACAGATAGACAAGGACTCGAGACCTGTTTTAGAATGACTGAGGGAAGCAGCGCTTGTTATTTCATTTTTTTACGTGGTGCTGTTATTCCTTGCTTTGTTTATTTCTCCCTTAAAAAAATTTTTGTAATAAAGGTGCTTTTCATATTTATTTTGATCTCCTTGAAGTCATTCCTGTTATGATGAGCTGCAAATATATTTATAACCAATTTTTTATTTTTTTGTTTTCTGCATTAATTTACTCAAAACATTTGATAGAGATTGTTAAATATTATAAATGGTACAAAATATAACTTACCCAATATATCATCAGTGTTTTGAGACATTATTTTTACAATCGGTGCTATATCTATCTATTCATGCAAACATTTGAGGGGCCATTTCAGGGCCACTGGCAACTGAAACCTATCCTTACAGTATTAGGTACTAGCAGCTCGACAGTCAACCACAGGGCATCTTCAGTCATACAGAGCCAATTCAGGGTAACCAATTAGACAAACTGCTTGTTTTTGATATGCTGAAGGGAAAATAAAATAAAAATTCCAACCCTGACACCTGAGGAGAAAGCTGAACCTCTAGTGATTGGGTAGGGATTTGGAAACCTAGTCCCAGGAGCTGTCAGGCAACAATTCTAACCACAGCACCATCATGTCTAATTCATATAAATTCATAAAAATCATAATTTTGTGTATACAGGTACCGGTCATAAAATTAGAATATCATGACAAAGTTGATTTATTTCAGTAATTCCATTCAAAAAGTGAAATTTGTATATTAGATGCATTCATTACACACAGACTGATGTATTTCAAATGTTTATTTCTTTTTATTTTGATGATTATAACTGACAACTAATGAAAGTCCCAAATTCAGTATCTCGGAAAATTAGAATATCAATTAAGACCAATGCAAAAAAAGGATTTTTAGAAATGTTGGCCAACTGAAAGGTATGAACATGAAAAGTATGAGCATGTACAGCACTCAATATTTAGTTGGGGCTCCTTTGGCCTGGATTACTGCAGCAATGCGGCGTGGCATGGAGTCGATCAGTCTGTGGCACTGCTCAGGTGTTATGAGAGCCCATGTTGCTCTGATAGTGGCCTTCAACTCTTCTGAATTGTTGGCTCTGGCGTATTGCATCTTCCTCTTCACAATACCCCATAGATTTTCTATGGGGTTAAGGTCAGGCAAGTTTGCTGGCCAATCAAGAACAGGGATACCATGGTCCTTAAACCAGGTACTGGTAGTTTTGGCACTTTGTGCAGGTGCCAGGTCCTGTTGGAAAATGAAATCTGTATCTCCATAATGTTCGTCAGCAGCAGGAAGCATGAAGTACTCTAAAACTTCCTGGTAGATGGCTGCGTTGACCTTGGACCTCAGAAAACACAATGGACCAACACCAGCAGATGACATGGCACTCCAAACCATCACTGACTGTGGAAACTTTACACTGGACCTCAAGCAACGTGGATTCTGTGCCTCTCCTCTCTTCCTCCAGACTCTGGGACCTTGATTTCCAAAGGAAATGCAAAATTTACTTTCATCAGAGAACATAACTTTGGACCACTCAGCAGCAGTTTTGTCTTTAGCCCAGGCGAGACGCTTCTAACGCTGTCTCTTGTTCAAGAGTGGCTTGACACAAGGAATGCGACAGCTGAAACCCATGTCTTGCATACGCCTGTGCGTGGTGGTTCTTGAAGCACCGACTCCAGCTGCAGTCCACTCTTTGTGAATCTCCCCCATAGTTTTGAATGGGTTTTGTTTCACAATCCTCTCCAGGGTGCGGTTATCCCTATTGCTTGTACACTTTTTCCTACGACATCTTGTCCTTCCTTCGCCACTCTATTAATGTGCTTGGACACAGAGCTCTGTGAACAGTCAGCCTCTTTAGCAATGACCTTTTGTGTCTTGCCCTCCTTGTGCAAGGTGTCAATGGTCGTCTTTTGGACAACTGTCAAGTCAGCAGTCTTCCCCATGATTGTGTAGCCTACAGAACTAGACTGAGAGACCATTTAAAGGCTTTTGCAGGTGTTTTGAGTTAATTAGCTGATTAGAGTGTGGCACCAGGTGTCTTCAATATCGAACCTTTTCACAATATTCTAATTTTCCGAGATACTGAATTTGGGACTTTCATTAGTTGTCAGTTATAATCATCAAAATTAAAAGAAATAAACAGACTGATCAACTCCATGCCATGCCGAATTGCTGCAGTAATCCAGGCCAAAGGAGCCCCAACTAAATATTGAGTGCTGTACATGCTCATACGTTTCATGTTCATACCTTTCAGTTGGCCAACATTTCTAAAAAATCCTTTTTTTGCATTGGTCTTAATTGATATTCTAATTTTCCGAGATACTGAATTTGGGACTTTCATTAGTTGTCAGTTATAATCATCAATATTAAAAGAAATAAACATTTGAAATACATCAGTCTGTGTGTAATGAATGAATCTAATATACAAATTTCACTTTTTGAATGGAATTACTGAAATAAATCAACTTTGTCATGATATTCTAATTCTATGACCGGCACCTGTATTCTTCCATAAAAGATGGAAGTTTCTAGTATGTATCAACTCATCTTTTATGCAATTTTAAATGTATAGATATGTTGTACAGTATTTCTATTTGTGTGGGGTTTTTTTTTAAACAAGTGGACAACTGATATGTTAAGTAGCAGTCTGAGGATGGCACAATAAGTCAGCTGTGAAGATGAATTTGTCACCCCTGTGGGAAACTATCAGATTCTTTAGCCACTATGTTATACACTTAGCTATAGTATTTCTCCTCCATTACTTTTGTCTTGTTAATGTATTACCACCCTTTTTACCTTTAGCCAAGTTCTAGGAAATGAATAAGCAGTATAATGGAGAAATTTTATTAAATGGCCTTGATTGTTCTTGGTTCATCTTAATTTCTACTGACAACTATGATGCCCTGAGCTCCAAAGGAGGTTTATATTAGCAATAACAACATGGAAAAAAATAGGAGCTCTACTTGTGCTCACTTCACTTGCCAACATTGTTGATGGGGTACTCCTACCAAATCTCCTATGGCTTTGGGCGCTCAGCATGCTCTGGAATTTGAATAGCATAAATAGTTGCAGCTGCTGCTAATTCAACATGAATCGTGAATGGCATCTCTGCTCATAAGAAACAAAAGCAGGCTCTTCAGGTCAATATAGTTCTTCAAATGTTGTTTATCTACAAGCTACTAAATATAGTCCAAATACGCAAATGCTATTATCAGCAACACTACTTTGTAAGTTCTTTCATGAATCAACAGCTTTATATGTGTTGAAACATTTTGTAACACTTTTTGTAGAGTACCTTTAACCGGCTTCTTTCATTTCCCTGTTGTCTAGATGAAAACTTAACATTAAACTAACATGCATTCTCCCTGTTAAATCCCTATGTCATTTTCTTAAGCACATTTTGCTTAAACTGAATAAATTTAAATGCTTCAGTCTTTGTTTATAGCTCATAGTCCTCAAATATGTCACGCAGCTCTTCTTTGGACTAATAATTGACAAAAACTCTGTACATTATTCCAGATATAGTTTAACAGTTGTGATGCATTATTAATTCTAAACCAAGCCTTGCTTTATTTGTACTCCATGCAGCACAAAATGTTACCCAAAATCCCATAAGCATTTTTGTTTACTTCTGTACACTGCTTGTGGATAATGATGCTTCTACTTTTGAACCCATATTGTGTGGTATTTAATATTGTAATTGTGGCAGATTTAGACTGAACATAATGTAGACAGAGAATATGAAAGGTAATGGGTTTCAGAAGGAAGGGTTCTAAGCTACTCCCAAGTGTCATAAATGGATTTTCTTTGGTTTCCCACTTTCATGTGTCATATTCCTTTAATTAGGTTGAGAAAATAAATGGATTTTTTTGTGATTTATAAGCAATTACAAAGCTTTAGTGGGGCAGTTTTAAAAATTTAAACCATTACTGTCAAATTCAGTTTGAGTAGCATGATCAGACATCTTCATATGCTTAATTTTAACCACTAAATGTTATGACTAAATTATAATCATAATTACTGTGATGGATAGGTGCCTTGCCAAAGGCTGTTTCCTGTCTTTCACGTAGTGCTGTGTGGATAGGCTGTGGTCTACCCCAACCCTGGCTGGATTAAGTAATTTAAGAATGGTATGTTATAACTTTATACTGTAAGTATAGATTTACTGTATACAAAATGCTAGAGTGTCAGGCAAACTGTCTTATGCCAACAGTGCAACAAAACAGAGAGAGAGAGATACTTATATACACACATACCCACAGTGGATGTAGAAAGCATTCAGGCCCCTTCACTTTCTGCACACTGTGTTGTGTTGTGGATTTAATTTTAAATGGATAAATCTGTTATTTTTGCTCATCAGTCTACACTCAATAATCCACAATAACAAACTGAAAACATATTTTTTCAGAATGGTTTGCAGATTTATTAAAAAATGAAAATTGAAATCTCTCATTCATGTAACCATTCCAACCCTTAGTTCAGTACTTTGTTGAAGTTCCAGTGACAGCAATTACAGCTTTGAGTCTTCATGGGTAAATTAAGTCTGTACAAGCTTTGCATACTTGAATTTGGTAGTTTATCCCATTGTTCATGGCATATCCTCTCAAGATCTACTAAATTTGTGTCGGGAGCATCTATAAAGTGCCATCTTCAGGTCTCTCCACAGATGCTCTATAGGGTTTAAGTCTGGGCATAGGCAGTGCCACTCATATACAGTCAGACCCATCATCCAAAGCCGCTCTAGTATGGTCATTGCTGAATGCTTATAGTCATTGTCGTGCTGAAAGGAGAACCTTCGCCCTGGTCTGATGTCACGTGCACTCTGGAGCAAATTACCCTCAAGGACCACTCTGCATTTGGCTGCATTCATCCTTCTTAAAATTCTGACTGGCCTCCCTTTCTTTGCAGCTGAGAAGCAACCCCATAGAATGCTGCCACCACCATGCTTCAATGAAGGGATGGTATTATGTAGGTGATGGGCTGTGCCTGCCCTTTGCCAGACATAGTACTTGGACTTCTGCCCAAAGAGTTCAGCCTTTTTGTCATCAGACCAGAGAATCTTTTCTTTCCTTCAGGCTCTCTGAGTCCTTTAATCTCCATTTGGCAAACTCCAAGTGGGAGTTAGTGTCTGTACTATACACATCTGATTAATGGAGTTCTGGTGAAATGGTTACCTTTCTAATAGGTACTCTGATATCAGCAGGGTGGGCTTCTAAAGTGCTGTCAGAGTGACTATTAGGTTCATGGTCACCTCCCTAACCAAGGCTCTTCTTGCTTGTTTACTTAGTATTGCCAGATGGCCAACTCTAGAAAGAGTCCTGGTGGTTCCAGACCTATTTAATTTTTAGTTATTGAGGCCATTGCGCTCCTTGCAACAATGTTTTAGCAGTGATTTGCCCTTATCTGTGCCTGAAGTGTGATGTGAAGTGTGAATTGAGGGACATTATATACATAGGTGTGTGCCCTTCTGAACTATGTCCAATTAGTTTAGTTGCCATAGGTGTGCACTCCCAAGTTCTAGATACTTTATATCTCAAGGATAATTAAAGCAAAGAGGATGCACCTGACCACAATGTGGAGTGCCACTGCAAAGATTCTGAATACTTGTGTAAAGGAGAGATTTCACTCAGTCAGTCAGTCATTTTCTAATGTGCAAAGTACTGAACAGGGTCACAGGGGTCTGCTGGAGCCTATCCCAGCAAGCACAAGGCAGGAACAAACCCTGGGCAAAGTGTGCAGAAAGTAAGTAATTTCTTTAAAACAGCTTGCTTATCTTAAGAGTGGGAGTGCAGATGATATTTCCTTTCTTTTCAGTTACCTCCAAGGTTGTTTTAATTTTTTGGCAGAGATTGTAATTTTAATAGTGTCTTTGATTTTATGAACTTGTTATAAGCCTTGTTCAGGTTTATTGTTTGAAGAAACTGTTAATATCTTTCTGTGATCTCAGAAATCCAGCGCCTAGAGTTTAAGTTATATGCCCTGTGGCTGTCTGTGTAATTTTACACATTAATCCAATGTCTGTGTGAGTTGGTAGGTGGATGTGTTAGCTTAAGTGGTGATTATAAATTGGTACCATGTGGGTGTGTATATGAGTGTGCCCAGTTTTGGACTGGATTACCATCAAAAGCTGGTTCTTTGCTTGCATCCAGTGCTTCCAGAATAGGCTTTAGGTTCATTTGACCCTTTGTTGGTTTAAACAAGTCTGAGAATATTATTATGTACACAGTAATACATTTATAATGTTTTGGAAGTGTGTAATGAAGGGGAGGTGCAGTAGTAAGGGAACTAGGGTTTGTGTCCCAGGTCACATTGCAGTGGGCTGGTGCCCTGTCCAGGGTTTGTCCCTGCCCTCTTGCTTCCTGGAATATGTTCCAGCAGACACCCACAACCCTGTTCAGGACTAAGCGGGTTACAGAATGTCTCACTGAGTGCTCAAAGACTATTAACCAAACAAGGTTTATAAAGACAGCGACTGCTGAATATGTTCAAGTGGTCCTGATATTTAACTCTCGCAGTTGTGATCATTGTAGACTCCTTCATAATAATGCGGCAACACAGAAAGCAGCTTTGTAAAAAAATGTAGAATTGTTTTTCATTTTTGGTTGTATCAGCACCAGTGGCATGCTATGTTCCATTCTTTTTCTGTATATTAAAGAATTAAATGCACTAGAGGATCTAAGTCATAAATCTGTTTAAGTATGACTCAATACTACTATTTAAGTTGATGAACTAGAACTGACTATATAAGACTAAAACAAAATGTTATGAAATCAGGAACACAATAGTGACTTTTGTTCTGTTGTTTGTTTTTAAATATACAAAATATATAATTTTTAAATATACAATTTAGAAAGTTATTTTTTGGTTGCTACCATATTGTAATTGCTGCCATTTCATGTGTCAGGATACTATAATGCTACTTGGTTTCTAGGCATGTGATACACATCCCAATAAACATGATTTCATTGCAGTCGCATGGTCAATGTATTTTCCAGGCATTATAAAATTAAGGAAAGACTGACTGATCTATTTCTTAGAATTTTCTGGTTTATATATTTTTTCAGTTTGCAGTGTTTTTAATTACAAAGCACAATTTCTTTTAGATGTGGTAAATGTGGGGTTTTATTTAATTTCCCAACAGAACTGCCAATCAGGTTTAATAAAACAAGCAAAGCAAATAGAGATTTCAGTCTGAATATTTAAATGCATTACACAATTGGGCATATCTTGTGAGCTGATTAATTTGAAATCCAGTATGGCTGAACCCTACTACTGTATTTGCTTTACGTAGTTTTAAAGTTGGAAATATTCTCCAAAATGACTATACTTTTTCAGGCTAGAAGGGGCAAAAAAGACACTCATGGACAAAGAGCTGTAATTCAATGAATGACAAGTCTGATAGACAAAATAACTTGCCATTGACAAGGCACTGATTTTGTACCTGGAGGTGACTTTAAACCAACCATGAGAGATTATACATTCCTTCAAAAGCTACCTGCACTACCCTTAAAGATGAATTCTGACTTAACTCTCAAGGACAGTGTTAATTAAACTATTTTTCATGCAATACAGTTTTGACGTTATCCATCGCTTCGAGACCCAGTCCATGACACCCATCAGATCGGATGGGGAACCCCCCTGGAGAATCCCCACTGACAGTCATAGTGATGGTGGGGGTCCTACTTAGAGAACTGCCACGGACAGTGACAGAGGAGGAAATTCACTTGCTTAAACTTCCTGCAGCAACCCATCTTGAGACACATTACCAAACGTGTGCAACCCTTTCCCCATTGAAAACAACAGTGAGTCACATATCTGCACAACCCAAAAGTTGGCAATCAGTGACCCATTTTGAGTCACAACCTATAGTTTAAGAAACTGTACTCAGGGGAATATGCCTGAGCACACTCCTCCCTCTGAAATCTGCTCTTTTAAACTAAAAGCTGATGAAGTTTTCTCTTTGGGAGCTGAAAGCATGACAATCTCTTCAGTTTGTGGACTGGAAAGCTGTAATCCAGTTGACCAGCACAAGTATTGTGATGTAATAAATGAAGCAGTTATTTCAAGAAGGGAATTTTAGCATCTAAGCTGTTGTGGCAGAAAGTTAATGCCTTTCCCTATGAAGCTGCAGATGACACAGAAATGACAAAGGATCACACAACAAAGAGAATAGGTGTACTCCAATGCAAGAACATAAAATTGGGCCAGAAAAAAAACAGCAATAACTCTACACAACATCAGACTTCATCTTTAAAGTCTTGGTATTGTAAAACTGTTTACCTTTGTGTTTATCAAAGAAATATATAGGGTGGTCTAGATCTAATTATGCGATTTTCATTATGCTATAACTTATTAAGTGTACTACATAAAAAATCACCAGAAAAATCCCGGACCTTTGAGAAGTGTTCGAACTAATGACATGAAGAATCATCTTTGCGCCGAACTGGAATCTTCCCCACATAAATCAAAGTCATCCAGACGATCTGCAGCTGCATAATTAGACCTGGACCACCCTGTATAATTGTGTTTTTTAAAATGAATGTGTTTCAGTTGATATATGTCTAGCAGCTGGAGACTGTCTCCTACAATAGAGAAAGGTAAGGTAAATAAAGTAGGAGCCTTGCCAAATTATTTAATAATTACTGGCATTGCCAAAGGCAAGACAGATAATTAATTAACCAAATTAAATCTCATACACATTTCTTCAATATAATGAATATCAAAAACATTCAACACCTTTTGAAGTGTCAGGTTTTGTTGATCTATACTAATAAAAGACAAAGCCCTCACTGACTCACTCACTCACTCACTGACTGACTGACTGACTCATCACTAATTCTCCAACTTCCCGTGTAGGTAGAAGGCTGAAATTTGGCAGGCTTATTCCTTACAGCTTCCTTACAAAAGTTGGGCAGGTTTCATTTCGAAATTCTACGCGTAATGGTCATAACTGGAAGGTATTTTTCTCCATTTACTGTAATGGAGTTGAGCTTGACCGCCGTGGGGGCGGAGTTTCGTGTGACATCATTACGCCGCCCACGTAATCACGTGAACTGACTGTCAACGCACTATGTAGAAAACCAGGAAGAGCTCCAAAATACGCTGAACAAAACATGCATTATATAATTGAGAAGGCAGCGAAACAATAAGAAGCGAGCGAGTGACATACTACCATATTCATCAGTACAGCTACTTCGGAAACAAAGCGAGGTATAAACCTAAACTTTAAATTAACTTAATAGACAGGCTGCCGCTGGTGCTTTTCGTGCCCACGGGTAATGCGGGATACAAGTTTAATGAGAGGACGCAGGATATAAACGAGAGTTTTGATCACTTTGTAACTAAGTTAAAATTGCAGGTGAAGGGGTGTGCTTATGCAAATTCCGAGAGACTGTGTTTGTGGAGGATTGACAGTTAAGGCGGGTGGGGGAGTCACGTCATCATCTCCCCTCCCATTTACCTCATTTCGCTCTGAGCTGAGCTCCGCGGCTAACGCCGTCTTCCGAAGCAACTTCGTCACACTGCCACCAAATACAGAGAAATCCACAAGTTAATACACACTCTGTCTCTAGACTTTCTCCACACTGAATCCTCCAGGCACTACTTACAAAAGGTTACATTGACCATCGTGTTACGTTATTTTTAAAATGTTTAATTTTCTTAGCACAAGCACAGCTGAGAAGCTTCGATGCATGTGCTCCATAACGCGTTAAAAAATAATGCATTTAATCACACTTTGCATTACAATCAAAGGGGAACTTTTGTCAATGCATGATTTCCTGGTACACCGATAACATTGATCAGCGCATCCCAATTCATTTTAGCCTCGCACCACCTTGGTTTGAGAAGAAGTATGAAAAAATATGAGGTTAACACACAAAAACAGATCACCAATTCAAGCTTTATGAATAATCGATTCGCCATCAATAATTGTTTTGGTAAAGCCATACTCAGTGTAATCCTCCTTCCATTTTATAATTTTTCCGCCACTAGCCATGATTAAATGAACGGTAAAAAAGTAAGAGCGAAGCGAGGGTGACTTATTTAGGCAGGCATGTATATGACAGCAACACTCATGACAATCATGCTACGTTATTATTAAAATGTTTCCTTTTCTTTTTCATTACTTCTTTAATCCACTACTTCTCCGCTGCGAGGCGCGGGTATTTTGTATATGAATGACCTCCAAAGAGCGCGGAGACTTTTGATCATGTGAACGTGTCTGCAAAAACTGGCGTCTCCTGCCCAGCAAAAGTCGAGCAGCCGGCGCGCGCGCATAGCTGTGCCGGCCTTTCAGACGCTGACTGCACTTCTGCGGCAAAATAATATTAAGGCGCTTCGCACTTTATTTTGCACGTATACGATTATGAAGACACGCACAGGAGTGAAGGACTGACAGTGCCATCACAGCCGATTAATAGCTGTGACGTCTCACCAGTCTGCACAAGACCCACCGCGACTGTCCCCAAAAGGCGCTCATATCGTCAGCGAACACATCTCTCTATGCTATATAAAAGAAAAAAGGCAACTTTCCTTTCTTTACACCTTTTTTCCTTTTATCCCAAACCAAAGCCTTTCTCTCTTAACACTGCAGAGGACACAAAACAAATTTTCTTTAATTGCTGGTAAGGCACATTACCAGAGGCAGAAATTTGGACTTTCACATAGAAAATGTAATTTCTATACCACTGCCGTCGTGTAGCGCCTTTCAAAAGGGATCTACTACCGAGAAATGATCCATATACATTTTAGCTGCTGTTAGTACTACTTACCTCTTCTGTTATACCGTCTTTAAAATGTAGTTTACCCGCAACCACTCCAGTAGTGCTCAATGTACCTTTACTTCTTAAAACGTTAATGTTTTACTGTTTAATAACTTATAGACTACATTTTATTATTTTTCCCTTGCACTCAGTGATCAAAGCTATACACACACATATAGTCACATACATATATATATATATATACACATATATTTATATATACCTGTGTGTATGTTTGTATGTATGTGTATACACACACACACACACACACACACACATACATACACACACACAAATTATATATATGTGTGTGTCTGTGTATGTATGTATGTATATGTGTGTGTGTATATATGATGTAGATAGGTATGCATATATATATATATATGTATATGTAGATATGTATATAGATATATATTTTGCTATATGTTACATTATTTTTAAAAATTTTCCTTTTCTTTTTCATACCTTCTTTAACACACTACTTCTCCACTGCGAAGCGCGGGTATTCTGCTATATATATATATATAGATAGATATGACAACAACACTCATATCAATGACAAAACAATTACTGTACATTAACAATCAAGTTACGTTATTTTAAAAAATTTTTCCTTTTCTTTTTCATAACTTCTTTAACACTACTTCTCCGCTGCGAAGCGCGGGTATTCTGCTAGTACAGTATAAAGGCTAAATTCTAGTTATATTATGCCACCTCGTTCTTCAACTTTAATATGATCTTGTAACCAATAACTGATTATTTTTAAGTACTTACCATAATCTATGTATAATACTAATCTACACTAATAAAAGGCAAAGCCCTCACTGACTCACTCACTCACTCACTCATCACTAATTCTCCAAGTTCCCGTGTAGGTAGAAGGCTGAAATTTGGCAGGCTCATTCCTTACAGCTTCCTTACAAAAGTTGGGCAGGTTTCATTTCGAAATTCTACACGTAATGGTCATAACTGGAGGTTATTTTTCTCCATATAATGTAATAGAGTTGAGCTGGATGGCTGTGGGGGCAGAGTTTCGTGTGACATCATCACGCCTCCTACGTAAGTACGTAGAGAACAAGGAAGACCTGCAAACAGCGCTGAGCAAAAAATGCCTTTTCACAATTGAGAAGGCAGAAAAAGATTATGAAGCAAGTGATGCATACAAGCGTATTCATGAATACAAGCATATTCATAAGTACAGCTACTGCGGAAGCAAAGCACGGCGTGAACCGTAAGTTTATATTAAGTTTATAGACACACTCCCGCTGCCGTTTGTCATGCCTACGGCAAATGACGGTTTTCGCGAGATACAAGTTTACTGAGAAGACACGAGGTATAAACGAGACTTTGGATCACTTTGTAACGGAGTTAAAATTGCTGTAGCAAGAAACTGAACAAAACATTAATGTTTTACTTTTAATAACTTATAGACTACATTTTATTTTTTTCCCTTGCACTCAGTGAGCGAGGCCAATGCATATTCATAAGTACAGCTACTGCGGAAACAAAGCACGGCGTGAACCGTAAGTTTACATTAAGTTTATAGACACACTCCCGCTGCCGTTTGTCATGCTTACGGCAAATGACGGTTTTCGCGAGATAAAAGTTTACTGAGAAGACACGAGGTATAAACGACACTTTGGATCACTTTGTAACGGAGTTAAAATTGCTGTAGCAAGAAACTTTTAAGTGCCGGGTCTTAGCTAACATTACATAAACACATCCTCCAAATACGAACCTAATTGCAAGAAATAATGATGATCAAATTCTTGATGACAGCAACACTCATAACGGTCACAAAACTATTACTTTCACAATCATGTTAAATTATTTTTTAAAATATTTCCTTTTCTTAGCACAAGCACAGCTGAGAAGCTTCGATTCATGTACTCCATAACGCGTTAAAAAAATAATGCATTTAATCACTCTTTCAATTCCAAGCAAAGGGGAACTTTTGTCAGTGCATGATTTCCTGGTGCATCGATTACATTCATGCACACATCATAGCTGCAAAAATGTAAGAGTCGAAAGAAAGCGCATTGCTGGGACTAATCGGAGGCAAATTTCATTTGAAAAGACTATTCACCATCAATGATTGTTTTGGTAAAGCCATACTCAGTGTATTCATTAGATGAACGGTAAAAAAGTAAGAGCGAGGGGACTTATTGAAACCACAAATAGCACGCGGGCTCGATGCGTCGGTGCGCGTCAACTCGATCTGAATTGCGAGATCACATTTGAAAAAATATATCTTTTCAAGTTGTATTTAGTCTATATGTGTCAAACTCAAGGCCCGCGGGCCACATCCGGCCCGGCGTGTAATTATATCCGGCCCGCGAGATCATTTTATATATTATTGTTATTAATGGTCCGGGGATATGAAGCGCTGGTAACACAATAGACTACAGATCCCATAATGCAGTGCTTCAGCTGCCTTGCCAAACACTTACCGCGTTAATCAAGTCTAGCTTATGATGCTGCAAGTTATTGCGAAGCTAGCCCACACGATGCCGAAGAGAAAAGTTGATTCTGAAAATAGAGCCTTTAAAAACCGATGGGAGGCTGAGTATATGTTTACTGACATTGCCGGTAAACCCGTGTTTCTCATTTGTGGAGCTAATGTGGCTGTAATTACAGAATTTAATGTAAGACGGCACTATGAGACAAAACATCAGGATAACCTGAAAGACCTGAATGCAATGCAGAAGATACAGAAAGTAGAAGAGTTAAAGAAGTATCTGACACTTCAGCAGACGTTTTTACCCGTGCAAAATCACAAAGTGATTTCAAGTGAAGCTGCTTTTATGGGAGACACAAATGCACCAGTGCAACTTGCCCCACTTTCCCTGTTGCCAAGTAATGTTGAACCAAGTCGGCACAATGGTGTTCCCAAATACGCACTTTGCTGATAAACTGAGCGCACTGAGTTCGCACGGCGCTTTGGTGACTGGAGAACAAAAAAATAATTTTGAGGTGTTTCACAACCCATTTGTCGTCGATGTGGAAACTGCACCTGTGCAGATTTAGATGGAGGTGATTGAGCTGCAGTGTAATGGCACACTGAAGGCAAAGTACGATACTGCAGGGCCCGCACAGTTTATTCACTCCATTCGCGCAGAAATGCTCCAGCTCCGTCTACATCCGGCTCGAACCTTGTGCATGTTTGGTAGCACATATCTGTGTGAGAAGCTCTTCTCAGTGATGAAGACTAACAAAACAGCACACAGGAGTTGCCTCACTGATGAGCACCTGCAGTCCATCCTGAGAATCTCCACAACACAGAACCTCACACCAAACATAAACGAACTTGTTGCCAAAAAAAGATGCCAGGCGTCCAGCTCTGATAAAATGACATATTAGCAAAGACAACTGAATGATTTGCTTTCTTATTGCTGAAACGAACAAATTTTATTTATATTTCCAGGTTTTCTTATGCAGCATGTTCATATTTGAATTTGTATAATTTTGACAGGATATATTTTTATGGAGAGCAAAATCTTTTGGGATATTTAAAATTTAAGTTTATTTTTTATATAAAATTACATAAGAGTAAAGAAATTTGAATGTTTGTTCTTTTAACGTTTACTTTATTTCTAACTTGTATAATTTAGACAGGATATATTTTTATGGAGAGCAAAATATTATAAGTTATTTAAGGTTTGAGTTGATTTATTCCGGAATAATATTCCTGTCTGTTTTTATTCATATTTATGTTCAAAAAAGTTTTAAAAGTTTAGTTTTAGTGTATTCAATAAATGTTTATCCTGTTCGGCCCGCGACCTAAAGTGTGGTTTGGATTTTGGCCCCCTGTGCAATTGAGTTTGACACCCCTGATTTAGTCGACACAAATATCTTTGGTTGGAATGTAAGGCGAATTTACTCTTTACATTTGTATAGTGAAGAAAAATTTATGCAATGATGCCTACATTTAACTTACATTCCTACCAAAGATATTTCTGTCGACTAAATAAAAATTCCTTCTATTTAAAATTTAAATAGAACTTGAACAGATACGATAGTTCATAATATCCACGCAGACTTGCACGTAAGAGCGGGAGTCATCTGTTTTAACAAACAGCGTATTGCACTGATACGAAATAGCCTACCCATTTAATTATTTAGGAATGAATAAATAAATAAAGATTTTGTACAAATAATGTTTTTCATTTTTCTTCCTTGATGGATTCTGCCACCCCCAGCAACAGTTGCTCGCACCCCAAAGAGTGTATGTATATATATATATATATATATATGTGTGTATGTGTGTGTGTGTGTGTGTATATGTATATATGTAGATATGTATGTATATCTATATCAGGTTGCAAACGTATGTGAACTGCTGCATTTGAAGACGCCGAAAAAGCCGTTTTTATGTGGTTCAGTGATGCTCGTTCAAGAAACATTGCTATTAATGTGGCACTCGTTCAAGAAAATATGGGGTTTTTAAACTCTCTTGGGACCCGGACAAACAATCTCACACAGACGCGGCAATCGCGCTTCAGGACGCACTTCAGCGTGTCGTTCCCATTGGGTGGGGGGGATCCCAAAAGAGTTCAGAAACCTCACAATATGAAGAAGAAGAAAAGGATGATTTGGCTTCTGATTGATAACTGTGCTGCCCACAACATGCTTCCACATTCAGATAATGTTCGTGTTGAATTCCTCCCACTCAATTGCACAGCAGTGCTTCAGCCATTGGGTTTGGGCATCATTCGCACCCTGAAAGTGCATTATCACAAGGAAATGCTGAGAAAAATTCTCGTCAGCATAACTTGTAGGCAGGAGGAGATTAAAATAACACGAAAGAAGCTATTGAAGCTACTTCCATTTCCAACATCCTATCTTTGTGAGGCAGTGTTTTCTGCAGTGACAGCAACCAAAACGAGATTACGGAGTAGACTGAACATAAGCAACACACTTCGCGTGTCACTGTCTTCCATTGTCCCCAGATGGGATCATCTGGTTGCAGGAAAACAGGCTCTCACAGATTCTGCATTATGGTAAGCTGTATAATTTCTATTACTAATAACTTAATAATAATAGAAATGTAATGTAAATTGTGTATAAAACTGCCCTATGAACCCGCCCATAATCACCCCACAAACTCCAACCTCCAACACTAAAGGTCCCTGGAAAAATTTTCTTCTAGTAAGGCGGTCCTTGGTGTCAAAAAGGTTGAGGACCACTGACGTAGGTGACAGAGAACCCAATGGCCACTCTAAAAGAGATTCAGAAGTCCTCTACTGAAATCAGTAGAACCCACTGGAAGGATGACCACTTCACCAGAACTTCATTAGGCAGAGCTTTAGAAGTCCCTTGCTCTGATGGGCGAACCTGTCAGGAAGGACAACCATCTCAGCAGAATTCTCATCAATCAGATGTTTATGGTAGAGTGGCTAACTCTAGCTTGGAGTTTGCCAAATGGAATTTTAATGGAGAAATATTCTTTGGCCTGATGAGAGAAAAATTGAGCTTCTTGGGCAGAACTCCAAGCAGTATATCTAGCAAACATCAGGCACTGCTCATCACCTGCTTAATACCATCCCTACAGCGAAGTATTGGGTTGGCAGCAACATGGGGGTGCTTCTCAGTTTCAGGGACAGAGAGACTGGTCAGAGTTAAGGGGAAAATGAATACAGCCAAATACAGAGAGGTTTTTGAAGAAAACCTGCTCCAGGTTGCGCTCAGTGTCTGGCTAGGGCGATGGTTCACCTTTCAGCATGATAAAGACCCAACACATACAATTTTGGAGAAGTTTGGGGAAATCTCTGACTTTAGTTGAGTGGCCCAGACAAATGCCATAGAAGGTCTCTGGAAGATGGCAGTTTAGAGACACTTTTCTTCCAATCTAATAGTGCTTGAGAGAATCTGCCTGTAAGATTGGAATGAACTGCCCAAATCTAATCTAGTATGCAAAGCATGTAGAATTACTCATGAAAACTCAAAGGTGTTGCTGCCAAAGGGACTTCTACAAAGTACTGAATTAAGAGTCTGAATACTTATGATATATATATATATATATATATATATATACAGTGGTGTGAAAAACTATTTGCCCCCTTCCTGATTTCTTATTCTTTTGCATGTTTGTCAC
>JANRMT010062831.1:26459783-26482066 GCA_026402145.1 Polypterus bichir lapradei
TTTCACACCACTGTATATATATATATGAATAAGAGATATTAAATAAACTTGCAAGCCTTTCTTAAAACATTTTCACTTTGTCTTTATGGGGTATAGAGTGTAGATTTATGGGCAAAAATGGCAAATTTATCCAATTAAAATTCAATCAGCAGCATAATAAAGAGTGCAGAAACTGAAGGGGTCTGAATGCCTTCTGAATCCACTGTAAAATTTATATGGATGAGATTTTAATTGCCTGTGTCCACCACCTGTTCTGATAGGATAATCAGTATCCAGTTACAAAAATACTTGCACAGGCTTAGGCAGCGTAATGTTCAGATCCACCTTAGGGAGAACAAGGTTAGTAAAGGCAGAAAATAATGCATCCTGATATAGATGTTGTACTGATTAAAAGCGTTCAAGGGCTAGATGTAGGGCTACAGAAATAGCATCACCCACTGACCAGTCAATTTGACACAGTGGATTTAGGGAGTCCAGACTAGAGAAACTGATAGAAGTCATTACTAGGCTTTTCAAACACTACTGGAGTGGGGGAGTGTTAAGAAGTCTGTAAATCTTTATAATTTTGAAATACCATAATATTCATATTTGAGACTTTGTGTTTGATGTGAGCCATCTGTTTAATGTTATCTGGATTTGTATTCAGTTATTCTTACATTCCCACACTGTTTGTCATATTTCATAACTTATGCTCCTCAACCAAAGTGAACTAAGTTCATAATCTTAATTCTAACCATAATTTAGAAAGAAAACTTTGCCAAAGCCCTAACCACTGTGGTACATCACTAGAATCATTTCTCCATCTGGATACCACACACTTTGCTGTAACC
This sequence comes from Polypterus bichir lapradei, assembly GCA_026402145.1. Taxonomy (NCBI): domain Eukaryota; kingdom Metazoa; phylum Chordata; class Cladistia; order Polypteriformes; family Polypteridae; genus Polypterus; species Polypterus bichir. Next base: position 26,460,614 of record JANRMT010062831.1, read on the forward strand.
CCTGTTTCCTCCCTATTAGCTAATTTTTAATCCATAAGAGATTGTTATCCAAGACTCCTACTGATGTAATAGGCTTTCTTGTTGTAATCTTTTGAAAATGTGACTTGAAGCAGAAAACAGTTTATTTTGAGAATGGTTACTGAAAAGGATTTGGAGTCTACACATTATTAAAACTTTTTCAATGAAATTCAGCAGCATTTCAGTTAAGTGAATTTTAATGTTACATATGAATCTCTTCTTAGGCAAAATTGTTTATTATGCAGTAATAATAATTATTCCAGCCTAAAAAGAGATTTAAGCAGCCCTGGATGACATGACAGTTAATGTAATTATAATTTAATTGAACATGCATATTTTTGAAATATGTGAGTAAAATCCAAAGTACCTGGAGAAAAAAACTAATTCAGACACACCCAAACTCCACACAAACATTGCAAGAGCTGGGACTTGAACCCAGGAATCTGCAGGTTCTAGTTCTTTAAAAAAGTAACATTTCAGCATAAGATTATAAAAAAATAAGTAAATTGTGTTTTGTATTATCTGCAAACTGCTGTTAAGGTGAAAAAGTTCCATTTGACTTCAAGTAACTGGCACCTGTGAACACCTTGTATGCTATAACAGCAATTCCGGGCATTTTGATTTTTTGAAAGTATGCATCTGGTCCTACTTAATTGACAACAGACTCCTGAAAGAATGTCTGAGAACATGGTGCAGATTGAAAATAACCACAGAGAAGAAATCAGAGACCCCATAAATTTACATTACCTTATATAGTACATCTGTACAGCTTTATTTATAATAAAGACAAAATAGGTGGGCAGCAACTGTGCAGTTCACTGAAAGCTTTACTGATAATCTTAAAATGGTTGTGGATTTTTCCTACAAATGTAAGCAAAAAAGAATTTCAAGGCTAATGCTGGAGTTTCATATTTCAGATTAATTTGTACCCAAGATGAATGGTAAAATCTGACATCCGAAATCTCTTGAATTCAAAGCTCCTCCTTTTTGTTGCAGAAAGCAAAGGAACAGGGTGGGTGGGACAGGAGTCAGTTCCCTGTCTGTCTCTCGCTTTCTCTCTCTTTTTTTAAGCACGTTGCTGAGAGCTGGGTGAGATCTGAACTGCATACTTTTGCACACTTTCATAACAGCTGTAAATTATGAAAACAGGGAAAATTTGCTTTCAAATAATGGACATATTTGGAGCTACAGTAGAAGCTGTGGAAAGGATATAAATTAAATGCTTCTTCATTTACAGGGTCTTTTGTGTTTTGTGAATCCACAAATTGCTACTGCGTGATCTGCACAGTTCTACTATATGCTTTGGTGTCCAAAATGAGTTTGATAATTCTTCAGAACTTGTGATGTATATTTAGTCTGTTCCTCTCAGTGCTGATTTTTCTTAAAACCTTTATATAGAGGAAAGAATTCTGAAAGTAAGACTGCTCTGACTTCTTTTAAATATATATATGTATATTTTATTATTACCTTTTTGACTGAAGACATGTAACAGCTAGTCTGATTGGACCTGCTACAGAATTCCACTGTGTAGGCTTAAATAACACAATGAAGACACATTTCTGCATCATAATGCATTTAATGTCAATGTCAGTTGTTCGTCTGCTGCATGGAGCCGAGTATGATCAGGACATTCAACAGGTAGGACTTCTTTTATCACAACAAAAATGAAATAATGTTATTTTTCTGTTGCTTCTTTATATAATGTAGTAGTCCAGTACTACATTATATTTTAATTGATGTAGAATATAAAAAATTATTCTTAGTTATTATAATAATTAAATAATTTCTTAGGCTGGCATTATATACAGACAAATTTATTTTAACAATGAACTGCTTTGATTTTGATCTCTTAGAGCACAATTAAAAATTAAGTCAGTTTGTCTCTTTTGGGCTGTAAAATGGTTCTAGTGAAGTAAAAGTCAAACTGCAGTTAGTCACACACACAAAAGTTACTGTTAATTGTTTCATTTTAAGCATGTTGGATACACTAAGAAATGGAAAGAATCTAAGCTGTTAAGAGTTGTATGTTATCTCACAGAAACAATGATTTCTTTCCATTTCTTTTTGCAGATCTCCTGTTTCTCAAGTATGCAAATAGGCTTTAATAATTTTGACAATGTTTACACTACATTCAAAAACCGGGTTGGTAAACTTAATTCTGGAACAGTTTTAGATCTCAGCTGCCTAGAGGTTTCCTGTTTAAAAACAAGATACTATACTCAAATGTGGATTAGTATTACTCCAGATAGATTGTGCTGAATTATAGTTCATATTCTTTCATAAACATTAAAAAAAAAAGATCATCAGCTAAGGTTTTGACATTTCTTTAATTTATTGCGTCATTGTGGTTTGATGATACCTTTCCCTGTGTCCTTTAAAAAACAAACAATCATGTTTTAATTAAATATTCTTATTCTATCAGGATCTAGAATCAAATTAAGCAAAATTGATGGAATTAATGTAATTTTGACACTATTTGACAGTATTATAAAAAAAGATAAGAAAAAAATTTAACATGTTTACCTTTCACAAGAAACATTTCTGTGTTCAACTAAACTGAATTCTTTACTGATATCCAATTTCAGTTTAATCAAAGGCCAGCGTATGGTGCAGAGAACTGTACTGCTTCCTCACAGTTCCAGAGACTTGGCTGTGTGCTGCGTTTAAAAGTTCACCCTGAGTTTTGATGGGTTTTTACCCAAGCAGTTTACTTTGCTTTGACATCCTAAAAATGTACACATGAGGTTAATTCATGAAATGGAAAGAATCTAAACTGTTAAGAGCTGTATGTTATCTCACAGAAACAAGGATTTCTTCCATTTCTTTTTGCAAATCTCCTGTTTCTCAAGTATGCAAATAGGCTTTAAAAATTTTGACAATGTTTACGCTACATTCAAAAACCAGGTTGGTAAACTTAATATATATATATTTAATGCTACAATAAACATTTAGTATTTTATCTTGCACATGAATAGTATAAGTCAAAGGTTTCTTTAAAATAAATGAACAAGAAATGGCAGTGTAAAACCAAATCAGATCTTTTCCAAACACAAAACTCCTTGTATGCTTTATGTCAAACATGTTTTTTAGCCACAGAAGATTATACATATGCATATTTTAGGCTGACGTATCTGATTAAAGACAAACTCATTACATTTCTGATGCTTACATATTTGAAATGCAACAACTGTTCACTGAAACTACAACACGCTCAGAAGTTGTTGGCACATTCCACGACTGACAGATTCTCGGTCATAAATCAAGAGATAATGTATGAAGTCACATCCCTAAGGCAGGATTACCTTAAACATGGTTTGTGTTATTTGACAAGGATAGTGGCAAAAAAGAAGATATTTCCTGAAATAAAACATCCTAACTATATTTTGCATATTGTTTTGTTTGAATGGCACTTAAGAAAATCAGCAGATTTTATAAACTCTAACTGTAAAGGAGACCAGCAAAGAGATATTGAATTAAGATAAAAGATATCCTTTTTATGGTGGGCTAAACTGAGAAAATAAGCTGTAATAATAGCAACTCATTACTGTTTTGCTTGATATTTAATATTGCATTTTAGTTACTGAAACAAAGTCATAAATGCTAACCTATTGGAGATATCTTCATACTGAACTGAATTTTTACAATTATTTCATGCTCCAGAAACACATATAAACTACTTTACATCAGTAAAAGTGCTCTTCTAGTATCCGTGAGGGCTGGCATGAAGCCACTTTGTTGTGGGTGGAGGAGTTATCATCCGCTACATAGCTGCGCCCTCAAGGACAGGCATTAACAGGCTTTAGCTGGAGGAAATTCCCAGCTAGTTTGGTCTCAAAGAGAACTGCAAATACTGATGACGCACAGATTGAAGCATTTCTGGCTCCATTTATCCGTGAAAATTTTTAATGGTGTCACGCATGTTTCCATTTTAACACACACATTTTATAAATTGTGAATTTAGACAGGATTTTTGCTTAGTTTCTTTTTATGTAAATGTAGTATAATCTTAAAAAGGACAGACCTATGATTTTAGAATTACTGGCATTATTATATATTAAATCTGTTTAGGGAGCAATGTCATGTTTACTGTTCCCCCCTTCCATTTTTTGCTGACTTCTTTAAAAATTTCTACTCCTGACAATGAGATACAAAGATGAGAGCAAAAAAGAATTTGCTGTGCCCATAGCCCATAGTAACTTGTGGGCACTGCCACCAGTCTATAACAAATACGAGGTAGGAAAAATCAGTAGTACCACATGTGGGGCAAACCATGATGGTCCTAGACTTCATGCACTGTTGGTAGGTTGATTTAGTGGTTAGGGAGATGAAGAAAAGGCAGTGTGTATGAGATATGAAAGGGATGGGATAAGGACTGGCGCTTGAAGTATTGGGAATGACTGGAAAAATCTGGTGAAGTCATGAAAGTACTGAACAGAAGGAGTCTCGATTTATTGCTGAATTAGACAAGATGGAAAGGTAAAAGACCAAGAATAGTAAGTAAAACTAGCAGTAACAGTTTTTGTCTATTAAGAAAGCAGTGAAGGTATGCTGGAGTTGGTGTACTTGTGTCAAAAAATGGAAGTAAAGTAAAGTTGTAGTGGTGAAGAGGGTGAGAGAACATGTTATAGTTAAGATGATTGTTGGTAAATGACTGATAAATGTAGTTTTAACATATGCCTCATAGGTCAGCAGGAGAAATGAAGAGAAAGATGCATTCTTGGTACTGTTGATGAACATGACAGCGTGGGTGCCTCAGCAGAATTTGATTGTAATGGGTATGGACTTCAATTGGCAAGTTGAAGCAAGGGCTGATGGTTATGAGGGAGTCCATGTGGTTTTAGCTTTGGAACCAGGAATTTTGAGGGTGAATGATTCTGGAGTTTGGTGAGGCAATAAAAATGTTTGTGTGTAACATCATGTTTAAAACAGGAAAAAGAGTTTGTGACATATAACTGTGGAGTGTAAGAAGAAGAATAGACTTGCTGGTGAGGAATGTTAAACAGGGCGTGACAAAAAAGTGTAAAGATGATACATTTGAAGGTTGCGCATGGTAATAATGTTTGACAAACAGACCCACTAAAACCAGATGTATGAAGAAAAATAAAAAGAGATGCAGTATGTACCATGGATGAAGGTCTGGAAGTTGAAGGAGAAAAGTGTGAGAAGTAAATATGCTGAAACATCATTAGCAGAAGCACCACATGTGAATGGCAAGTGGGAAGTGAGAAAGTCTGATTGAAAACAACAGAAAAAGTCTGCAGTTGGACAAAGGACTGCTGAGATACAAAAAACTTGATGGATGAATTCTGAGGTTTAGATGACAATTGAGGAGAACAGAATGTGCTATATGGTGTGGCAAAATACACAAGTATAATGTGACAGAATAATCTCTAAGAAAGCTATTCAAAATGCTGGAATACCAGCTGGAAAAGCACAAGAACCCAAGATCCAGGAGTTTGTAAGTGAGCTGCAGAAATAAAAAGGAAAAAGAAATGTGTTCAGCATTGCCAAGCAGATGCTAGAGAAAGACAGGTGTGAATTACTTGGAAAAGGCTGAAGGGAAACTGCGATTAATAAAGAGACCAAGCATGGAAGAAGTACAAGTAGAAGTAACTAAATGACAAGATTGGATAGGATAATAATGTTTGTTAGGAGAACACAGAAAGACTAAGCTGTGAATTTTCAAAAGAGGATGTTTAAAAAATACTGACAATAATAAAGCTAAGTAAAGCAGCAGACCCAGTTTGAATGGTGTTGCAAATGTTAAAAGCAGGAGGAAGTCCTGGAATTGAATAGTTGACAGACCAGTACAGCACAATTGTGTGTTCAGGGAGGATTCATGAAGTATAGAAAAGAAATGCATTCATTCCAGTTTACAAAGGAAAGGGAGATCCATTTGACTGTGGGTCATGATAAGCAATTTGGAGCCAGTAATTAAGGTGATTAAGAGAATGCTAAAGAAATGGATCAAGAAATCTGGTGTAAGTTTAGTGAGATTCTGCTTTGTTTCATGTGTGGGAAGGGAAAACCAAATGTGATCTTTGTCAAATGCAGGAAAAGCAGCCTTTTACCGGTTCCTATGAGAAGTTATGAGGTGGTCATTGAGATACTTAGGTAAACTGTGGTTAGAAACGATGTCAGGTGGTATGAAAAGAACTGGTCTCACCACAAAGGATGCCTAGGACTGCTGAAAGTGGAGGAAACCGATTAGGGGTAACCTGCTAACATGGGTAAACCCTGGAAATGAACATTAAACTGGTGATGGTAATTTGTTAACTACTTCTAGGTGTTTGCAGCTGTGACATTTAAAGTTTATTGATCTTTGTTTGTAGAGTTCACTAAAAATATAAAAAGAATCTTCTTACCAAACTTACTATGGAACTATTGAAATCAATGTGTAAGTACCTGCCAGGTGGTCATAAAGTCATCCATCCAATATTTATGCTTGCCTTGTTTGGTTATCCCAAAAAGCTTTAGTATGCAGTAACAAGTGACAAAGTGACTGTGTGTCTTTATATAATTACTCCTCATCCCTGCATACAACAATTACAGAGAACCCAATTTTAGTGTCGTAATTGTTACTCAGTAAAATTAGAGATATGGTCAAGGCATTATAAGTTTGTTAGGCACACCTGGGCCTTTTGAGTGTTGACCTTCAAACTTCTCAGTTAATTTTGGTTTGAAGATTAAAGTGGTCTAATATAACCTTATACAATGAATTCTGAATACTAGTCAAAAAAACCTTGGCCTTACTTGCCAGCAGCCATGCCACCTGTATTTTAGAACAAGAAATCCGCCTGAAGTTAAGCATGTTTAGGCCTGGCCAGTACTTGGATCAAAGACCAACCAGGAAGGCTTGAGTTACTGCTGGAAGAGGTGTTGGAGAACATCAGAGGGAGCTTACCTTGTGATCTGTGTGTCGATCCCAATGCCCCAGTGCAGTGATGGGGACAATATGCTGAAAAATGGTGCTCTCCTTTAGATGAGATGTAAACCCAAAGTCCTGACGCTCTGTGGTCATAAAATATCCCTGGCCATCTTTCAAAAGAGTAGGCTATTACTGATGTCCTGACTAAATTACTCATCACAGTCTTGTCCATTCTAGCCCAACCCTGGCCCATTATTTGCTAACTTATTCTATCACACCTGGATCACCTAATAGTTAATGTGTGGTGAGAGTACTGGCACGAAATGGCTGCCATCACATCATCCAGGTGGATACTATACATTGGAAGTGGTTGAAGTGGCTCCCCACAGTCTACGATAAAGTTTTACAGTTTCTTGGTCCACAACCAAGAAAAGACAAGAACAAGCTATGAGGCATCAGAGCCTCTGTGACTATTTCCTCAGGTTTTCCATGTTTTTCCAGGTTTTCCCAGCTCCTTTGTGATAAGAAGAAGGAGCAAACAATATCCATGGTGATAATTACTATTACCAGCAGGTGTTCAGTACTCAATGATTTTAATTTTATGAGTAAAATGTCCTGCCACAAATAAAGACTTACAAATTTATAAATTCTGAATAGTCTCAGAATTATTACCTTCTAACTGATTGTTTCACACAGTTTTCATACCAAAGTGAATATAATTTCATTGGATTATAAAAAATTGAACACTGCTTCCAAATTTTAGGGGAGCAACATTTTAATGTCTGTCCTATTGAAATTTTAATTCTGAATGTTACGGTCATTAACTGTCCTAATTCTTAAGTAGAATCTTTTATTTCACTTTTCTCCTTAACGTCAGTCAATAAAGAATTAAAACAAATAAAATGTTAGTGAACTTCAGTCTCTCACAAGTCCTCATGTATGCTTAAACACAATTGTTCCTTCAAACCATGCTTTTAAATTGCAAGTTCATTCACAATGTATCCTTTTCACTTTATAAATCATGTAGAATAGCATGTAACAGGACAAAGGAGTGGAATTCCTTTTAAAATGAGATCAAATTTGAAGTTATCCAGGATCTGTAAGAAAATGACTTTTTGATATTTAATTAATTATTCTATCTTACCTATTTGTGTATTCCTTTGTTGTTATAATGGAAATAATACATTGCTTTGTCATGGACCTAATCAAAGATGTTGCATTATTATGTTTCAGTCAGTCATTGTCCAACCTGCTATAACCTAACACAGGTGTCTGCTGGAGCCAATCCCAGCCAGCACAGGGCACAAGGCAGGCACATATCTCAGGCAGGGCACAAGCCCACCACAGGACACACACACACACCCACAGGGCAATTTAGGATCGCCAATGCACCTAATCTGCATGTCTTTGGACTGTGGGAGGAAACCAGAGTACCCGGAGGAAACCCATGCAGACATGGGGAGAACATGCAAAGTCCATGGAGGGAGGACCCAGGAAGCAAACCCAGGTCTCCTTACTGCAAAGCAGCAGCGCTACCACTGCGCCACTTATTATGTTTCATTGCTAGGTTTCTCAGTTACTACTTTTCCAAAAAACACGTTCCATTTTACTTAGTAGAAAATAATGACCACTTGCTAAGAGTAAACACTTAGAAAATGATGGAAATATTCATAATGAGTCATAAAGGACTTCTGTAAATGCTAGCACAGTGCTTTATGAGCAGTAATTAGATTGGAGAGGAATTAATATGAAGGGTATGCTACTGTTTGTTAATTGTTTGTTGCAAGTTAATAACTGATGTTAACAAGCCTTTATCAATGAAGCTGTTATGAAGTGAGTCCTTTTTTGAAAATCTTGTGACTCGGTTATGTTTTTCTGATGCTTTTCATACCAATTCTGGGTTTTGAAGTGTGCACATCACAATATTAATAGCATAAAGGTCAGGGCTGGCACTTTCTGGTCATCTGAAATTGCTAAAATGCCATCAAACTCAGCTTACAAATTTTTTTGGTTAGTATTTCCCGGCAAAAGAACTTTAGACTATGTATTTCTGCTACAACTAGGTTTTATTGTTTTGGACTTGTAATGTCATTTTGACTGCTTATGAACTTTGATTTCATTCTTGGCTATCATCTTCTGTTTTGGTCCCTTTATTTCACTTCTGCTAGTAATATCTCTTTGGCAAAACAGAAGTAACTGGAGCAGCTAACAATAAAACATACAAACACGTAATGGCTGTAATTATGCAATGTTTACTCGCTTTAAATGAAATTTGTCAAGAATTGTTATCACATCTTTGTGAACTTAACCATTTAAAAACATATTTAAGTTATCATAAACAATCGTGTAACTTCCGGACAGTTTCCTGAAAAGTCAATTAATTTTTGGGGATTAACAAAATAATCCATAATAAAAAAATCAATAATGGATGTGTGGATGATTTACTGTAACATTTATGACTTACTTATCTTCCTATTTATGCATTTATTTATTTAAAGTGTTTCAGTAAAAGCCAAATTTCCCTCGGTACAAATAAAGTTCTATCTATCTATCTATCTATCTATCTATCTATCTATCTAAAAAGTGGCTCGAAATGTAGGTTTGCAACTGCATGCGCAAACATCTGGATTTATAAATGAAAACTTGATGTGAAAGCTTCTGCATATTTAGAGACAACAATCTATCTCCCAATGTCAACAAGACAAAAGAGATAGTTGTGGACTTTAGAAAATCACATCCTGCCCACATCCCACTCAGCATCAACAGTTTAGATGTGGAGACTGTTAGGAGTACCAAGTTCATCATTGTGCACATAACTAAGGAACTTAGTGGACGCATAACACCTCATCACTAATCAAGAAAGCCCAGCAGAGACTACACTTCCTGAGGCGGCTGAAGCGAGCAAGTCTTTCCCCTTCCATCCTCACCATGTTCTACAGAGGCACTATTGAGAGTGTACTGACCAGCTGCATCACTGTCTGGTATGGCAACTGCAACATATCCGACAGCATGCACTTGCAAAGGATAGTGAAGACAGCAGAGAACATTATTGGGGTGCCTCTCCCTTCACTACAGGACATGTTTTACAAACGCAGTGTCCGCAAGGCCTGCATCATTGTGCAGGACTCCTTACACCCCTCACTTCTGCCATCCAAGAGAAGCATCAAAGCCAGATCTGCCAGGCTGCAGGAGAGTTTTTACCCCCAAGCTGTCAGACTCCTTAATACCATGCTGCCCCCTGGGATCTTCCACACTGCCTCACCCACCTCTAAAAACAGAACTTTTACACATGCAAGCCACTTTCCTGCAAAGACTAGTGTGCATGTAGAAAAAGAACTGAAAATCTCATACTGACCTTTAAATATTTTGCACACTGCACTTTGACATTCTTTGATATCCTTCTGCTATGAAACATTCTGACCTGTCATTGTTTACACGTCTTAAACAACTATTATCATACACTGATAATTTCTGTATTATCTATATCTATTATTTATTTATTAATTATATTACATATTTATTGACTATATTTATGTATTTAGATTGCATAATGCATTGCATTAATGTTCATATTGCTTACTACACATCAGTATTGCTGCTACTTCTTTGTCTTGTCTTTGCACAATGTCTTGTCTTGTTTGTGTTTTAATTTTAATTTTAAATCTTAATTTTAAATTTTTAGTTTTAATTCTAATTTTAATTTAATTTAAATTTTTTATTTGCACCCTGAGCTTTGCAATTTCGTCTATCTGTATACTTGTATATGGTTGAGATGACAATAAAGTTCGCTTTGACTTTGACTTGATGTGTAAGCAACATTTAGGAGAAACTGAGAAATGAGAACACACTTGATCAAGTAAGGAGATGCAGGCAAAGTAGCTAAATTACAATATGCATGAACAGTATCATCAAGCCTTTATTATTATATCTGACAAACATATCACACCTCAAAAACAATGAAAATGATGCACTAACTGTATTTGAGTTCCTTTAAAGAGGGTCAGTGCTAAATACTGAAGTAATTTTTATATACATTTTTAACCATTTTAAATCGGTTAGCTGTTGTCACTTCTCATGTAACTGCCCTCATGTCGAAAATATCTTCCCCAAGCTTCACTCCATCATGGCTGCTGTGCTAAAAGCCATTAACCGACCAGCAAGGCACCACATCCAGTTTTTGTATGGTGTGGGTGCACAAACGTAAAACATAATGTTTTGTCGATATAAAAAGGAAATTTGCAGCATTGTTTCTCCTATCATAATCGGTATAATTTACTGCAGTCATATTGCAATATGTGAACCTAGCAAAAATGAAGCTGCTTTTGTTAACTGTAAGCTGTTACAGTCTATTAATGTACAAGTCATCTGTGATTCCATGAGGTGGCTTAGAAATGTTGTGTCCATGTGGCCTGGGTCTGCCCGTGATTTATTTATTTTGAGGCAAAGTAGCTTTGACAGACATCATGCTGTCCTATGTGGTGTCTGCATTGTTGGTAAAGTAACTGGCTGAACCCTTGGTTTTTCATATGGCCTGTACTATTCATTGTAACAGCAATCATGTAAATACATGTCCCAGCTGATGGCAGCTACCAGCTCACACGTGGGTACCTTGTGCCTTTTCCTGATACTCAAAGGGCAGAGTAGAGGCGCTATAATGCTATGCATGATCTTTGTGGTCTCAGTTGGTGAGCACAATCAGATACTCTTGAAAACTGGTGGCAGGATCATGATGCATCAGGAGGAAGGCAGCTCTATCAGCCAATGAAGATGTGCAGCATTGTGATTGCATTGGCATGATGTTGACTAGCACGCTCTATATATGTTTCAGGGCTGTATTCAATGTTCATTACTGTACACATATTTATAAGGTGATTGTGATTTATAAAGGTAAATTGTGTAGAAAAATTGCATACATTGGGTTTTATAGATCATTTTTTTCTAAGCATTTTCCTGTTTTTTGGTATGTGCATATTGTCAGGCTGGAATTCATGCAAAGTCAAAGTTTCATACATGAGGCCTAAGGAGATGATTCAAATACAAAGAATCACAGTCAAAAAAAAGGAAAGCAACTGTCAAAAATAGCAGGAGGCAATCAGAAATCAGAGGCCCAAACAGAGTCATGGTCAATAATTAAACAGGACAAAAACCAGGAAAACAAACCCAACACTGAGGTCTGCTTAGAAAGAAGGTAATAAGCACTATTATGAATAAGAAGTTTTGGATTTACTGAGGGACAACCTGAAAGTACAATCGGCTGTAAACTAATACGTAACGTCCCGTGACATCACAGTCCTGACAGCAGGGTCATGTGGTCAACACCAGGAATGTTATTTGAATAATGAAAAAGAAGATGGTTAAAAAAAGAATAGAACTTGTTGATTTCAAAATGCAAAATAGATTTCAGAATAAGATTCTTTACACAAAAAATGTAAATAAAAAAAATAGATGTATAAAAGTGCATACATATTACAACAGTACATCCTGAGGATGCTGCAACTTCATATTTACACAAAAATAAATGATCATTCTCATTTTTTTTTTTAATCTTTCTTCATCTTTATAATAAAAAATGAAGTTACAAATGACTGTTAATTAGGATTTTTGGTCAGTGGAATTTTGTAGGCTGAGATGCTTTGGCTGATAGTTCATACAAATATGAATATTCACTGCTGATGTTTTTAACAGTTAAGTTTGTACAATACTTTTGCTCCATTGGAAGATTTATAACAAATCTGATACAGTGTTTTAAAAATACACCATTTCATCTAATAATTATGGCTAGCAAGCTACCCTAACTGTTAATGCAAGTGACCATGGCCCTGTACCTTAGAAAAGTACTAAGTGACCTAATGTATCATGTTTCAGTTCTTCAAGATGCCAATATTTCAATGTTAAAACATCACTACTAAAAATATAAAAGCAATACAAAATGTTGCAGGTCAGTGTTTCATGGAATTTGAAATACATGCATCACCTCTGACATTAGAACAATCTAGATGAGAACAGGCCATTCAACCCGACAAAGCTCGCCGGTCCTATGCACTTAATTCTTCGAAAATAACATCAAGTCGAGTTTTGAAAGTCCCTAAAGTCTTACTGTCTACCATACTGCTTGGTAGCTTATTCCAGGTGTCCATGGTTCTCTGTGTAAAGAAAAAAGTTCCTGTTTGTGTGAAATTTACCCTTAACAAGTTTCCAACTGTGCCCCTGTGTTCTTGATGAACTCATTTTAAAATACAAGTCTCGACCGTTAACCGATAATGACTGTACTAATTCCCTTCATAATTTTTAACATTTCAATCATGTCTCCTTTTAGCCTCCTTTTGCTCAAAGTGAAAAGGTTCAACTCTTTTAATCTTTCTTCATAGTTCATCCCCTGTAGCCCTGGAATCAGCCTAGTCACTCTTGAAGCTGATAAGAGCTAATACATCTACACATACTCAGAGTAGGCAAGCTAATGGGTACAAAATAACCTGGCATGCACGTGTGTGGAATGTGGGAAAAATACCAGAAGAACACATAAACATGGATAATGACTGGACTAGGAACTTAATCGAAGCCCTCACACCTGCTGTATACGGTAGCAACACTTTAAAAAAGATTACCTTATCTCCTTAAAGGTGGAAAATGGCAAAAATATTAACTCAGTGATACAGCTTAGAATGTTAACAATCAGCCCTTACACAGTCTTTACTTTTTAGAGAACATGCTGCTGAATCCCCACTTGTACATTATTGGAAACAAATATTACCTAGTGTGAGATTTTCTACACTATAAAAAGGACAACTGTGCCAAGAATTATGTGGGAAATATACAAAGATTTACTGTAGAATAATTTAGAAAAATTTAACCAAGGAACAGTGACACTTCCATAAGAACCATATTCAGTTTAAAATAAAATAAAACAGTAAACAGGACAAAATGGGTGGAAGTATGACTGCATTTCTCCAGCTCATAAATTTCTGAATGAGGACACCACCATCCATTCCCAAATCAAGAAAAGAAAATGAAAATTAAATTTAAACAAGGTGATGCTCATTGTTTTTACATGTTAATGTAGCTTCAGTTGAATTTCAATTGGTCTGCCTGAGAATATTTGTTTGTGTGTGTAAGAGGAACAAAGTTAATGACCCCTCATCTATTCAAGTATATCATTTCATTAAACGCATAATACAATCAAAGTACAAAAAGTTGGAGCTAACACCCAGCTCCAGGGGATTGGATCCTCTTCCAGGGGTAGTCCCCAGCACTTTCTGCATATGTTTACTGAAGTTCACTTTCACATTCCAAATGTTAAGTGGATTTGTAACTTTAAATTGGCAGTGAGTGTATGCGTGTGCCTGCCCTGTGATGGACTAGCATCCTGCTTAGTACCGGGTTTTGCCTTCCACTTGATAGTGCATGGTGCGGTTGAGTTAGGAACAGACGTTCACCTGGTCATCCCTGTTTAATCAAACTGAAATATAATCCAAACAAGTGCTCTGTAGCAGGAAAGAAATGAAAACAGGCAAAATAGACGACTTGTTAAGGCTTAGTGAGTTTGTTCCTTCATTGAAGGCCATGAAATAGGAGCTCTCTTGAAATTCCTTACTTGTTATCAAAATAATAACAACACAAAATGGATAACAGATAGATTAAAAATTTGAGGATAAGGACATAGATAGGATTTAAAATAGAAAGAGAGCAGAACTAAAAACAATTAGTAGGATGGGTATTTCCTTCAAAATAAGTGTACCCATGCTTTTTTTGATATGGCCTTCGGGCTAATAGCCCTTACCCTCACCCTAACCCAGTTATCTAGTCCAGGGTTACAGGGGGCCTAAAACTATTCTGCCAGCATGTGGTGTAAGATGAAAAACAGTCCATCAAAGAACACATTTACACACCCACACACTCTCATAAAGGGCCAATTTAGAGTATTTAATGTAGTTACAGAATCAGTATGTCTCCACAGTTTCTTTACCATTTAATCACACCATATCAGTTGCTAGTAAACAGCATTGTATTCAATGTAACATGCATTTTAGATCTAGAAAGACTGCACTAAATGTTCAGAACTTCTCTTTCTTCAATGCCATTCACTTATCAAGCATTAACAAACTATTTACACATACTGTACTTTCTAATCTGAGTTCAGAAAAGAACACTGTTTGATTTAAAAAAAAATGAACTTCCTCGCCTTTGCAAGACTTTGCATATCTTTGCACCTATTTCATTTCACAATTCTCAACCTAAAGTAATGTTCATTTTAAGACCCAATTTGTTAAAACATAAACTAAATCGAGTGGGTTATTCTGATTCAGGTTTTTATATAATGTAGATAAGCATTTGCAAGAGGACAGGGTACTATTGTCTTACGGGGCCAAATGTTATTTTTAGATAGAAAATGCACTTCTTGGGGCAGTTCATTAAAACCGTTTGTAGTAAATAATGGTCCATGGGGTTGCTTCCTAAAAACATACGTCCAGTTTCCTCTAGTCTATGCAGTTTAAATGGTTGGTGTTGCAGGGTCCCATTTCTCCCCATGTATCAGATAACTATGTAGGAAAGACTGGGAGAGAGGGCAAATAAAAGGAGAAAAAATGAACAGAAAACTTAACAAGGAGAGAAATTAAAAAAGCTAAATTACTGTTATCCATTCAAGAACTCAGTAGCACAAGGTAACTGAAGACTGATTAATTTATATATCTTGCTGTGATTTTGACTGTTGCATCAATACATGTCTTAACAGCAGCAAACAGTGTTTAGAGAAAATATGTATTGTAAATGACGACACATATGAGTGGGCGCCTTGGCCTCGAAGGGGCAAGGTTCCTTACCTGGACAGGAGGCTGGGTGTTCCTTGCCTTAGCCAAGAAAATGGCAGAAGATTCCAATTTAGAACTTTGTGCGCTGCCATTCCGGCAGGGCTGGATCGATGGAACCATACCCAGCCAGGAGGCCAGTGTAATAGAAGGACCTGGGGAGACAACTGTTCAGGACTACATGCTCCCTCAATAAGTTAGGTGGCAGCATTCCTGGGTGGTGCTACCAGCATGGATACCCACAAGACATGCTGACAGCTGTAGTCCCTTGAGGCAGCCTTGTTGGTTTCCAGGGCTGTAACCTGAGGGTGCTGTAAGGATTTGTGATCCCTAATCTCAGGAAATTCTGCTCCACCCAGATCTGTACTCCTGGGTCTAAGATAAAGGAAGCCACTCCACCTCATCCAGGTGAGATGGAGCTGAGAGATGAGGTGGATGGTGGACTACACATGCCTGGGAGTAGTGGAGAAAATAAAGAGAGAGAAATAAAAATATTGTGATTGTATTTATTAAGAAACCTCTGTAAAATTAATCATAATTAATTAACCTTGAGGGCGGCACAGTGGTGCTTAGGTTCGCCTAGGTTCGCTTTCCAGGTCCTCCCTGCGTGGAGTTTGCATGTTCTCCCCATGTCTGCATGGGTTTCCTCCCACAGTCCAAAGACATGCAGGTTAGCTGCATTGGCGATCCTAAATTGTCCCTAGTGTGCGCTTGGTGTGTGTGTGTGTGTGTGTGCCCTGTGGTGAGATGGTGTCTTGCCGGGGTATTTGCTCCTGCCTTGTGCCCTATGCTGGCTGGGATTGGGTCCAGCAGACCCCCGTGACCCTATGTTAGGATATAGCGGGTTGGAAAATGACTACCTGACTGATTGACTAATTAACCTTGCATTTGCACCTGGGAATTGCGTCTGGGGTTTGGGGTGCTGCAACATTCATAATTGCTACTAGCCCAGTGATGCATTTGTATGGCAAAATATAATCTGTTTTTTAGAATAGTTTGTTAATAGTAATGTTAATTATTTACACATGTAATATATTCTTCATACACATAACACACATTTATATATTTAAATGGTGTCTTTTTAGGAGTCTTTTCAACCATAGGAGATGTATCCACTGTAAGTCAGAGCACTATTGCTGTTTAAAAATCAAAGGCCCTACTTTGAGATCCACATTCACAAGGCATTGGATTGGTTTATAAATGTGACACTCTGTGAATCATGTAATTGTTCCCTCCTATATTTAATGACAACTCACTCATGATTCAGACAAATACATCCTCGGTGGTCTGCGCAGGAGTAATATGGAAAACTCTGAAGGTGTTTTTAAGATGACAGATTATTTTATTTCTTTCCCATAAAAATAAATTGGAGACCAAGAAGGTGTCAGAGTTAATCAGTGGAATTACCATAATAAATCAAGAATACATCTGGTCTCCAAATGAGGCACTTTATAGGAAAAGACAGGTTCTGCAATTAGAATTTAACCTCTTGAAAACATAAAAGAACATCTCGTCTTTAAATTGCAACTTCATTACCATGAACAAGGAGAGAAGGCTAATAAGATCTTATCCCAACAAATCCACAAGCAGGAAATTTGCAACACATTAACAGATGTTACCGACACAGATGGAGATAAAATTATTGACCATTAAAATATAACACATATTTATGGAGTACTAGAAGTCATCATATTCAACTCAGTTTAAAGAATATAAGACACTCTAAGGATCTTTTGACACAATACAAATACCACAGCTAGATTCTCTAATTGCAGAGGAAATGAATAAACCTCTGACACTCTGAACTACTGGATGCTATAAACTCACTCCAGAATAGGAAAGCAGCAGGTCCTGATGGCTAACAAGAGGAATTTAATAAAAACTTTTCAACTAAATTATCTCCACTATTAATAGCAACATTTACTGTATAAAAGCCAGAGACAACAAAATTCCACAATTTTTTTTTTTACCAAGCATTAATTACCATCTTTTCAAAGAAAAATAAGGACCTTACAATATGCATCATACAGACCAATTTCACTTCTGAATAATGACATTAAGATACTCTTCAAAGTTTTAGCTAGAAGGACTGAGAAAGAGCTTCATTCTGTAATATCACAAGACCAAACTGGATTTATTAAAGGCAGACACTTAGCTTCAAACCTTCGGCATCTGTTTAATGTAATATATTCACCCATATGATCTATAACACTAGATATTATATTATCTTTGGATGCAGAAAAAAGCCTTTGACAGAGTTGAATGTGACTACCTATTCCCCATAGAAAGAGGAAGAGAGAGAGAGAGAGAGAGAGAGGTTGCAAGCATGTACTAATACAGTGTGTTGCCGCACCCACCACATAACAAACCCTCTCAGGATCCCAAATTAGGACCTGAGTGCAGCAATGCAACAGGTGACACCTCAGCACCACACTAGTTCAGATGGAATGGAACAGTGTGAGATTTTTTTTATGGTGGCTGGAGCGCCAATTCTGCCACCAACCCCCAGGTTCTTCCCTGCAGTGCTGGATGCAGATTAACTTTATACCCAGGATGGAGCAATTGCAGATTAAGGGCCTTTGCTCAAGGTCCCAATGAAGTAGAGTCACTTTTGGAGTTTATGGGATTTGAATTGGCAACCTTCCGATTGCCAATACAGATCCCCAGACTCAGAGCCACCACAATGCACAAATTTGGGTTTGGCCCAAACATATCTGCATGAATGAAACTATTTTATACCATTCCAGAAGCCTCTGTCTGTATTAATAACATTATCTCACACTACTACAAACTAGAATGTGGTACTTGACAAGGACACCCTCTATCACCATTGCTTTTTGCAATGATTATTTGAGACATTAGCCATTCACTTTCAAAATGTATTACAGATAAAGAAGATTATTAGATAAGGACTTAAACAGAAAGTATCATTATTTGCAGGTGATATGGTACACTATATTTCAGACCCACAAATAGCCTTATCAGTAGTCCTTAGTGCACTAGCAGAATTTCAAAAGATATCTGGACTTAAAATCAATTTGAATAAAAGTGTGTTTTTTCCAGTGAACTCTCTAGCACACAATATTAGAATGGACACCTTCCCATTTATGTCACAAATACATATAAAGCTTTTTCAACAAAATTTTGCTATCAGCATGGGAAAAATCTAGCAAGATGTGAACAGATGGTCTCCCCTCATCTTACATTACTACATTATCGTCATTACACCAATAATCCAATTGTCCTTCGGCAACTCAGATTATATAACCAATGCAAGATGCACTTCAACGCAGTTTAGCTGTTGCACCTCTTCATGACAATCACCTTTTTCAGCCTTCTCAAACCTACATAGTATTTAATCTTTGGAGAATGTCCGGGATTAAAACACTTAGAGAACTGTACATAGATAATGTTTTTGCATCTTATGAACAATTAGGCTTCAAATTTAACTTCTCATCAACACAATTTTTCAACTACTTTCAAGTTAGAAATTTTGCTAAATTGAACCTACTTGATTATCCACAACTCCCACCTATTCCAGAAGAAATACTGATCACTCTTGAAGACCAACAGAGCATCTCATCAATATATAAAAACTTTTTAATGTCTCTTCCTTTTTAAAGATCCTAGGGTACAGCAGCAAAAGAAACTTTCACTTAATATCTCAGAAAAAGAGTGGAAGTTAGTAATGCATAGAATACTTTCTGCACAAAGCATTCAGTCATTCAACTCAAAATCTTTCATAAATCACATGTACCTTATTTAAAATTGTCTGATAATGTTTCCAGGGTAAGATCCAACCTGTGAAGTTTACAATCTAACTCCAGCCTCACTGGGCCACTGGGCCACTGGGCCATGTTCTCGGTGTGCACCAAATGAACATAATTTTGGTGAGAAATCTTTGAATGCCTATCAGACAGTATTGGTGTTACAATCACTCCAAACCCATTAACATCTGTGCTTGGTGTACTCCCAGATGGGCTTAAATTGGAGAAGGACAAAGAAAGTGTAATTGCCTTTACTTCACCATTAGCATGTAGACTTTTGTTACTAACTTGGAAGAACCCCACCTCATCAATTTCAAGTCAGTCGGCAACAGATGAAATAGGAAAAATCATATTATTACTTAGTGGATCTGTTCAAAACCTTTTGAAATATGGCGAGATCTAATTTATGAAATTTTAGAATAAGCATAAATATCGGGGAAAATGACATTGTACCTTCTTTTTTTTCTTTTTTTTTAATTTTTGCTCATGCTGCCTGCTCTCCCCTTTTTTTCTTGGGTGAGTACAGTTCAGCTTGATTGTATTGAATGTTATTTTCTTCATTGTATAACTATTTTGTTCTAAATTTTTTTTTTAAATGGCAGTGTCTTTTTAGACAATGCTTTTGACCTGCAATTACTGTATAACTTTTTTCAAAAGACCAAGCATATCAATGATCAAGTCTTTTTATTTTTATTTTTAAAAATAGTCTTGCAAATTTTCACAGACTCTTATTTCATTTACTTCAACCCTCTCCTTAAATTGCCATCTCAAAAAAGCATGATTATATGCGCCATGAATCCTTCTACTCATCTGAAAAGACAACCCCATTGTTAGTTACACTGTATTGTTTCCTTACACATTCTGAAATAATTTTTAAAATTAAAAGTATGAACAAAAAATTGAGCTAGATAAAAATTGAAGAGACTATTAAGAATGTAAAAAAAATCATTCAGCTCCCATTCTTTCACTTTTAGTATCTCACTCAGTTTTATCATCTCGCACGCCTGTGTGTGTGTCTCTCTCTGCACACACAGGGAATGCACAGGAAGAGGCTTAACACGTGCCGTGTGGCCCCGTGCATGCGCACTTCACCAGAAGACACACACACAGACACCTGGACGCACACAGGGGTTTTATTAAAAACTAGCAGAATACCCGCGCTTCGCAGCGGAGAAGCAGTGTGTTAAAGAAGTTATGAAAAAGAAAAGGAAAAATTTAAAAAATAACGTAACATGATTGTTAATGTAATTGTTTTGTCATTGATATGAGTGTTGTTGTCATATCTATATATATATATATATCTATATCTATATATATCTATATATATATATATATATATATATATATATAGCAAAATACCCGCGCTTCGCAGCGGAGAAGTAAAAAGAAAAGGAAACATTTTAATAATAACGTAACATGATTGACAATGTAATTGTTTTGTCATTGTCATGAGTGTTGCTGATATATATATATATAAAGTCAAAAGTTGAATATATAAAGTCAGCATCGGTATATATAAAGTCAAAACTTTTTTCTGAATATATAAAGTTAAAACTTGAATATATAAAGTCATCACTGGAATATATAAAGTCAAAACTTGAATATATAAAGTCAGCGTCGGTATATATAAAGTCAAACTTGTTTCTGAATATATAAAGTCAGCGTCGGAATATATAAAGTCAGCGCTGGAATATATAAAGTCATTCCTGATTATATAAGTTAACAAAAACGTAT
Source organism: Polypterus bichir lapradei (assembly GCA_026402145.1). Lineage (NCBI taxonomy): Eukaryota > Metazoa > Chordata > Cladistia > Polypteriformes > Polypteridae > Polypterus > Polypterus bichir. The sequence continues at coordinate 26,481,805 of JANRMT010062831.1, forward strand.
TCAGAAAAATAAATTAAAAAACACTGTTCGGTTAATGTTTTGAAAATGATGCATGTGCCCTGCCCAGGATTTTTTCCTGCCTTGCGCCCAGTGTTGGCTGGGATTGGCTCCAGCAGACCCCCGTGACCCTGTGGTCGGATTCAACAGGTTGGGAAACGGATGGATATTCCAGCGCTGACTTTGTATATTCCGACGCTGACTTTATATATTCAAGTTTTGACTTTATATATTCTAGCGCTTACTTTATATATTCCGACGCTGA
>JANRMT010062831.1:26482076-26514007 GCA_026402145.1 Polypterus bichir lapradei
TATTCCGACGCTGACTTTATATATTCAAGATTTGACTTTATATATTCCAGCGCTGAATTTATATATTCCGACGCTGACTTTATATATTTAAGTTTTGACCTTATATATTCCAGCGCTTACTTTATATATTCCGACGCTGACTTTATATATTCAAGTTTTAACTTTAAATATTCCAACGCTGTCTTTATATACTCGGGTTTTGACTTTATATATTTGGGAATGACTTTATATATTCAAGTTTTGACTTTATATATTCCAGTGCTGACTTTATATATTCAAGTTTTTACTTCATATATTCAGAAACAAGTTTTGACTTTATATATAACGACGCTGACTTTATATATTCAAGTTTTGACTTTATTTATTCCGACAGTGACTTTATATAACCAAGTTTTGACTTTATATAGTTAAATTTAGTCATCATTGCATAAATTTTTCTTCACCATACAAATGTAAAGAGTAAATTCGCCTTACATTCCAACCAAAGATATTTGTGTCGACTAAATAGAACTTGAAAAGATATATTTTTTCGAATGTGATCGCGCAATTCAGATCGAGTTGACGCGCACCGACGCATCGAGCCCGCGTGCTATTGTGGTTTCGCCTGCGTGCCTCAATAAGTGACCCTCCCCTCGCTCTTACTTTTTTACCGTTCATATAATGAATACACTGAGTATGGCTTTACCAAAACAATCATTGATTGCGAATAAAGTATCCATTATTCATAAAGCTTCAATTGGTGATCTGTCTTTCTGCGTTAACCGCATATTTTTTCATACGTCTCAAAGCAAGGGGATGCGAGAGTAAAATGAATCGGGAAACGCGCGTACATAATCAGTGTATCCCTTCTCGGGAATCGAACCTCAGTCATTGCGCCACAGCATGTGGTTTGTCTATTTGAGAGTATGTAGATCGGGGTATATATATATATATATGCGCTTCGTAGCGGAGAAGTACTGTGTTAAAGAAGTTCTGAAAAAGAAAAGGGAACATTTTAAAAATAAAGTAACATGATTGTCAATATACAGTAATTGTTTTGTGACTGTTATGAGTGTTGCTGTCATCAAGGATTTGATTATCATTATTTCTTTCAATCAGGTTCGTATTTGTAGGATGTGTTGTGTTCAAGTTACATTCTGTGTTTGTTAATCGTTGTAAAGATAACAGGTTTCATTCATCGATTCGTTTCTTACTCATCAATAAACAGCTCGTCTTCTTCTTTATCTGAGACGTGACAGACTGCATGCACGGGTTTTTTTTTTACACTGTCTTCCTTTAGCGGGACATTGACTTTTTCCACCGTGTGTTTTGTTTCTGCAGTAGCTGCACTTATGAATATGCTTGTATGTATCACACGCTTCATATTTTTTTGCTGCCTTCTCAATTGTGTAATTCGGTTTTTGTTCAGCACTCTTTGGAACTGTTGCTTTTTGTCTAGGCACTACATCATTTCACGTGAGCCGCTCGGTGTACATGCATCGAAGCTTCTTAGCTGTGCTGGTGCCATCTTGTGCGATGTCTACGGCTGTATTATGTTAGCTAAGACCCGGCACTTAAAAGTTTCTCTCGCAGTTTCACCGAGTTTGTGCCAAACACCACCCTGACCATCTCATCTTCCTCTGCATAATCACAGTCCTTCACCCGTGAATATTTACCCGTGGCAGTGTTTCTATTGGATTGCCGCTGATGGACGGCCTTATATGGGCAGGCACTAAATTACGTGGGAGGCATAACTCCGCCTCCCACGGGCATCGAGCAGAAGTCTATTATAGTCTATGAATGAAAAAATATGTTCCAGTTATGACCATTACGCGTAGAATTTCTAAATGAAACCTGCCCAACTTTTGTAAGTAAGCTGTAAGGAATGAGCCTGCCAAATTTCAGCCTTCTACCTACACGGGAAGTTGGAGAATTAGTGATGAGTCAGTGAGTGAGTGAGTGAGTGAGTGAGTGAGTGAGTGAGTGAGTGAGTCAGTGAGGGTTTTGCCTTTTATTAGTATAGATGATAATGTATTTTGTTTTCTTTTTAACAATATTTTCATCTTGATTTTCATTCTACTTTTCCAGGTGTTCTAATTGTTTAATTAAGCCATTGTTTTCTAATTAGTGGGTCTGACTCTAAAGTAGTTGCAGCCTTTCATGATTCAGTGTTGTTTGCCATAGTGTCTGTTCTGCTCGATTTTAATTGTCATTAATAAGATACAACAAAGGAGAAAAACTGCACAGAGAAAGGACAAAATATAATTAAATCAACAAAAGAGAGTTAAGCATTTAAATCTATAGCAAAAGCAGAAATATTTATAAATGTAAAAATCACACTGCTGTGCTTTTCTGAATGTAGAATAAGAGAAGAGGCAATAATACCAGCTAATTAAATGAGCTCAGTGTTATCAGGTGTTGTCACTGATTAGGAATCTGGTTGGAACAAAAACCTGCAGCCACAGTGTGTCCCCAGGACCGAGGTTGGGAAACACTGCTATATTTCATCCATTCCCACCCCTTTTTAAACCTCATCTGCTTCAGGGGTCTGTCTTGACAACAGTGGGCACAAGGTAGAAATTAGTTGCAGTTGGGGAACCAGTCCTTCACAAAGCACACTCACACACACACATGGTAATACTTACTTATGTTGGCCAATTTAGACTCAACAGCTAACCTAATGCATAAGTGTTTAGGACGTGGAAAAAATAAAAGAGTACCCGGGGAAAATCTCTACGCAGGCTGTGACCAGGATTTGAATCCACAAAGATTATTTTAGAATTTTGATTGCTATTAACATTAGCTGTATTTTACTTTTTTATTCAATTACTAAACTATTTTTCTGTATCTTATTAGGATTAGCCAGTACTGCATTAAATACACATTAAATGTGAATAAGTGTTCTACACGAAATAATATCAATGGCAGTGCTATACTTAGTGTGTTTGTTTCATTAACTACTTACATAATTCCATACAAAAATTGAAATAAATGGTCTTGTTTTAGACAATCTGAAGTGAATTTTTTGAAAGCCCAGTAACAAATGAGATTTGATATAAGCATCAAGTAGCTGGCCTTACCAATGAATGAAGTCCACTTTTGTCTGTGTATTGCACCTCCAGTTAATTACCAGTATATACTAGTCACTTTTACAGTGACTAAAGTGACACTTTTTACAAAGTCTAGTTTACTCAAATAAGAATATTAACATAATTAGCACAGTTCACTAATGAAAAAATGGTTGCCAGTATTTCTAATTCTGGAGCAATAACTTTATATGCATTTCCTCCTGTACAGCTTTCCTCTTAAAGATGGAAAAGGGGTGAATTAAGTGTGAATTCTGTTGACTATCATGGACAGTAATTATTTTATAAGCATGAATGTCAGTGAGCCATATAGTGGTGGATTGGCTGGCACTATTTTTTCAAATCTTCAGGATTTCTGTGTGTTAACTGTTGTGATGAACGGCCAGCAGCTCAACCCGGCTGGGACGCTAGATGGAGATCTCCCTGCAGCATAACGGTCCCCTGGATTCCCACAGGACACACTGGGATCTGGAGTTTGGCTTCACAGCCCTGCTGGGTACCGTGGGTGCTGCCAGGAGACGCTGCAGGGAGACTGGAGAGTTTTTACTGTCCGCATAGCCCGAAAGTATTCCAAAGTAATGGGCATGGAAGCCCCAATGTACTTCAGGGCTGGAAAAAAAAAATAAGTTCCCCATCTGACCCAGAAGTGCTGGCAAGTCACATGAACAGAAGGACTTCCCGGTCAAGGACTATATAAAGGACTGTTGGGAACCCAGCAAGCGAGCCAGAGTCGGGAGGTGTAGGACAGAGCTTGCTGGGAGGAGTGGAGGAGAGAATATTGTGATTAATTGTAGTATTATTGATTATTGCCTGTTTATTGTGGTGGAGGTGCTTTGGGCACTATAACATAAAGGAAGAAGAAAATTAAACAACTTCTTAGTGTTTTAACCTCTGTCCAGAGCACCTGTCTGTTGGGTAAAAAAGGGGCAACAGTGCCACCAACTGTCTACTCTCTTACACTGTTAAGTTTGAACCTTTTCCTCACATATAGTTTTCCTCGGGCTCAATTTCAGCCCACATCCCAGACATACTGTATGTGTCGTATGTTTCTTTCCTCTGCAGATTAAAGATGACGCCCCAGAAACCAACTGAACACGTCCCATCATCTCTGCAAGTCCCACCCCTTCCAGCCCATAGCTTATAAAACTGACTGTCCCCATAGATATTGTTTCACTTGTGACCCACATTCTCTTCAGAACAAAGCTCCAAGTCACATCTATCATATTCGTGACAGGCGATACTTTATGTTTTGGCGCCCCTGTGTTCCTGTTTAGTTTGCTGATCCTCGATACTGGCACCCCAACTATTTTTGGTACTCTGTAAGTCACTCTGTTCCACAATATCTATGAATGTATATAGAAAGAGAGAGAGAGAAGGAGGATACTACCATTATATACACAGTAATACACCAGTTAGATCTACGTATTTCTAGAATCATGAATTTGAATTCTGTTCCAGTCACTGTATATAGCATCTGAAGTTTCTATATTCTCATTATTAGTCATTTTTCTCAAGGTACTCTGATTTTTCCTCCAGATTCCAAAGATACAGTATATGTGTTAAGTTGACTGGCTGCTCTGCATTGGCCCATTATGGTAGTGTATGTGTGTGTATAAAAGAACAGGCACATTATCAACAGTTGAATTCTGCCTTGTACTTGATGCTAACCCCTTGTGACCTTTGACTTTTAAGTTTTGCAAGTGAATGGACCTCCCTTTAGACAGAAATACTCCTTATAATGCATGTATAATGTTCACATGAACACAGCTGTTATGCACACATCTTTATATTTTACATGGCAATTAGCTTCATGTGACTTTCCTAGTGCTGGACTGAATTGGGAAGTTTTAGAAGCCAGAAGTATACTTTTTCACTTCAGAGTATTCATATATCATGCTGGTGCAACTTGTTGGCTCTTTAAGATTTTGGACAGCTTTTAAAGTGGCATATGGCCAAAGCAGTGCTCTGCTGATGCTGTAAACAGGGATTTCAGACGCATTCCTAGACGATCGTTGTATCAGACATGCAAAGACCAGTACTGGCAGGATATAGTTTATATCACTTGGTGATATACTGTATGAATTGCACAATAAAAAATATGTAGATTGTACTGCTTACAACAGATTATTATCTCAAAATTTCTGTTTTAATATTTGCAAAAAATCAGCAACAAAAAATGCTAGTATTTTAATCCAATAATAAAGCCTGTCATATCTTTTTATTAATTGTGTATTATTACTATTTTAAACATGAAAAATAAATAATATTTTCCTGTATTTGAATAAGCTTCTTTCCATGACCATAGATAGCAAAGAGTAACAGACATACTATCTTCCCTCTACCAGGCCACTTGTAAAGTATCATCAAAATGAATGTATCCTGCTTGTCTGCACCCACTCAAGGCCTAACACAAACTGCTCCAGAGTTGGTCAAGACTGAGTTAGTTTTTAATCTGTGAATTAAAATAATAACAGGGTGGGCTTGTCTAGACATATCTGTACACATCTTCACGATATGAACAAATTCAGAAATATAAAAGGGGTTCATGTTTAGGAATGCTCAATTGTGCAAATGTAATGCGAGTTATGAAGTTAAGTGATTTGCTACTCCAGGAGACAGCTTTGCTACTTTTTAACCAACAGCGTAGATGGTACTCTGAATTGGTAATGCTGCCCGGTATATCAGAATGTTTTCATGAATGCTACCACAATGCCACTCTGTTGACACCAATATTGCCCATGCATAATACGCATCCTCATTTGTTTAATGCCTGTTCTGAGTAATCATCATAATGGAGAGTTCAGGGCAGGGGAAAAAAACATTTTCACAATTAAACCAGCATTTCTCAACCTTTAAGTATTTGCGACCCAAGTTTTCATAACAGTTTTAATCGCGCCCCCCCCTAACATTTTTTAAAATGTAGATGCATATTTTATTACACCTACTTAACTTTTATCGACATTTATCTAACTCTATATTTATTTTTCTAGTATCAGAATGTAGTTTAAGTTAATTTGTTTTGGTTTCAACAGATTTTTTTTCATATTTTTGATTCTTGTTTTCTTTTTTTCACATCTTCACGCCCCCCTTTTTGTTACTTCACACCCCCCTGGGGGGCCCGCCCCACAGGTTGAGAACCACTGAATTAAACACATATCAACTTTGAAGCCAGTCATCATCATCTATAAATACCTGCACTCTTCTAATTCTTCTATTTGCGATGACTTCTAACAACACTAAAGCAGCTATGGTGATTGGAATAGTTTGTCCATTCTATGCACCACTATATTGTTACAGAATTATTACAATCAAGTGAATTAAATTTGTAAACAATATGCAATTAATTTCGGTGTATTTGATAAATCCTGCATCATGGATGCGAATATGAAAAACAAAGGTAATCCACACAGAAACAGTAGCACAGCTTTGATGTCAGGTGCTACTTGTTTGCAAAGCCAAGAAGAAAAGTGTGTATGTAAGCTGTGAGGCTGCCATGAAAATGTGTGTGGCTTTACGCCAAGTTTAATTTTTATACATCTCAATGTGAGCGTGGAAACAGGCCTATGCAACATTTTTTGTGTATGAACCAATTATACATGAGGCTCCTGGTGTGACAGAATATTTGCGTAAAGAATGGTTGCTCTTCAAATGTTCTTTTTGGATGGGAAGTGGACAGGTGGCCATCAATGTCTGACTTTCCACCATATGTGACTAAAAAATATTTTTGCAATGAGCACACAAAGCTTTAATTGCATCATTAAGTATTAGTTTGAGAAAAGGGAATGCGTAGTGCTGCCCCTGATTAAAAACACATTTTCTCTATGGCATGTTTCGTTTGTTTGATTCACTACATTGGTTAGAATACTTGTCTACATTTTTTTTTCCTGGCAGATGGAAATGCCTTAAAGCTACATCTAAACCGCCTAGGTGTGTAAATGACAGGTTGTGGCTGACAGCTGCATGAAGCATAGACGGTATTGCTTTTCTTTTGCGTGATTGGTGGTTTGACGTCTGTGCCAGCTGAGCTATGGTTTCTGCACAATAAAAGCCTTTTTTGATGGATAGCATTTTAATCCTGAGATATATTGTTATGTTTTAGTTACTTATTGGGATGCCTCAAAACATCATCTGAAACTGAGATGTCTGGTCACCCTACTTCTTCTTCTTCTTGTTCTTTCAGCTGCTCCCATTAGGGGTCGCCACAGCCAAACATCTTGTTCCATATCTTCCTGTCCTCTATATCTTCCTCTGTCACACCCATCACCTGGATGTCCTCACTCACCACATCCATAAACCTTCTTTTAGGCCTTCCTCTTTTCCTTTTTCCTGGCAGCTCTACCTATAACATCCTTTTCCCAATATACCCAGCATCTCTTCTCTGCACATATCCAAACCAACGCAATTCCACCTCTCCGACTTTGTCTCCTAACCACCCAACTTGAGCTGACCCTCTAATGTACTCATTTCTAATCCTGTCCATCCTTGTCACACCCAATGCAAATCATAGCATCTTTAACTCTGCTAACTCCAGTTCTGTCTCCTGCTAGTCAGTGCCACTGTCTCCAACTCATATAACATAGCTGGTCTCACTACCGTCCTGTAGATCTTCCCTTTCACTCTTGCTGATAACCATCTGTCACAAATTACTCCTGACACTCTTCTGCACCCATTCCACTCTGCCTGCACTCTCTTTTTCACCTCTCTTCCATAATTCCTGTTACTCTGTACTGTTGACCCCAAGTATTTAAACTCATCCGCCTTCTCCAACTCTACTCCCACCATCCTCACCATTCCACTAACCTCCCTCTCATTTACACACATGTATTCTGTCTTGTTCTTACTGACTTTCATTCCTTTCCTCTGTAGAGCATATCTTTACCTCTCCAGGGTCTCCTCAACCTGCTCCTGCTCTTGCTACAGATCACAATGTCATCAGGAAACATCATAGTCCATGGAAACTCCTGTCCAGGTCCACAAAGACGCAATGCAACTCCTTCTGGCCTTCTCTAAACTTCTCCATCAACATCCTCAGAGCAAACATTGCATCTTTGGTGCTCTTTCTTGGCATAAAACCATACTGCTGCTTACTAACCATCACCTCTCTTCTTAACCTAGCTTCCACTACTCCACTACTGGCTCATGACTATAATATTGTTAGTGGTGTTTCCCATTAGGTCATGTGGCACTGGAAGCGCTAAGCCTGTGCTTCTGTGTTTCTGACAACTTTACTTGTATTCTACTGAGTTGTGGTCAAGTCTACCCACTATCTACTGTGTGGTCAACAAAGATACCAAAATACTACCCACTATGCCACTGTGTGCCAGCAAAGATACTGATTATTCCATGGGTTCTTGAAAACACTACCCACTATGCAACTGTATTGTAGTAGTCCCTATCTACTGTATCACTGGGTTGTCATACCCACCATGCCTCAGCTTTCCCTGCAGGCTTACCAGCATGTCACTGTACTGTTGGCAATGCCCCTTATTATTGTGGAGTGTTAGTATATAACAAATTCCTTATGTGTCACATTTTTAATCGAGTCAGCAAACTATTTGTGAAAGCTGCATTTTCCTATATTTTTAGATGTGATCAGTGAAGGCTTTAGAGCACAGTTGAATCAGTTCCAATAGGAAAATGTTAAAAACAAAACATATTATTTAAAAGAAAGATATTATTAGGATATTAAGAATTACCCACTTAATATTTGCTTGCAGATAGGGTAAAATGTTGAAGCTGTGCAGAATTCAGCCTCCAAATGCTTACCTTTAAAATAGTAACATTTTTTGATTTTTGGGGATATGCTGCATTTTATGAGTAGTAAATCCATAATTCTTGGCCATACCAAACAGGAGCTCAGTTGCCTGTCCTGCTCTACCCTGTTGTTAATTATATTTTTTTTCAGTGGGCAGATTGCCCTTTCTGATATTCATTAGAATGAGCTGCAGTTTACAAAAGGACAGTATTCTGTGAAGTGAGTTAGTGAACGAAAGCCAAATAAATTGCAACATGAGGCCAAATCATGCTAAATGGTTCCTTGTTTATTGGCCTTTAACATGAGCACGACTAGCGTTACAAACAAAAGTTGGAAACGGACACACAAAAACTGTAATAAATCCATTAGGCGTGTATCGGCATTGAATCAGTATATTATCTTGGGTCACTATGACTTTTCCCGCTACTTGCCCTTAACTTGCTTTGAAAATTTTTTCTCCTAAGTAGTGGTATTTAATTACTGCTGCTCACAGCAATGCTTCACTGCAGAGCACACTTGTAAGTAATTACTTACACTGGACAGCTTAAATGCAACTTCTGAGTGTGAGAATACTTTACCACTTTAAAAAGTATTAGTCATTATTAAGTGATAGTTAAGGAAGTTTTTAAAAAGTATGTTAACTGTCTCTAATGAACCATAGAGTAGGATGAATCTTAAGGACAGGTAATGAATACTTGTGCTAAATTTGATCATATTGTTTCAAAATTATTTTTTTTTTGTACTTTTTAAAATGCCTCATGATGACACGCTCTATGAAAAGATTATATAACCCATCTCTAGGAAAAACTATTACCTACTTATGTTCAAAAGTAGAAACAAAGGAGGGAATAAGCATAGAATTCAATTACAGAACGTACTGTATTTTGTCAATATACTGTATATATGTTTTACGAGGTCAAGTGAGGAATTAGATTGAGTAGTTGAGGTGTCTAACAATTTGAAACAAAAGCAAAATGAGCTTAACAGGCTCACAATGGTGTTAACAAACAAAGGAAGCAATAGCATTTTATTGCCCTCTAACGTTTCTGGGTTATGTCTAGTCTGGAGTTGCTAATGACAGTCAGGCTCTCAGCCCCAAATGAGACACCACCTTCTGGGGAAGTCTCCTTTTTATATTGGTCAGAGCAGAAGGGACAGGGCTTCTCTGGCTTTACTGGTCCCATGGGGAGATTTCTCTGTGCTTTGAAGGAATGTTAGCAATAGTGCCCCCTCTTGCCCCATTTTGGTGCCACATACCTTAAGTGAGCCTGGAAGCCGGTCCTCTGGTGCACATACATGGCAATATATTTTGTGAATATTTTTTGTGTTAATTTTTGTAAGTTCTCGTTTGCTACCTTATTTTTCCTATTATTTATTTATTCATAAAAAGTAGTGGGCAAGCATGTGTGGTAAGGTGATAAGATGATTGCATCATGCAGTACTTTGGTCATGGTGACTTTTTCGTACAAGACTTTTTTATTCCATTATGAAATAATAATACAAAAAAGAAAGATAAGTATGAACCATAATAGTTACATACTGTACATATCAAGTGCCTACTTAATATACTGCCTTAAAAAATGTAAGAAATATTTTAATTCTAAAAGTTTAAAATGTCTCAGAACTGCAGTTTTCACTGTTTTGCCACAGTGTTAGCATCCAAGCATCAAAACAGCACTTGTGCCATACATGTCAGTAACTGATATCATAGACCACAGAATTGAAGAGTATTTTGTAATTTTTTTAAAATTTATGTAATCTTATTAAGATGTCAGTCACAGGCACAATGTCTATTAAATGTCTGTTAAGTTTGCACCACACATATTTAGTTAGAAAGGGCAGGTGCCTTTTCACTTGCAGGAGTTTTTAAAGCTGTCATGATATTTAGAGATGTGTGAAAAATAGGCAGGACAGTCAAGTTTAATTTTGTATTTAATTTAACCATTGCAAAACTCAATAAAAGTATATATTTTGATCAAATATATACTATATATTCATATATGTATATACAGTGCATCCGGAAAGTATTCACAGTGCATCACTTTTTTCACATTTTGCTATGTTACAGCCTTATTCCAAAATGAATTAAATTCATTTTTTCCTCAAAATTCTACACACAACACCCCATAACGACAACGTGAAAAAAGTTTACTTGAGATTTTTGCAAATTTATTAAAAATAAAAAAATTGAGAAATCACATGTACATAAGTATTCACAGCCTTTGCCATGAAGCTCAAAATTGAGCTCAGGTGCATCCTGTTTCCCCGATCATCCTTAAGATGTTTCTGCAGCATAATTGGAGTCCACCTGTGGTAAATTCAGTTGATTGGACATGATTTGGAAAGGCACACACCTGTCTATATAAGGTCCCACAGTTGACAGTTCATGTTAGAGCACAAACCAAACATGAAGTCAAAGGAATTGTCTGTAGACCTCTGAGACAGGATTGTCTCGAGGCACAAATCTGGGGAAGGTTACAGAAACATTTCTGCTGCTTTGAAGGTCCCAATGAGCACAGTGGCCTCCATCATCCGTAAGTGGAAGAAGTTCGAAACCACCAGGACTCTTCCTAGAGCTGGCCGGCCATCTAAACTGAGAGATCGGGGGAGAAGGGCCTTAGTCAGGGAGGTGACCAAGAAACAGATGGTCACTCTGTCAGAGCTCCAGAGGTCCCCTGTGGAGAGAGGAGAACCTTCCAGAAGGACAACCATCTCTGCAGCAATCCACCAATCAGGCCTATATGGTAGAGTGGCCAGACGGAAGCCACTCCTTAGTAAAAGACACATGGCAGCCCGCCAGGAGTTTGCCAAAAGGCACCTGAAGGACTCTCAGACCATGAGAAACAAAATTCTCTGGTCTGATGAGACAAAGATTTAACTCTTTGGTGTGAATGCCAGGCGTCACGTTTGGAGGAAACCAGGCACCGCTCATCACCAGGCCAATTCCATCCCTACAGTGAAGCATGGTGGTGGCAGCATCATGCTGTGGGGATGTTTTTCAGCGGCAGGAACTGGGAGACTAGCCAGGATAAAGGGAAAGATGACAGCAGCAATGTACAGAGATATCCTGGATGAAAACCTGCTCCAGAGCGTTCTTGACCTCAGACTGGGGCGACGGTTCATCTTTCAGAAGGACAACGACCCTAAGTATGCAGCCAAGATATCAAAGGAGTGGCTTCAGGACAACTTTGTGAATGTCCTTGAGTGGCCCAGCCAGAGCCCTGACTTGAATCTAATTGAACATCTCTGGAGAGATCTTAAAATGGCTGTGCACCGACGCTTCCCATCCAATCTGATGGAGCTTGAGAGGTGATGCAAAGAGGAATGGGCGAAACTGGCCAAGGATAGGTGTGCCAAGCTTGTTGCATCATGTTCAAAAAGACTTGGGGCTGTAATTGCTGCCAAAGGTGCATCGACAAAGTATTGAGCATAGGCTGTGAATACTTATGTACATGTGATTTCTCAGTTTTTTTATTTTTAATAAATTTGCAAAAACCTCAAGTAAACTTTTTTCACATTGTCATTATGGGGTGTTGTGTGTAGAATTCTGAGGAAAAAAATGAATTTAATCCATTTTGGAATAAGGCTGTAACATAACAAAATGTGGAAAAAGTGATGCGCTGTGAATACTTTCCGGATGCACTGTATATTGTGGAAAGAGAATGCAGATATAGATTCAGTGTTTGGTTACCCCCAACAGCTTACCTGTTTATTTTAGAACTTAAGTGAAAAGAAAAAGTGCAAAACATAAATGTTCAGCTATCGCCGTTCTAAAGTCAAAATGCTCACACAGCATTAAGGAGTTTCATCTCCTGGCATGGTCTTCAAGTGATAGCCCCTTCTTCTTTAGTGTTGCTGGAATATAAGGGAGCTCCCCCAGAAAGGGCAAGGTGAGGTTAGGCATCTACTGTGTTGGGTGCCCCTGGACTGTGGGAACAAATAAGAGCAGTTAGTGTCCCTTCTGTCCAAGGGTTGGAATTACTCAATGTAACAGAACCCCGAAGGTGTCTCTTAAGCGCACGTGCTTGACAATATATATCTGTTTTTAATGACTATTTTGTGTGTTTTACTGATTTTAAGCTAACTTTTTATTTTTTTCATAGTTTTTCCAATTATTATTTTTCCCATTGTTCTCAGGGTGTACTTATCGTGGAAGCTTGTTATTATGAACCATGTATCACAATACGTGTTGTATGTAAGTTGAGTGTATTGACTCATACCTAGTACATACATGAATTTGGAGTGGGGAGAGTGGCAGAAATCTGCCCAGGCATCATTATGTTACATGCCGTCCCTGCTATTGCCTCACATCTTCAAAGTCTGTATGGCATTAACACACTTTTCCACTTTATCACTCTGGATTTCCTATCTATGAGTGAGTGTGGGTAGATTTGTGTTTTTGCTTGAGACTCACAAGAGCCACATCCAAGGTTTGTTGTTGACTTTGTACCTGGTATTGCCAGAACCCTAAATTGGATTAAGTAAGTGACATTACAGAATGATTTCATTTAACATTTTTTCCAGTTAATTTGAATATTTAAGATATTAATCCTTCAGGTACAAACTCATTGAAACCCTTGTATATAACATTTCTTTTGTGCTTTATTTGTTGGACCTTATGCAGTAGTTATAACTAAATTTAACAAAATCAAATATCTGTGTGTGTTTGTATGACCTTGTAGGCTATTGGCTTGTGACAGATACACTTCTCTCCACTAGGTGCAGGTGAGCCACCCTCTGGAAGAGGTGCTGGTGAGGACATGAGGGGGTACTTAGTCTGGTCAGCACGTGGATCCCATTGTCCAGTGCAGTGACAGAGACACTGTGCTGTAAAAATTGGCATGTTCCTTTGCATAAAACATAATACTGAAGTCCTGACTCTCTGTGGTCATGAAGGATCCCTGGGCATCTTTTTTAAAGAGTAGGGTGTTTCCAAATGTCCTGTCTAAATTGCCCATCACAGCCTGGTTATTCCAACCACGTAATCATCCCCTGACCCTTATTGGTTAATAATCTCTCTCACCCCTTCACCACCTAATGATTAATGTGTGGTGAGAGTACTGGCGCAAAATGGCTACTGTCGTATCATCTAGGTGATGCTGCACATTGGAAGCAGTTGTAATGCACCCCCCCCCCCCCCCCAATCTGTGTAAAGCCCCTTGAGTGTCTTCAAAAATGCTATATAAATGCAATGTCTTCATCTAATGAGGGAGGTGAGCCTTGTGGACTGTCATCACTTCACTAACCATTCAGTCCACTAATGGTGGAGATCAATGCTTCATCTGTTAACAAAAGGGTCCCACTCCAAACAGACATAAGAAATTGAACTAAAACAAAACCATGTTTTTCTCCCAAAGTCTAAAGACGTTATGGTATTTAATTTCACAAACCTAAAATTGCCTCATCTAAGTGTGATTGCATGCGAGTCAGACCTGCAATGTCTTTTTACCCTAAAGATTGCCAGGAGAGGCTTTGGGCCTCTGCAACCCTGATTTGGATCGAAAGCGTTTGAGTGTGTTATTATCCCTAAATATATGTGTACTGTATATATTTATTGTTTTTTAGACAGAAAACCTAATAGACGTCCTTTCATTTCACAAAGTTTAAACTACTATTAGCTGCAATAATTATGTCAAATTCCTTGCTATAACCACACACTCCTTAACCTTAAAACCTGAATTTTTACCAACAGTTATTCTGGGATTTAAATTCATCCCCGAGTTAGTAATTGCAACTTATGTTTGTTCTGCTTGCAGAAAAAAGTCAGGGACACTTTAGAACACAAGATAAGATCAGCTGCCAATCTAGAGGAGCTACTACAAACCATTCATTATGAAGACTGGAAATTGTGGAAGTGCAGATTGAAACTCAAAGCTCTGGTAGACAGCCAAGACACACCACCTTCCACTTCCTCGTCCTCTTCTTCTCACAGATCTACACGATATGCGGCTGCTGCCTACGATTTGGAAATCCTGAAAGGTATGAATAGAGAAATGTTGACCCCAAGTTACTAGGTAATTTTAAAATGGGTTTCTGAAAAATATTCTATTAACATTACAACCACGTATGGAAATGTATTTGTTGTGGATATTTACTTAAAGTTGTTGCTTATCTCTTTGGCATTGGGAATATTTATTAAGAAATGATTAATCTCAAAAGTCCTGCTTTACATTGTGGTTGTTATAGACAATAGGTGTCATTTCACAAAACAACAAATATCAACAGGGGATGACATGCAGTATTAGCAATCATCATCACGCTCTTCAGTGTCAACAAGATAGCGAAAATTGGCTAACTCCTATGTGGAGATGCTATTTATCCCTTTTCTCTCAAAGTCACTGCCCCATTTACAAACCCTCTCAAGGCTTGTCAAAACTTATACCCTGCCAAATGGGCTGCTTCCATTCGTCTCTTGGTACACCTAGCCTTGCTCTCTACCCTGCCTAGTTTAACTGATAGCTTCCTCTCCAGTGCATTTGAAGAGCTGCCTGCAGGCTGCTATACAGTACAATTTTTTGGCTGCAGTTTTCTTTTTATCAAGTCAATCAATCAATCAATCAATCATCTTTATTTAAAGTGCATAATCACCACGTAGCATGGTCCTAATACTCAGTACAAATAAGAAGAAAACATGGGACAAAATATACAATAGATAAAAGGAACAAAATTTTAAATGATACAAAAACAACAATATTGATTTAGCTAAAACAACATTAAACATATCATGGTAATGAATAAAAAACAAGCAATAAAAATAAAATGTGTATTTAGGAAAATATTTCAAACATGGTAAACCTAACTCAGTTTTAAGGCAGATTATAATGAAAGGAGTAAAAGTTATTTTTTAATTTAAAAATGCCAACTAAATGTTCTTCTCTAACACATAATGGAAGACCACGCCAAAGGTAATGCATGTGATAGACAAATGTTTTGTGACCAATTGATTATTTTCTTAAATCTGGGAAGGACCAATAGGCCAGCATTAAGAGAGCAAAGAAGACATACTTGAGTATATGGTGTAATTAGCTCAGCTAAATAAGGTGGAGCAAGTCAATGCAAGGCCTTATACATTAAAAGAAGAACTTTATAATCATCTCTAACTTGTACTGGTAACCAATGAAAAGAAGCTAAAATGGATGTTATATACTAATTTATTTTTGTTTTGTCAAGATTCTAGCTGCAGCATTCTGAACAAGCTGAAGACTTTTAGTAGCACAACTAGGAAGACCAATGAATAGGGCATTATAATAATCAAGTCAAAAAATGCATGTTTTAATTAATATTCCTATGCCACAGAACAATATATCAGATTTTTGCAATATAACATATACTGTAAAAAATTAATGTGAAAAAATGCTGTCTTGGTAATAACCTTAATATGAGACTGGAATGTGAGACAAATATTAAAAAAACACTCCAAGATTTCTGTTTGTTGAGCTTCCAGAAATACTACGGCCATCAATATTAACACTCAAGTTCCCACAAAAGTGTCCATATCTGGCTGGTCTAAAAACCAATAACTCTGTTTTAGTAGTGTGAAGTCCAGGACATACACATCCACCCTAACCAGACACACACAGGCAGGGCACAAGTTTCACCACGCAGCACATGTTTATTTTACAGCAGGGGAAGCTCTTTCTCTGCTCGCCTCAAGAGCACAATGTCCACAACATCAAGTGGAGCACACTCCCTTCACCTCCAGTCCTCATTACAGGCTTTGTCCTTCTTCCTCCTGATTCTGGCCATTGAGAAGTGGTGACTGGCCCCTTTTATAGGATACCTGGAAGGACTCCAGCTGTCCAGTGACCTTTTTCCACCAACATTTCCTGGTATAGCGGAAATGTTGCCAAACAGGGCACCAGCAGGGTTGAACTTCCATGCTCCAAAACCGTGTCCCCTCTCTAAGCCAAGCAGGTCCAGGGGAGACAGTATCCAAAATAAGTCCTCTCCTGCGGTCTTCCTGTGCCAGTACATCCTGGTCGGGTAAGGGCCTCAGCATTCCATCACAGTAGCGTTTAACAGCAGAACCCATTGATAGATAGATAGATAGATAGATAGATAGATAGATAGATACTTTATTAATCCCAAGGGGAAATTCACATACATTCACATTCACATTCACAGACATTGCATTGTCTGGAAGGAAGGATAGGCATCCTGGCCAGCATAATGGAGTGATTCATACTTGGCCAGGAGGCCATAATGGAAGGACTGGGTGAATGGGCTCACTAGGAGCAGTTCATACAAACAACAGGTGGCAGTGTTCCTCAAGGCTGGACCAATTTAAGACACCTGCAGGGTGGCATGAAAATTGGAGTCTGGAGACACAACCCTGTTGGGATCTTTGGGGACTGCCAGAGGGTGCTGCCGGGGGAAGGACTGCCCTGGTTTCCACAACGACCCGGAAGTGTGGGAGAACTTGAACAAGAAACTAGAAGTAGTTCCCAGGATGACTACAAAAGAGAGCTCATTGCCTCCTTGGAGTTGAGTTAGAGTCGGGAGGCAGCGGGCAACACTCTTGGAGGAAGAAGGAGAGATTTGTGAATTGATTTATTTGGCTGGTATTCTTGTAAAGAAGGGATTTGGGGCAAATAAAAAAGTATTGCTGTGTGTGTGGTTTGGACCTCAGTGGTGCCCCCTTGTGGTTATACTATCCATTTTTTTAATATCTGACAGACATGCCTCTAAATTTAGAAGTTAGTAGAAGTTATTTGCATTTGCAGGTATATATACAGTGGTGTGAAAAACTATTTGCCCCCTTCCTGATTTCTTATTCTTTTGCATGTTTGTCACACAAAATGTTTCTGATCATCAAACACATGTAACCATTAGTCAAATATAACACAAGTAAACACAAAATGCAGTTTTTAAATGATGGTTTTTATTATTTAGGGAGAAAAAAAAATCCAAACCTACATGGCCCTGTGTGAAAAAGTAATTGCCCCCTTGTTAAAAAATAACCTAACTGTGGTGTATCACACCTGAGTTCAATTTCCGTAGCCACCCCCAGGCCTGATTACTGCCACACCTGTTTCAATCAAGAAATCACTTAAATAGGAGCTGCCTGACACAGAGAAGTAGACCAAAAGCACCTCAAAAGCTAGACATCATGCCAAGATCCAAAGAAATTCAGGAACAAATGAGAACAGAAGTAATTGAGATCTATCAGTCTGGTAAAGGTTATAAAGCCATTTCTAAAGCTTTGGGACTCCAGCGAACCACAGTGAGAGCCATTATCCACAAATGGCAAAAACATGGAACAGTGGTGAACCTTCCCAGGAGTGACCGGCCGACCAAAATTACCCCAAGAGCGCAGAGACGACTCATCCGAGAGGTCACAAAAGACCCCAGGACAACGTCTAAAGAACTGCAGGCCTCACTTGCCTCAATTAAGGTCAGTGTTCACGACTCCACCATAAGAAAGAGACTGGGCAAAAACGGCCTGCATGGCAGATTTCCAAGACGCAAACCACTGTTAAGCAAAAAGAACATTAGGGCTCGTCTCAATTTTGCTAAGAAACATCTCAATGATTGCCAAGACTTTTGGGAAAATACCTTGTGGACTGATGAGACAAAAGTTGAACTTTTTGGAAGGCAAATGTCCCGTTACATCTGGCGTAAAAGGAACACAGCATTTCAGAAAAAGAACATCATACCAACAGTAAAATATGGTGGTGGTAGTGTGATGGTCTGGGGTTGTTTTGCTGCTTCAGGACATGGAAGGCTTGCTGTGATAGATGGAACCATGAATTCTACTGTCTACCAAAAAATCCTGAAGGAGAATGTCCGGCCATCTGTTCGTCAACTCAAGCTGAAGCGATCTTGGGTGCTGCAACAGGACAATGACCCAAAACACACCAGCAAATCCACCTCTGAATGGCTGAAGAAAAACAAAATGAAGACTTTGGAGTGGCCTAGTCAAAGTCCTGACCTGAATCCAATTGAGATGCTATGGCATGACCTTAAAAAGGCGGTTCATGCTAGAAAACCCTCAAATAAAGCTGAATTACAACAATTCTGCAAAGATGAGTGGGCCAAAATTCCTCCAGAGCGCTGTAAAAGACTCATTGCAAGTTATCGCAAACGCTTGATTGCAGTTATTGCTGCTAAGGGTGGCCCAACCAGTTATTAGGTTCAGGGGGCAATTACTTTTTCACACAGGGCCATGTAGGTTTGGATTTTTTTTCTCCCTAAATAATAAAAACCATCATTTAAAAACTGCATTTTGTGTTTACTTGTGTTATATTTGACTAATGGTTACATGTGTTTGAGATCAGAAACATTTTGTGTGACAAACATGCAAAAGAATAAGAAATCAGGAAGGGGGCAAATAGTTTTTCACACCACTGTAGTTGTGTATCATCAGTGTAACAATGAAAATTAACACCATATTTACAGCGTTCCAAATGATATCACCAAGAGAAAGCATACAGATAGAAAAAGGCATACAGCCAAGAACTGATCCCTGGTGTACAACAAAGTTTACCTCAGAAAATTCAAAGATAGTTTTATTGTAACCTATACGTTGAGTTTTACTTGATAAATAAGAATGAAACCATGAAAGTACCGTCCTCCGAATGCCAATATGTTTCTCTAACCGGTTAAGAAGTATGCTGTGGTCTGTGTTAAAAGCTGTACTCAAATCAAGAAACAGTAAGACTAACATCAAATCAGAATCAGCAGTGATCGATAGACCAATGATTACTCTGGTCAAAGCAATTTCTGTGGAAAGACATGACCAAAAGCTGGATTGAAATTTGCCAAAGAGATTATTTTCAGACAAGTAGGCAATAAGTTGATTAGCAACAACAACAACAACAACAACCAGATTATGCCCAGAGGGGACTGGGCAGTCTAATGGTCTGGAATCCCTACAGATTTTATTTTTTTCTCCAGCCGTCTGGAGTTTTTTTTTGTTTTTTCTGTCCTATATTCTATGTTAATTAATGTTGACTTATTTTGTTTTCTTATTGTGTCTTTTATTTTTCTATTCTTTATTATGTAAAGCACTTTGAGCTACTATTTGTATGAAAATGTGCTATATAAATAAATGTTGTTGTTGTTGTTGTTGTTGTTGTTGACCCGGGACTATAACTTTCCTCAATCACACCTAGATCCAGCACGCGCTTGATCTCAAGCTCCACCTCTGCCTTCTTTGCTTCGGGAAGCCGATATGGGCGTTCTCGCACGACAACCCCTGGTTCTGTCACTATGTCGTGCGCAATCAGAGAGGTCCGTCCAGGCTGCTCACTCACTACCTCCGGAACTGACGAGATCACTAATTCTAGCTCACGTCTCTATTTAGCATTCAAGTCAGGTCCGAAGTTAAGGCGGTCGGTCTGAGCAAAGAAAGAGTGGGGCTAAGCAGAGGAGGGATTGGGATCCCTCTCCTTCCACGGCTTCAGCAAGTTGACATGATACACCCGCTCGCTTGGCAGACGATTGGGTTGTTTCACCAAATAATCGACGAGCCCTTTCCTCTCCTTAACTTCATACGGGCCAACACCATGACGCGATCCCCCGGTTGGAACTCCCGGAGAGTCATGCCACAGTCATAATAGTGGGCCTGTGCTGCTTGCGCCTCTTCCATGTGACTTTTTAACAAAGGTCAGATTATACTCCAATATATTGCTAGAGGGGAGAGCCTCTCCTTCCCATCCCTCTTTTAAGACATCCAATAGCCCTCGGGGTTGTCGGCCATATAACAATTCAAAAGGGGAGAACCCCATAGAGGCTTGTGGAACTTCCCGATAAGCAAAGAGCACGAGGGGGAGGAGCTGATCCCGTCCCCGCTGACCACCTTGCGTAGCATCTGCTTGAGAGTTTGGTTAAACCTCTCAACAAGACCGTCAGTTTGAGGATGATATACTGCGGTCTTTAGGTGCTTTATTTTAAGTAACTTGGCCGTTTCCTTGAATGTCGCCGAGGTAAAGGGCGTCCCTTGATCTGTAAGGACTTCTTTAGGGATCCCTACACTCGCAAAGACTCCCACTAATTCCCGTGCGAACACTTTACTAGTAGCAGAGTGCAACGGAACTGCCTCTGGATATCGGGTAGCATAATCCACGAGGACTAATATATATTTGTTTCCTCGGGCTGAGGGCTCCAGAGGTCCTACTATATCGACCCCAATACGCTCAAAGGGAACATCAATCAGGGGGAGGGGAACGAGAGGAGCACGGTCCCTCCTAGGAATTTGCCGTAATTGACATTCTGGACAAGATATGCAAAAACAGCGAACCTCCTCGTTAATTCCTGGCCAATAAAATCGGAGCTTAATTCGCTCTAATGTCTTTTTGGTGCCTAAATGGCCTCCCATGAGGTGGGCGTGTGCCATCTTGCAAACCTGCCACCAGTAGGTTCGTGGGATTAGCAACAACTTCCGCACCCCGCCCTCATGCTCTGCTATTCGATATAACAGATCATTGTCTAATACAAAGTGGGGCCCACATGGCATGGGCTGATGAGTGCGTTGGCCATTGACAAGCATGACTGCATTTTTTGCAAACTTCAGGGAGTCATCATTCCATTGTTCTCTCCCTAAAGATGCCAGTGTTTGTTTGAATTGGAAGTGCATGTCGAAGAGAGGGTCCGGTCTGACCTCAAGGGGCAGGGAGTCCTCCCGACTCGTCGAGGTCCGGGTTGATGATGTATCTAAGTGCAACGGCCCAGGAGCCTCCCCATCCTCTTCGCAGTCTTCCGTACTCGTCTCTGCCGGCTGTTTACATGGTGTGGAATCAGCTTGAGTCGGGTTATCCCCTTCTATGACTAGGCCTACAGGAACAAGGGAGCAGTTATCCGCACTCTGCATTTACTGTCAGACCAGTCCCGCCCTAGGATCACAGGAGAAGGTGGGTGGACCGCCACGGGGAACTTTTTTACTAAGCCTTTGTAACTTATAACACAGAGGGCGGTTTTATATGTCCGTGTTTCCCCGTGTATGCAGCGTATACTGGTCTTTTTCCTCGTCCACTGTCACGGTAGTATGTAACGGCAATCAACAATGGAGATGTTGCTGCCGGAGTCTAGAAGGGCTGTAACTCGAAATCCATTCAGAACCACTACTCCTGTATGACCAGTAGCCAGGGGGTTCGTAAGTGCACATAACCATCCTCTCCCCTTCCATCCGCATTCCTCCGAGCTCCTGTGCGAGCGGCCCACCCTGCGCCCCGGGGACATCAGAGCAGGCTTCGGTTTATGTGGAAGGGACTTATACGGTGGAACGTAATCCCTACGGAGTCCACTAGAGGACCGTTCTGCTCTCACAGATTGTGAGGCTGGCTTAGCTATTCTTAATTGAGTTATTAACTCGTCTATGGAATTAAAGTCTCCCCAGACCAGCTGGGTAAAAGTAGCGGGAAGACCATTAATTAGGATAAAGCAGGCCACCTGCTGCACAATTTGCAGGGTAGTTAATTCGAATGGCTTCAGCCATAAACCTACTGTTTCCCAGAGAACATAAGCTTGCTCCCGGGTTGATCTCTCCAGATCATATTCCCAGCTTTGTAGGTGCTTTACCTGCTGGTCTGGGGACAGCCCGTATGTCCCTGGAACCGTGGTCCCAACGGACGGCTCAGTCCTCTCCGCTGAGAGAACATAGTAAGCCCTTTTCGTTTTCCCTGTAGGAACCAATCCACGTCGGTGGGTCTCCTCCACATTCTTCTTGTCTAGGACTAGGGGCTCGTTTTCCCTTGCTGGAAGCGAAGCCTGCACCGTGTCACTCCGGACCGCTGAGTGCACCCCCCACCCGGAAGCATGACCCCAGTACTCTCCTACCTGAGTAAATCCATGGTTCCTTCCCGGTTTCTTCTGGGAAGGTCTAATCCTACCGACTACGCCACTGTAATAAGAATGAGTCGGAGACATCATAAAGATTTGGGGCAGCCACCTGTATAATTGAATCGGCTGCAAAAAGTAGTTTTAAATAGCACGATGTGCTTAGTTTAGAGTCCAGAACAGAACTGCCTGTACTGAGGCAAGATGGCAGTTTTAAAGGGCTGGAAGGGAAATGACATCATCTATGCCGGAACTGGGAGTGGTGTCCTTGTGCCTGGAAGTGACGTCATTCTTGGGGCCGGCAACAGGCGGGATTTCCCGGAAAAGGTCTGCAGGGGACTGAGAGAGATAGTCAGTACACTCCACCACCCCCTGGCCTGGCGTAGAATTACTAGTGTTTAGGCCCTTCAGCTGATTCCCATTATTTTTTGTTACCTGTATGATTCTTGATTTTACTGCCCCCTTTACCAGCTATTACAGTCAATCTGCTCCTACAGTATGTGTGCGTTGACAATTTGACTTTTATAGGCTTTTCTGGTGTTAATATTTTGCAGTATTGTATAAAGTACCCCACAGCCATACTTCAGTAAAAACAGATACCTTTCTGGAAAAGGACTTAAGTAAAAGTTTCCCATGAGGAAACTATTTAAGTCAAAGTTTTAAAATATCTAATTCTATGTATGTGTACTTTATATATCAATAAAATATTGTGAGGGGTCTTGCCATTGCATAGGTTGTAGGGAGTGGAAGCAGTGTTGGGGTGGAGTCTTGGGGGAACACTATTTGTAAGGGCTTGGGACATCTCCCTAGAGAGAGAGAAAGTTGAGTGACAGGGATCCGGGTTAATTAATGGTGCGTGAAGAAAAGGGGAGGTGG
This sequence comes from Polypterus bichir lapradei, assembly GCA_026402145.1. NCBI lineage: Eukaryota > Metazoa > Chordata > Cladistia > Polypteriformes > Polypteridae > Polypterus > Polypterus bichir. The sequence goes on from JANRMT010062831.1 coordinate 26,505,549, forward strand.
TGGCCAGTAGTGGTATTTGGGGGGCTGGAGCGAAAGGTGGACATCATCAGGTGGTAAAAAGGGATTGAATGGTTTAAGAGAGGTAGATAGGAAGAAGATGAATTGTCTTTGTTATTTTGGAGGTGTCCCCGTGACCCATACAATGGGCGGCGGTAGGGCACCGTTTATATCGCAGCATATTCAATAAAAAGTCAGTCGGCATTTGGAAGTCTCCCCCAGACAAGCGGCTCCTGAATGTGTTTATTCAATGGGGTGTCACAATATTTTAAATTACTCTGATGAAAAATCCTTTCTGACTTTCAATAATAATAATAATAATACATTTTATTTATATAGCACCTTTCCCATGCTCAAGGCTCTTCACAGAGTTTAAGAAAGAACAGCAGGGTATACAGTATATAGCATTGTACTAAACCAAATAAATAAATAAAGAAGAGTAAGACAGTAAATTCAGAGAAAAGCCTAACAGACAACATAATTGATGGTTTAGAACACACACATACAGATTACATGAGCATCTTGACATAGAGGTAAAGTGAAAGAAGGGTAATAAAGTCAGGTAGAGCTAAAAGCCTTCCTGAATAGATGAATTTTGACTTGTTTTTTAAAAGAATTCATGAAGTCAGCTGATCTGATTAATTTCGGTAGGTCATTCCAGAGTCTGGGTGCTATACAGCTGAAGGCCCTGTCACTCATGGAGTGTAAATTAGTGTGGGGCACAACAAGATTGCCAGAATCAAAGGACCTTAGTGGGTATACGGGCACATAGTGACGGAGAAGGTCACTGATGTAGTGTGGCGCAAGGTCGTTTAAGGCTTTGTAGGTTATTAGTAGAATATTATATTCAATTCTGTAAGACACAGGGAAGGCGAAGCAGGATGGGTGTTATGTGCTCGCTGCTGCTGGTTCGAGTAAGGACTCTTGAAGCCGAGTTTTGAATAAGCAGGAGCTGTGATATAAGATCAGAAGGGGCACCTGCCAGCAGTGAGTTACAATAATCGCGGGATGTGATAAAAGCATGGACAAGTTTCTCAGCATTAGAAAAGGAGACGAAGGAGCAAACACGGGATATGTTACGGAGGTTAAAGTAAGAAAGTATCTTAATGTGATTTATTGGGCGGAATAAGAAAGGGAGGAATCAAAAATGACACCAAGATTCTTTGCAATAGAAGCAGGTCTGATGAGATCACCGCCAAGATTGACTGGGAAGGAGCTCATTTTATTAAGTTGCACTTTAGCCTCAATTTGCAGTTCAGTTTTGTTGCAATTTAAATTTAAAGAGTTCTGCTCCATCCAGGTTTTAATTTCACTGAGGCAAGTTGTGAGCTGAGAAAGCTCTGATGACGTTCCACATTTATCATTGAAATAGAGTTGAGTATTGTCTCCATAAAAATGATAACCCTGTCCAAAGCTATGAATAATATGACCAAGGGGAAGCATTTAAATAGAGAAGAGAAGAGGGCCGAGGACAGAGCCCTGAGGAACACCTTGTGTGACTGGCGCCGAGCTGGATCTGCTGTTGCCAAGACTAACAAACTCTTGCCTATCAGTCAGATAGGACTTGAACCACTGGAAGGCAGTGCCAGAAGTACCCAGCATGTTCTCCATTCTGGACAGTAGAATGTCATGTCTGACAGTGTTAAATGCTGCACTGAGGTCTAACAGAATTAATATGCTGGTTTGTCCAGAGTCTGCTGCCATAAGCATATCATTGGTTACCCAAAGAAGAGCAGTTTCACAGCTGTGCTGCATCCTGAAACCAGGCTGAAAGGGTTCCATCAAATTATTAGAAGTTAAAGTAAGTAGCTGTGCATTCATCCATGTATTCATTAATAAAATTATACTATTCCTGCATATAAATTATCTCAAAGGAAACACCACTCTAAATAGGTAAAGGCAGTGTTCTGTGATCTGTATGTAAGTTTCATTTGAAAATAGAAAACCTTGACATAGTGTTTATTCCAAAATATAATATGTGATCACCATTTTATCACAAGCCAAAATTCTTTACGAAAGCAAAGCTAATCATTTAAACAACAAAGTCACTCCCTATAAACTCTGGTTCTGCACTCCTGTTGAATCTTTGCCTGTACTTTGATTCTTTTGGAGTTGTCATTTCAAATGGTAATTGCTATTCTGAAATGTATTCAAAAGATTCAGTTTTGAATCTGAAGCTAAGCAGACATCTTCACAGAACTCTAAGCTAATACCAGCCCTAGATTTGCTTTTGTGGTAGGCTGGAATTCTGAATCTTACTAATAAAGTTAGAAAAACTAACAGGATGAGTAACAGGCTATGGCCACATAAGCATGTCCTGTAATTTCGCTTGTTTATTCCAAACCACTGAGGCCTATAACTAATTATACATGTATTTTGAAATGAGTGGTGAAACAGTGACAGAAGGCTGATACAAGCAGTTGAGGGTTGTGAAAATGCGGAAGTTATGGAAGTTTGTTTCTATAAGAAGGTAATTCACATAAAAAACCCTTATTTTTAAGAAATCCCCATCCTTATATATTTTTGTCCTCCTGTATTTCCTCCCCATAAAACTCCACCCAGTTTTCCACAACCTGGCAACACAGTAAACTGAGGCTCTAACTGGACATCTCTAATATCGAGCCTCACCCCAAACATCCAGCCATGTCCCTTTTGGAGGCTGCAGTGAGGACAGCGTCTGAACTCAGCATTTGATCTGAGAATGACTGCAACTGGGACTGTGCGTCAACCGTGCCCAGACCTGTCTAGGGATCTCATGTATAATGCAGTGCATAGAATGCAAACTAAAACATACTGTAGTGTATGGACAAAAGTGGAAATGTACGTATGCACAAAAAAATTCAGATGCACAAAACCATGCATAAGACAACTTCTATGCCCTTCCTCTCCATAAATCTTGGTCAGCATGAAATGTAACACACATGCCAGCTGCCCCACCCTGATTCCTCTCAGAATTTTGCATATTTAATATGCAAAATCAATGTATTTATCACCTTCCGTTTAGTATTTGGTTAAAATGGCAAATGCAAAAAAAAAAAAAATTTGAATTTCAGCGAATGCAAAGTGGAGGCAAGGAAAAACGTACTATTTATTGTCTTGAGTGGTGGTATAAGCAACAAAAGTGTAGCAGAGACACTCAAAAGTTCAAGTTCAGAAAGTTGCACAGTGATGAAATAAAAAAGAAGTGGTCAGATATCACAGTTGACGTGAAAACATAAGTTGCAGCCCACCATCTGTTTAGTCTGTTTCAGACAATATTACAAAAGCTGAACCCCGTGCCGATGACATGATGGTGCTGATGTGCCGAGTATGTTTTTGAGCACTGGCTGCACGCACACCTCTGCTTCAGAAACTACTGGGCAACCATCTGGCTCTGTGCAGACATAAGCTGTTCTGAGTCATAAAACGCAATACAGTATTGGATGCAGTAAGAAATGAGGCCAATAAACTAAGGAATATAAAGGCATTCAAACAAAGTTGTAACGCTGACTGATTTGACTGATCATTTGGTGGGTCAGGGCCAGGTTCATCATACAGCGTCTCCTCAGGTATGGGAAAGCCATGATTGTGTGCCACATTATATATGCAGCACGCTACACGCTTGCACAATGTGACACACATTCTGTGCACTTATAGAGCAGCACATTAACAGAATGGAAATGAATTATATTTACATAAGCAAATTAATTCTTTGACGGTGCCTTTATAGTGTAGCGTTGGTACCAATTGATTCTTTGCTCTTTATCATTAAAAGAACTGCTTGCCTTTTGCTGCACTGGTTGGAAAAAGCAACTGCGACTGCATGGATCTGCCATTTTTATAGGGTCTCTAGCTATTTATGATGTAATGCCATTTCATTCTTTTGATGATTCATCCCTGGCTGATGTAACTTGTCACTGCACCATTGCAATAGCAATATGCATGAGGCTGACCACTCAGATTACATTTGGAAAACTGGACATTGCTGCAAATTGCTCTTTGATGTTTGCCTGTTTAACCACAGTGTAAGGAAATCTTATCTATCTGGATGATAAGCAGATAATACCATCCTATACAGCTGGCTAGACTCAGTGATAATTGAGAAATACTTGATTGGTCAGCCAGTTCATGTTGAAAAGCTCCTGTTGGTAAAAACCCAAGAGTGGACAGAACTTGCAAAGGATCAAGAAGAGCACCATTCCTTAAAGTCTGCCTTTGTAAAGCTGGCGCCAGCTCAGCACACAGCTCCAAGAGGATTGCTGTTGGAAATCAAAATCAACTTAGAAGCCAGTCATCATCATTTATAAATACGCACTTTTTTCTAATTCCTCCATTTGTAAATTCTTCTGACAACGCTAAAGCAGCCATATCAGATGGAATAGTTTGGCCATTGCCTGCACCATTATATTGTCACAGAATGATTACAATCAAGTGAGTTAAATTTGTAAACAGTATGCAGTTTTGGTGTATTTGATAAAATCTGCATCATAGATGTAAATCTAAAAAAGAAAAGCAGACCACAGAAACAGTAACACTGTTTTGACGCTGGGTGCTGACAGTTAGCAAAATGTAAGGGGGGAGGCTGCAGTGAAAATGTGCGTGGCTTTATGCCAAATTTAGTTTTTATACATCTCGAAGTGTATGCACACCGTTTATACATGAGGCCCCTGTTCCATGGGCTGCAGGGAGGTGTGCTTGGAATGACTATGTAGATAAAGTGGGGGAGAGCCTTATTTTATATAACTGACTGAGAGAAACATTGTGCATATTTAACTGATTTATTTTTGCAGTATCAAAAGTCTCTGGCAAAACATATCAGAGGAAAAGTAGCCATTTGAATTTGAAAAAGTAGTGAAGTAAAAGTAGTCTGAAAATATTATACTCAAGTAAAGCAGAAATGTTCTTAAAACATACTCAACTACAGTAATGAAGTATTTCTACTTTGTTCCTATATTGCTTTCCTGTGATTAATCCACTGTGGGGAACAGCATGGACACAGACAGGTAGACATGTTTTTAAGCACCACAACATGTTTATTTACAAATATATACAAAGGTGGAACACACACAACTCAGTGCCGCAGCACCAATCACCCCAAATTCCATGCCCTCAATACAATGCCACACTCTCTTCAGGCTGCCTCTTTCCTCTCCTCCCGAGCTCTGTCCTCTTCCACCTGATTCCAGCCATCAAATGGAGGGAGGCGGCCCCTTTTATACACACCTAGATGTGTTCCAGGTGCCTCCCGGCAATCTTCCACCGGCATTCCCCAGTGTGGCGGAAGTACCGGCTCTGCATCCGGACGCACTCCGGGTGTCCCTGATCCTCTTCCCCCCTGCACTTCCGGTTGTGGCGGAAGTGCTGAGGTCCAGGGCTCCAAAGGCATTGGGGCGCTCCCTGGCGGTGACCACAGGCCCCTACAGGGCTGAGCTTCAAAGCTCTGTACCCGTGGTCCCCATAGACACCCGGGCGGTCGCCCCCACGTGGTCTGAGGGAGGCGTAAGCCCTCCTCCGGTCCTCCTGGGTTTTCCATCCGGGTACCAACCCCAGCCACCTGTGACACCACCTTAATAAAAATGTTTGTCTGTGTATCTGTATGTCCATCCAGTTGCTATGTCTCTGTCATTCCAACAGATGGCACATCACAAACATCTTTGGTAATAAAATGCATTGCATTTGACATTCCAAAAGATGGTGCATCACAAACATTATTTATTAAATCTGTAAATATTTAACATTGTTTTCCTGATGCTTTAAATCGCGCAAAGTAAATTACTCACTCGTGCTAAAAATGCTATGTAAAGTAAATTCTAAATTGAGCAAGTGATTAATAGAATGGACTCAGTTGGAGGAGTTGCTTTAGAATGAGAGACTACATTTTGAGTGAGAATGTTGTGGTGGCACTTCTACATTAAGGGCAGGAGAGACACTGTGCTCCCCATCTCCCAGCAGATGGGGTCAAACATTATGTAAGTAGTGATATCACCTCAGCAATTTAGTATGTGAAAATATTTATAGCAAATTCAGTTGTCAACGTAATCAAACTGTCCACAATATAGTCAATGCAATTTCTTATTAATAAAAATAGTATGTGACAATGATTTTTGTGATATAATTTAGAGTGTGTGAACCTGAAAATGTTCCTGTTTTGCAGTAGTCGTCATAATTATCATGAACCACATCAACCATTTATGTACAATGTAAATTAACACTTTGCCCAAAAGAACAAAAATGTAAAAATTATGAATATTAATTTGTGTTTCTGCATTTGTTGTGTATTTGATGTTGATGTTGAGATATATTTTAATATAATAATTTATTGTCATATTGAATGACAAAATTTATTCTGACATATTGTGTTTGTGTGTGTGTGTGGTTTTTTTTAATATCATATTCTGCTGACAATTTATTATCACTCTTCCTGGTAGCCTAATACATTGTAAAACAAAGTATCTCTCCCTGAGCCCCTTATGTGAGGTTTTCTGAGTTTGCCTCCATCCTTTCCATGCTCCAATATGATCTTCTATGACTCATTCCATTCCAATGTGGCCCCAATTATCCTTTCCTAACACACCTGCTGTCTGCCCATTCGTGCTGCTGGCTGTGCCTCACACCATTCACTTAAAGTCTGAGATAAAGCCATTTGCACTCACTTTCCCAAACTAAAAATCAGCCATTCCAAGCCAGGATCTTTTTTGAGACTCAGCGACAGCCATGTACCCATGCTGGTGGATCTAGCAAGTTCCTCTTTAAGTGCTTGATCATCTCTCTTTCTAACAAACACACACTCTGAAGAGCTTCTAAGCTTGTTGCCACATTGTCAGGGCTGAAATGGCAATGAGCACAAGCACACAAAAATTAACTGCAATATTTCTGTTCATACCTTGCTTCCTCACATTTACACACAAAGAATACTGGGCATAATTTGAATTTATAACTCAGTGCCAGTTCCATATATTGGTAATAACATAAATACTCGTGCACCATTCTGCACACTGAATACATCACAAAATATCAACACAAAAGAGACAGTGTACTTACATAATAACATAATGTACCTGAAATCTTAAAATACAAAACATGCAAAAAAATGAACTAACATGTTTCTGTTCGTCCATTGCCTATTAAAAACACATATAAAGGCCCTTGAATGCTTATATTAATATATAGCCAAAATTAATATGTAATGATTGAAAATTTCAAAGGGGCAATTGTATTTTCTCCAAAAAAGCATAATAACAGTTACTATCTCATAAAACTCAAAAATGCTCACCTTCTCTCATTTACACGAAATAAATGCTAGGAGAGGTTCACACTGATGACATTACATACCTGGGAAACATGAATTTAATAAGAACAAAGCAGCTTAACATAACAAATTTGTATCATGATATGGTAAAGCTCTAAACGGATACATTATGTTATACAACTGTTACAGAGGTATCTGTTCAGAAGCTATTCTTATGACAGACAGGGGGTTTTTAAGCAATCATCAGAAGTTGGGACACCGGTGCATATTGTTTGCTAAAACTTAATTTACTTTAGTTGCTGCAGAACATCTGTAGGTTGTAACCTATTAGTTGTGCCCTGAAGAAGGCCCATTTGTAATATTCTGATATTCCCTTTTTTCAGTTTTTACTAACATAAACCTTTGGCAGTTTACCTCTTACCCTTTTCACCATTTTAGAACATTCATTGTATTTCAACTGATTACATTTGAAGAAAAACTGGAAAAACTGATGTGTTAAAGTGTATTATCTATCATTTAACCATAATCATTATGTAGGGGCATCTCAAAACAAACTGAAAAAATAATTGTGATGAAAATGTAGAGAGCTTAATTAGGCCTAAAGAATTCAGATTTTCTCCTAACTTCATGTGTTGCATTTTAACTTCATTGATGTTTTTTTAAAGATAGTTAAAGGGGCTTAGAGCTTGTTAAACATTAATTGAATTGAAAAAAAAAAAAATCCTAAATAAGGTTTTAGCCTAATGTTTGTGTTATAATATATAAATAAGCATTTCCCTTCAGACCACACACAATTGCATTGAATGGAATCCAGCTGCTTTCAATAGAAGGATTTGGCAGGGTTTCAGCCTAAATACACCTGCCTATGGAGCCCAGTCAGGTCAGTCATCATTTAGTAAAAAGCATGTAGTTCTACTCATAAATTGCTGAGAGCAGGCCATCCCTGCAAACTGAACAAGACATGGGTTAGAAAAGCTCAAAAGGAGGACAATGACATCACTAACAGACTTAAAACATTACCTGACTAGAATGTAAATAACAGATGCTTGTTAAATTAAGAAACTATTTTAAACCCTGCATGTAATTTTATAACTATTTGAAAAAGTTTTTTGTACTCGGTATTAACTAATGTGGGAAATATCTGACTCTTTGCATATGTGCTCTGCAAGTGCTGTTGGAAAATTAGCAGATATATATATATATATATATATATATATATATATATATATATATA